>PVLD010000744.1:0-251285 GCA_004027595.1 Dinomys branickii | reverse complement strand
GCTTTATCCATTGATATCTTCGAAGTGTAAATATATGAACCCATATACAGACATGCAAAATTGGTCAGATCATTAATCCTCTCAACAACAGAAAAACACAAAAACCAAACATCCAAAGACAGAAAACAAAACAGGCAAACAACAACAACAACAACAAAAAAAAACCACCAATAGTTGCTGCTTTGCATATTGATATCTTCGAAGTGTGTTTTCAGGATAATACATACAGACATACAATATTGATCAAATAACCCGTCATCAATTATTCCTTAGCATTAAGTGATATAATACAATAGTAGAACCATGTTAACCCTCCTGCATATATGTATATTCATATATACAAAACTTAACATGTCTATTCATTCACTTTGTATCATCTGCCTCCTCCAACAAAACTATGAAAACAGGTGCCTGTTTCTTAAAAACACTGTCCTTGCCTTAGCATCTAGAAGACTTACCAGTTATCTGTTGGCTAAATGAATGAACAATGGTCACAGGGATGAGTAAGCTGAGAAGTACTCATGATCATGAGAAATGAGATTCACGTAAAAGGTTGTCCTGAGTCAGAGTCAGCCAGAGTTTCTACTCAGTTGATGTAGAAGAGTCTCAGTTGATGAAAGCATAGTAACTAATCCATGAGGAACATTGTAAAATTTCTTAAGAAAAGATCATAACATAGTAAGTATGACTGTATGCCTTGTGAATGTTCACACCATCCTCAAAGTTTATACCAGTGAATTTAAAATTTCATCTTTCTAACCCTATTGAATTTTGTGTTTCATTAGAGCATAGTAGTCATGGTACTGTCTTCTGGTACAAGACATCTTTCAACTCATTGACTATCATTCCTTTAGCTACAGGTTTCATTCTTGGCTCTCAATTATAGGATTGAGAAATTATTAATTGAGAAATTATTATCAGATTAATTGATTCAGGAAATCATGACCTGAAAAACCAAGACCAAACAGGGTAGGTAAAATATAAGCTATTGGAAAATTCCTCGCTATATTACTTGAGGATTTTTCAACTATGATATGCTTATCCTTTGTTGATATGGTTTCATAGAATGGTAGTGTTTGTTTAGATTATTTTTTGTTTTATTTTGTTCTGTTTTGGGGTGTGTGTGTGTGTGTGTGTGTGTGTGTGTGTGGTACCAGGGAATGAACCACGGGCCTTACATGTCTTAGGCAAGTGCTCTATCCCCAGCCCTTAACTTTTTTAAACTAAAGAAATACATACAAGAAGCAAATATAACTTTTAAAAAGTCTTTCTTTAGCCTACATTTGCATGTTCAAATAAAAGAATAAAATTTAACAGAAGTAAAAGGGTAAGTGTGGTGATCTTAACTATATTTTCAAAACAAAACCAGTTAAAGAAAATACACACCAACTGATAATCATGTAGCTTATAAAAATGACATCCATGTAAAACATAGAAATATTTGTGATAAAATACTTAAATTAAAATAACATAATGTTAAATAACTTTGATAGAGGAGTAGTTCTCATTATCTACAGAGGATACGTTCTTTTTTTTTTTTTTTTTTTTTTTGCAATACCAGGGATAAAACTCAGGACTTTGCACTTACCAGGTAGGCACGTATACCACTGAGCTATATCCCCAGCCCACAAAGGATACACTCTAAATCCACAGAGAGTTCTGGGAACTGCACATACAACTGACCCCTTTTTTATACATTCTTACTGATCACAAAGTTTAATCTACAAGTTAGGCAGAACAGTATATTAACAACAGTAGGTAACAATAACATAGAAAAATTATAACAATATTTCCTTCACAATTTTATAAACAGAAGGTCTGTTCTTACTGTAGCTCTTAGCAACCTTGGTGTACAATCTTTTCTTTTTACTAAGTTGCAAAATTTTGATATGTATTTTTTAATTAATTCTCTTCAGAAACTGTATTTCTAGCCTCACTAGTCTTATACTTTCAGGCCATTATTAATGAAAATAAAGGTTACTTGAACTGAGATACTACAACAGTCAATCTGATAACCAAGACAGCTACTAGATGACCAGTAGATGGGTAAGGTACACAGCATGGAAATGCCAAGAAAAGGGATGATTCATGTTCCAGGGAGTAGAGGGTGGGATGGCATGAGATTTCATTGTGCCACTCAGTTTAGAATTTGGGAATTGTTTATTTCTGGAATTTCCCACTTAAGAGTTTCAGACTACCATATGTATACTGATAACTGAAACCTTGAAAAACAAAATAATGGATAAAAGACTTCCACATAATATGTTGGATCCAAAATAGACTTGGAGTATAACAATATCCAAGCCACATTTAATTACTTATAAACTGTAAGGCCTCTGGCATGTCCCTTAACCTTACTAAATCTGTATTTTCTCACTTGTTAACTGGAAAAATCAACAGCATTAATTCTGTCTCATAGGAACAACTGTTTACCAATTGGAATTCATTTATTATGAAAATGTTTTGGAGGTAAACATGGTAGTGCAGACCTAAAATCCCAGCTACTTGAACGGCTCAGACAGAAGTAATTAAAGTTCAAAGCCAATCTGAGTTACTTAGTGAGATTCGGTCTCCAAATAAGAAAATGTGGATTACAGCTCACTGGCAGTGTTTGCCTATTGTGCATGAGGCCCTGGGTTCAATACCCAACACCAAAAAAAGTGTATTGGAACGTTCCATTAAAAAAATTCATGTCAAAGTCATTTATTCTCAAAATTGTTGCCTCGTTTGCAATATATATTATGGCCTTAGCTTGTATATCTCATCAGCGGAAAAACTGATGGAACCCACTACTACATTATCGGGTGTTTGCAGAAATTGATAGCTGTACACTCTTCCTATTGAAAGGCACTTGAAAATTAAGAATTAAAACTAAAAAATTAAAATGTTGATCTTTAAGGAAGTTACAACTCTCTTTTTGTTGCCGTACATTGCATTCAGAGTTCATCACAATGAGCCGTCTTTATGGGAGAACAGACGAATGAAGTTTCATTAGAAAACTAATTTAAGAAAGGTTGAACTATTAACTATTAAAGAAGAAATTGTTTAAAAATAATGTAAAAAGGAACGCAAAATGAGTGAATGAGTGTAAAGAGAACAGATGAAATGCATCAGAGAAATGGAATAATCACCATAATTCATAGATGGCTATGATTCCAGATATTATATCCATGAGCAACATTTTTAGTACACTCAATAGTTTTGTTTCAGTTCAACAATTCTAAATCTGTATAATTTAGAAAAGCTAAAATAATATGCTTTTGTTCTGGCTCATGTGCTTGTCACTGACGTAAAACACATCACCAAGCTCCCTGCACTGCCACATTTCTTCAGTGATACAAGCTTGAGAATGATCTCAAGTATGGCTACAAATCCCACGTAGCCCATTTAGTTCTGCATCCTTAGCAGCACTCAACCAATATAAGTAGCAACAATCATTTCCATTGCCTCTTTTATAAGTTCATTAAGATATTTGTACTCTTATGTAGAGGGCTTTGCTATTGTTTTTTGGATGGCTGGTTGGGGTTTTTTGTTGCTTTTTTTTTAAGAAATGATTTTAATATATAGTTCAAGCTGGCCTTGAACTCGCTACATAGTCCAGGTCAGCCCCAAACTCAGGGAAATCCTCCTGCTTCAGTCTCCCAAGTTCTGGGATTACAGGTATGCACCACCATGCCCAGATAGAGACGTTTTTGTTTATAATTGATTCTATAAACTGGAAAACTGGCAGTAGAGAATAACAATCTCTTTGTTTCTTTTTTTGTATATTTGGGAGTAAAAGTTGATGCAGTTTTTAGTTGTAATACATGGATAAAATAATCTTAGTTTCACATTCACTTGATGTTTTTCATGATCAAATGAATATCTGACTAAAAATTTTAGGTCAAGGGGATTCCCATAAACAGTTGAATCATGTGTTCACACAGCCCAAATTTCCTAGACTTAGGGTCATCCTAAATGTCATAATCAGCTCAGATGCTGCCGTTACACAAGCAAAACTAAATTTGTAAATCTCAACCCGTAGTTTTTATCACGAAATAAAAAGTTGTAGCTTGCTACGGAGTAGACCAAGACGAGAACAAGAGAGCGTGTAAGCCTCTTGAACGGGGGAAGGTAGAGCTAGGGGGATGCAGAACCTCACAGAAGAGTCCATGAGGCTGCATTTTTGGACCTGTTTATACTGTTTCCTCTTACGCCTTGCTAAGTCTCTGCCTTTCTATAGTTTATTGCTTGTTTACCCTTTTTCTGATGATATTCTTCCTACACTGGTAGAACCAACACCTTGATTGGAAGTGAATTTCTCTGTCTAGAATTCCTGCATATTTCTTGGGAGTATAATTTCCAGTTAAAATACAACTTTCAATTTTACAAAGATACTTTATGGTAATAAACCCAAGTTTACCTTTGCTCCTGTTAGAATGGTAACCATTCAAAGGCAGTATGTCTTATACGCAAAATAGACTTCCCCCTTTCACTTCCCTCCAAAACAAGTGCACACATATACATTTGAAAGCATTTAGCAATGTGTCCACCATAAAACCAAAAATTCCCCCTTTCCTTTCTGTAAGACAGTGCGTCAACCACCAAAATCACCTTAGAAAATTAAATGGGCAAAGCAAAAGGCAGAAAAAGAATAGCTCAAGGGGTAAAAGAGTTTTGGTGTTAGATCTAGTTTTGAATGCCAGCTTTATCATTTGAAAGCTCTTGGTCCTCAAAAAATTGCTTCACTCTGCTCCTTTCTTTGGTGCAAAATACGACTAACACCACTTAGGCCATAGGATGGCTATTGAAAGAAACAAGTGCACTTAGCCCTGTACTTAGAACATAAAATGTACTTCTGAATTTGTTTTTAAAAGGATATACAGATCATTAGGAAAATGCAAATCAAAACTACAAGATATCACCTCACATTCATCAGGATGACCACTTTAAAGAAAAAAACAACCAGAACATAAAATATTGGTGAGGATGTTGAGAAGTCAAAGTCTTGGGTACTATTAGTGGAAATATAAAAATAATGCAGCTGTAATACATGAAAGTATGGCTATTCCTTAAAAATTAAAAGTTGAATTACCATATAGTTCAGCATCACACTTCTGAGTGTATATTAAAAAAATACAAAGCAAAATTTTGAAGAAGTAGCTGTGCATTTAAATATTATTTACAACAGCCAAGATGTGGAAGCATCTCAAATGTCCATTGATAAATAAATGAGTACAAGAAACCGTGGCATACACATACAATGGAATAAAATCCAGCTCTTTTTTAAAAAGGAAATTGCTGGGCATGTTGATGAATGCCCATAATCCTAGAACTCTGGGAGACTGCAGTGGAAAGATTGCAAGTTTGAAGTTTGAGTCCAGCACAGGCAGCTTAGAGACTTGGAGATTCCCTCTCAAAAAGGGGGATATGGGCCTCTGAGGATGTAGCTCAGTGCAAGGGCCATGTATTCAATCCCTTATAACACACGCACACACGCACACACGCACACACACACACGCACACACACACACACACGGAAATCTGCCTTGCTCTATAACATGAACGAACCTCAAAGACATTGTACTGAGTGAAAGAAGCTTCATTTATCTGAGATATCTAGTGTAGTAACAACCACAGAAACTGAAAGTAGAATGGTGGTTTCCAGAGCGTACAGGGAAAGTTAAATAGGAAGTTATTGCTTGAACCATAAACAGCTTCAGTTTTGCAAGAAGAGAAATTTCCTGTGATATGTTACACAACAATGTGAATATAATTAGTCCTAGTAAACTGTAAACTTACGGACGGTTAATGGGGAGTTTTATACTACATCTTTTATACCAAAATTTTTAAGATAGGGCAAACTTTGAAAAGCATCTTGTCCGAACATTCGCTGTAGTTCTTCTTTAGTGCCAGAAGAGAGACTGGAGAAGGAAAGAGATGAAGACCAAGGAGGCCGAGAACAGTCTGTAGCCCTTAAAGTATGCCGGGGGGTCTTTCAAGTTATAGGGAGAGAAAAATATATGCAGTGGGCGGACACGGTGGATCAACAGCATCTTTCCTCCCTCCCCTTCAGGTACGCCCCAAACAGAAAACTAAAACCACCCTGTCATGCTAAGCGGGTATCTGAATACATTTATTTGCAGTGCTTACCTCAGAATTGGAAATGGGAAGAGTTAAGGGAAAGGAAATAAAACTTAGAAAGGGAGGAAAAAGTAGAAAAAGTCCACAGTTAGCATCAGGATGAGTTTGTACCTTCTTTCTGTTAAATGCTTATCCTCTCTGAGGATTGCTGTATTCATCAGTAAAACAGGAATGATCATCTTATCCTCACAGTTATGAGAATTACCCCACATATTGTGTTTCAAATGTTCCTTCCTTCCAAACAATAACAATACACATTTTACTCTGTCATTTCTACAGACAAGCAAACTCTAGTTAATAACACCCACAGGGACAAACAGTTTCTACTTTCTTATTCACTGAACTAATTGCTTATTACCTTGATACCTATTGTTAGTTTGTGTTTGAAAGTCAATATTAATTCAGTACAGGACAGATTGAGATAATTCTTGCCTTCAAAGTGAAAGTGTTCCAGCTAGCACCTGAGCATTAAAAGAAATGCATTAAATGTTCTCACATAAGAAAGTGTTTACTTCTTCTGAACAAAAAGCATTGAGTCATAACTCAAGCATGTCATGCTGTTTATCGCCGTCCCATTTTTTTAAAGATAATTTTAACTAAAGTATTCTTTTCACTCCTACAGTCTTTCTACCCCTAACTATATTCTTTGTACTCCTAAGGAGAAAGGAGGAAATTTCATCATGAAAAATAGAAGATAGAAGAATATTTAGTAAATCCAATATGATCATGGATTTTCCACCCAAAGGAAATCATGATTTGATTTCATTGAGGTTTTGAATGAAAGGTAATCCATCTCCTAAGGTATAATGGGGGGAATTCCACTCGAATACTTCTCAGAGTCATATTCACAATACATTATGTAAGGGTTCACATTTCTTGAAACTTTTTCAGCAATGTGGTTTCTCATGTTTTGTGTCTCTGTGTATGTTCTGGCTTCAGTAATAAAATACATTCAGTTCTACTACTCTTGTCAATTGTATCTGAATACTGAATAGAAGAAAAAGCTAAACGGAACTCAATGAGTATTTAGTTTTTTACCATATTCCAAAACAACTCTAATTTGTCTACAGCTTAGTTTCTGTGTCAGCTCTTTCCCGTATTGTGATAACCCCTTCTCTGGAAGAGTTGGTTCACTTTACTACAAAACTGTTACAAATATTTGATTACCTATGTTGGATCTATATCTATTTTGTTTTATTTTAATATGAACTTTCGATTGGCATCTATAATTTTTGAGGAATGATATATACCTAATATCAAAAGTTCTCCCTTATCCTCTTAAGCCACTCATTAAAGGAAAGTTAATAAATAATACTGGCATAGTAAAAACAAATAGATAAATGAAATTACAACTCTGCCCTCAAGTAGGCATTGATTTTAGTAGCTCATGATAAACTAACATCAATTTCTTTCGCTAGAGTTCTCTGAACACTAACAGTAAAGAAATTGTCTCACTAGTTTCCATTTTATCAATCTATTCTTGATTCACATCAGCGGTGAACTTTCCCACTTAGCTGTTCCTCTGAGCTTCATGGCAACACATCCTGTGCCTACATGGACAGTAGGAAGAGAAGAACTTAGAACCTGGGTGTGTATAAGAGCAGAAAGAAAAAGATGGGGTAATACAAGACTTTCAGGAAAGTAGAAATTTCTATGAAAATCCCCAGCATCTTTCTTTTAAAACTCTAAAAACAGTCTGTGTGAATCATCCAACCTGACTGTTAGCTGTCTTCCAGAGACTCCTTTAAGATGAGGAACTTCAATATTTAAATAGAACTAAGTGACATGTGCCTTGTGTTTTCTTATATCTCTAACTAAGCCAACAATTTGCCATGGACATTGCTTTCGAACCACGTTTCATAGCTACAGCACTAAGGTTAAGAGGAATCAACACTAGAAATGGCATCTGGATTGTGGGAGTGGCTTCTCAGTGATGTGACTTTGGACAATTTTTCTTAATTCATAAGGTCTTACTTTCTAAAGATATCTAAAATGTACGCCTTTAGAGATTAGGGGATATTAAATTAACAAGAATTCATAACTCCAAATATATTCTTTGCAAGGGGACAAAAGGTGCATGATCTGGGCCTTTACACGAACATGTCAGCCTGGGTTGTCCTAGTGGGTCGGGAAGACGCAGTGAGCTCCGCTGTTTGGCGTTAGGTGTGGTACCAAAGAGAGGAGACAGCTGGCTGAGGGTGAGTGTGGCAACGAAAGGAGAATTGCAAAAGGCTTTCCTGAGTCCTTCCACTGCTCCTCTTAGTGACAGAGCTTAGGAACAAGCCACTGAAGAATAGAAAGAAGACCCTCACCCAAAACATCAACAGGAAGCTAGAAAAAGCTATTGCCCTTATACTTTGCAATAAAGTTCAGGAGCAAGGGTTGTGCCAGAGATTGCCTAGGAAGAAAAAAATGTTAAATATGGAAATAGAGAAAATATTTAAAACTGGTTTTATTCATGTAATATGTTTGTTGTTGGACATTTTAAACTACAATTAAAAAAGCAAAGTTAAGGTTATAAATAATCATGAAAATAAGCCCACTACAGTTAAGTACAAAAAGCAAGTACTGCTAACATTGTCCGAGTACTGCTAATATTTTTCTGTGTAACATTCTATGTTTCCATACATAAAAAGGTACACAAATTCATACTTTTAAAAATAGGCTTCTTCAAAAGTGTTGCCAGTTTTTAGGTTTTGAAGAAATTTTATCATGTTGATGTGAGATCTATTGGTTTTTCAAGATTTATAGCAACCCCCTTTAAATACGGAATTCACATGTGTGATTCTGCAGTTGTAAAAAGTGTCGCGCTTCCCTATTGGTGGGTTGTGCTTAATTATAAAATCTTAATCTGTGTATTTGTTTAAAATAGCAATATATAATTTCTTTTAGATCATTATGAAAGGGTCAAGAAATCAATAGACCTCTCATTTGCTTCTCTAATTTCCATTTATAATCTATTCACCTCGTGTTAATACAATTAACTTGTTACCATGTAGAGGTGCACTTAAAATGTACAACCATTTGTAGCCCATATGTATGTAAGCCTGGCTGAAGATAAGCTTTCTGAGTGTTGTGCTCATCACATTAGCCAGCTGGAAGACTTGGACCTTTACCTGCAGCAAAGAGTTTCAGGGTTTATACACAGGTTGCCTCAGTGTCATGTAACTGTTTTGTAATGAAGACTTCTCAGGTTGCTTATAAAGCTAACCTAAGTAGAAGTGGGTATAAATGGTTTTGGAGAAAATGGGCTGATGTGCTACATTTTTTTTTATTGAGGTGGTATATTACATATTAACTATTTTAAGGTGAACAGTTTGGTCTCCATTAAAATATTCTATCTAGTTCCAAAAATATTTTCATCACCCCCAAAGGAAACCCTGGACCTATTAAGAAGTTGCTCTCTTTTCTTCCCCCCACCAGCTCTCTGGAAGTGACCACTTGGTATTATATCCCCACAACTTTACCTATTCTTGATACTCCCTAGAATGGAATATTAAAAGGGTATTTACTGTATGTTTCCACCTAATGACCCGCCTCATCTCTCCTGGTTCCCTCCTCTGTGCCTGAAAACACAGTCAGTCTTCCCTGATTTCTACCTCCCCAAACCCTTTCAAATAATTGTTACGATAAGGGAAGGGAGCTTAAGTGTAGTAACACGTCTGAAAGAGCTTCAGATTATAAAATACTGTGTACATGATAGAAGTCAGGAGGGAACTTTACTGGTCTAGAGGCCTAACATGGGTCTTCATGGAGGCAAAGAGTTGTAGCACTCTGGTCAGCAAGTTGAACATTGAAATCTGCCACCTCAGCAGGAGGAGCTGTTAAGCCTAAGAATTTCATCAGCAGGTTTTTCAGAATCTGTGGTCATCCTGCCTGTGTTTCATCATTAATGATTCAATACGCATTTCCTGACCTTTTATTTTACCCTCTCTATTAAAGTGCCTGAGCCACCAACATTGTGCATGCAGCGATTTCAGAAGCTCAGACTTTGAAAGGATAGGTCTAAAAATTAGTAGCAGAAGTATAAAATGAAAAACAAACTGAGAGTCCTGGCCAGACTTCTCTGAAAAATGCAAAGAATGCCAAAGCTTTAAGTGACTGAAAACCTTAGAGCAACTGAAATTTGGAGATAGGAGGAAAAGGGTTTCCTATCACTACTGATAGCGACACAGTGATTAACAGGAGAAAAAGAGCGCAACTACACAACTTGTGTGTGTTTTTCTTATTCTATCAAGAAACACATCTTCCATGAAAAGTTTCAATGCCTCAAAAATAAAACAAACATATGTACGAAGGAACTAAATTCCGTTTGACAGGGAATGATAAGATCCTTGAGTTATTTTCATTGTTCAAGTGAAATACTTTCCAGAGCACTAAAATTAGAGATTGTCCACATCAGTAAAGGACTATTAACAGTCCTTAAGAAAAGCAGAAAATGCGGGAGATACAAGACAATGGATACGGTCATCCCCTAACTTAAAAACAGAACAATGTACTGTCTTCTAGGAACTACACCCTGCGTGAGATCCCCAGAGGTGTTCTCTAATAATCGCTCACCACAGGAAGGTGTGGGTGGTTTCCTGCTAAAGTTAACTGACTGAAAATACATCTTCCTCTCTCTTCCCAAATCCTATACAAATTTCAGAAGAGTAAATTAAATAGAATTAAATAAGTTTTAGGAAATTCAAAAAGGGTTACTGGAGTATATTGAGGAATTTTTGGAATATATTATTGCTGAAACTTAACAGAACTAAGTGACCCAAAAATTCAATCCATGAATACGAACTTAGAAAATTAAGTTTTCTTAGCAGAATTCTGCAGAAGTTCCACAATCGAAATCAACAGGGGTTGTCTTAGAGGAGTGAGCCCTGAGCAGATGCCAGGCAAGTAGTAAAGGCAAAGCTAGTTCTCATACCACCTGAGGGTTGATACCTTTGAGATCCTAGACTACACCCTGAGAGGATTCACATAACTCTCAAAATAGACACTGGGTCAAGAGAGTCAGGGCTTTGTCATAGGCAAATGACACCTGTGTACCCTTTAACAAGCCATACTCACACGTACAATCCATACACAACCTCTTGAGCTGATTGAATCCAAACTCTAGCAACCAACCACATAAACAAGAATTCTTTTGCTCTCCAGTCATCAATAAAATTCAAATTAGTATCCTATGTACCAGTACGGCCAAACAGTCATTAAGTACCAACCAGTCAAGATGACAGAGATAGCAGTACAAACTCAAACAGCAGAACGAAAACCTTAACAAACACAACATAGCGCACCGAATAAAGTGCTAAAATAAGTATATCGAACATCTTCGGAGAGATTCTAGGGAGTTGTGAAATTATAAAAAAATGAAATGCACATGGAAACTAAACATTAATAAAGACATTTAGGATTATTCTGGTTTTGAGGTCCCATGAGGCAGCCCAGTGGTACATCACTTACAAAGCACAAACAAGGCCTTGGGTTCAAGCCCTAGTCTGCAAAAAGGACAAATAAGTTTTAAAAAATTTAAACGAGGTAGAAAAAAGGGAAGCAGTGATCACTCCAAGTCAGCATGACCTCATAAAGCACAAGCCATGCCACAGTTATTTCACTTCCTTATTTTGAGAAGTCATCAGACTGGTAGATCCGGAAACATCAGTTAAATGAAGTCTCTGGTGCCTTCCAGATCATTAAGGAAATTATTCCATGACATTCTAATCTGAGAATAAATCCACAACCTACTAATGACCGATTAATAAAAAACAAGCTAATAAAAAAATTCAATAGATCTAGTAAATTTCAAATTTAATTTTCTTTTCTCTCTACATTGTAAGTTCAAAAGAAGAAATCATTTCTGCATTACATTCAGACTGTCCCCATTGCCTAGAACAGTGCACAAATGATAATCTCAAGAAATATTTATTGAATGATAATTAAACAATACAGTAATTAACACAAAGTCTCTGTGTAATGGCATGTATGACCAGCAGTCTGGGAGCATAGGCAGGAGGACTATAAGATTGAGTCCAGCCTGGAAAACTTAGTGACTTAGCAAGACTCTGCCTCAACATAGACAACAAAAAAGACCTGGGGTATAGCTCCGTACACAGGTCCTGGGCTCAATGCTTAGTACTGGGGAAAAAGTCACGTATGAGATAAATTACCACTTTTATATTCTGAGTCTCATTGATGTATAGTGTCCTACCTTGTGTGCTTTATCACTATGTTCCAAGAATCTGGCGTATAGTAGTTGTTTAATGTTTAATGAATAATAGATATGAGTTAGAGTACTTTTGAGTCTCCTAAAAGATATTTTGTCTTTCTTTAGTAAGTACTTCTCTTTGAGAATAATTTTTCACTGAAGACAGCAGGATAGCTTACAAATGCTGGATAAACTATAACCTCTACCCAGTTAACCATGCCCCACTCTGAGGACAGTTGATGGTCCACTTTCTATTTTTCCCTTCAGAATGGCTCTTTACATCATTTCCGGTTTATATTTAATTTTCCTAAATTTAAACCTGTTTCCGTTCCTCCCTATGTCTTTGTTATACTACCCACACAGCACATCTTTGATAATATTTATTGAATAGTAACAGAAGAGCCCCACTGAAAAGACTTGATTCAGTGGCTCACTAGTCCCTACAGGTACTATTCAGCTTTTCTGCTGCTGGACAACAATACCAAATTAAAGAAGGAGAGGTTTAATTTAGCTCGTGGTTTCAGGGGATTGAGTCTATGGTCATCTTATTTCAAGGCAAACACTTGTAGGCAGAAGGGCGTCACAGAGCAAAGCCTTTTAGTTCTCGGCGGCTGGAAGTAGAATAAGAGAAAGGGGCCAGAAAGGAAAGAGTGAAGGACCTGACACAGTGCCCACAGCCATGACCTGTCCAGGTAAGCCCAGAAGTGTACCCAATCAATTCCCACGGGAGATCCCAAAGTCAGCTGAGTCGACATTCCACCCTAACTGTAACTTTCCACTTCTTAATTTTATACCCAAATGCATTTCCTCAAACCATACTCAATCTCCAAATAAAGACAATACCAAGTTCATAATTCCACCTACATAATACAATCATTCGGCATAAAACAAAAAAGACAACATTCCCTTCCCTAAAGTCTCAAAAGTTCCAGCATTTTACAGAAGTCTAAGTCAAAGTCTCTTACTGAGATCCAAAGCAAATTCTTAGGTGTGAAACACTGTAAAAATCAAAAGAAGTTGTGTAATCCCAAGGTAGAGTAGAAAAGGGTAAATATTTCCATTCCAAACGGGACAAAGAGGAGGACAGAAAAATGGTACCAAAGCAAGACTAAAAATCCAGCAGGTCAAATGTTTTTATTTTGTTTGTATTTTATTTTCTGTGTAGTACTAGGGATTGAACTCAGGACCTTGTGCTTGCCAGGAGGACACTTATGCCACTGAGCTGTATCCCCAGCCCAAATGTTTGATTCTATAGCGTCATACCTGGAATCCAGGGCACAGAGTGATGAGCTATGAGTTCTAGAGGGCTCAGGTGGCCCCCACACCTCTTTCATGGGATAGCTCTCCTCGTGGCCTGCAGCTTTCCTCAGCAGACATCCATGTTCCTGTTATTTCTGACTTCCTAGTGTCGTTACTGCACTTTCAGCTGTACTACCACAGTTCCATGCATTTCATCTCAGGAGCTCCTTACCTGGCCTCCCAGGCCTTCCTTTGAAATCTGGGTAGAAGACTCCTTGACACTATGACTTTTGCATTCTGAATGCTGATAAAATTAGCACTCCTATGGACAATACCAAAGCCTGCTCTAAAGAGAAGCAGTAGCCAGGGTTCCTTGGAGCATGGCTGAAGCCATCACTGAGTGTCTGAGCAGAGTGAAATGAATCCCAGGAATCCAATTCTCTAATAGGTTCTTCATAAGCAGGGGTCCTAGGCACTTTCTTCTCAAACAAAAGATTTACACTTTTGCACCCTTGAGCCTATGATAAGTGGGGTCTTGCTGATTTCTAAGATGCTGTTAAAGTATCTTTCTTCCTATCCCTGTACAAAGTACTTGATTTCTTTTTGATGGTGCTAATCTCTTTAGCAGCCATACCTCCTTCGGCCCCAACATTATACAGGGTTGCTTCTATGCCAAATTTGAAGTTTTTCAAATATTTCTGCTTTGCTCTTTACCCCCAGTTTTCCCTGTAAATTTGCCTAAAAGAAGGTGGCAGTGCCCAGTGCCCATGACACAGCCTGAATGCTGGGCTGCCTTTGAACATCTCTGATAGGTCAATCAATCCACCACCTTTAATCTCAGCACCTTATAAATTCTCAGGACACAGGCAAAATGGAGGTAATATTTTTTGTCACAGTGTAACACATGTGGCCTCTAGTCCAACTGTCAATGGAGCCCTTGTCCTCAAACAAACCTCCAGAGCTTGGCCTTTGCCATTCATACTCTAATCAGTATCCCCGTGCTCTGAACTCTAACCAGGCTCTGCATACAGCTCTCTAAGTCTTCTCTAGTTTGTATCTCCAAACTTTTCCAAACTCCTAATAGACCAGTTGAAAAAGTTCTAATGCATAGTCAGCTCTGGTCCCAGCAATGGTCCCAATCCTGGTACCAATTTTCTCTGTTAGTCATTTTCCTGTTGCTAGAATACAATACCCTACATTTCTAATTTAAAGGATGAGAGGTTTAACTCATTTTTGCAGAATTTTAGTACATCGTTTGCAGACTCCAAGGCAGGAATATCAAGGCAGAAGGCTTGGCGAAGCAAAGCTGCTTAATTGATGGTGCCTAGGAATCAGCATGTGAAGAGTGCTAGAGAGAAAGGGGTGAGGCACCAGGCATGGTATGTAAGGTTATGCCTCAGCGACCCACCCAGAAAAATGCAAGTGTGATCCTCCAATCCCCGGGGCAGACTGCAAAACAGTCAGGTAGACATTATACCTTAACTGGCACACTACTTTGTTAAACCTTGAGAGCAAATTTTCCTTTGTGTGTTTTCAACAATATAATATAGCTATCTTTGGGCTGAGGATTTAGCTCAGTGGCATAAGTGCCTGCCTGGCAAGCACAAAGTCCCAAGTTCAATCTCCAGTACCGCAAAAAAAAGGGCTATTTTTATGAATAGTAATTTTAAATACTAAATTGAATATGAAAAAGATTAGAAATATGTTTGTTTTCTGATATTCTTAGAAGTATCACAGCCCATTAGTGTAAGGAAAATCAGAAATTTGCAAAATATGTTGACAGTTCCAATAACTAATGAATAGCTTACTGGTAAATAGTAAGCCTAGCAGCTCTTTCTCCTGCACATGTAACTGAATGAGGAGGGCACTAAAATACTTTTCGTCATCCAGTAGCAAACCTGTTAGTATATATTCTTCCTGAGGTGTTCCATACCAGTGCATCAAGGCATTCACAAGCTACTTAATGAAGTATTCCTATAGAATACTTGAAACATGAAAGTAATTTTTCTGAACCCAAATATCTGCTTGGATGACATGTTTGCAAAGGAAGGAAAGAAGGGAGGAAGGGAGGAAGGAATAATATTCTTTCTAACTCAGCTGCCCATAACAATGAATGACATACTCCAAGTGATTAACAAAAAGCCATCGAAGAACACTATACCCAGAAAAGTTGTCCTTTAGAATTTAAGGCAAAAAACTAAGACAAAGAAAAGCTGAGGTACTTCACCATGCTGTTTTACAAGAAATGCTGAGGGGAATTCTTCAAGCTGAACAAAAGGAATGCTAATTAATAACACAAAGATGCATGGAAGCGTACTCAAGTAGTAGTTGTAAGAATTTGTTAAGGAAAACACAATATGAGAAGACGTTGTAGCTTTTGACACTGAAAACAGAAAAAGTGGGGAGGGGAATAAAGATGTAGTTTTTTATGCTGTAAAACCGAAGTTGTTATCACCTTAAACTGTTATGTTTATAAGATATTTCACATAAACCTCCAGGTAACCACAAAGCAAACACGTGAGCAGATACACAGGGATAAAGTCAAATTATTTCATGGGAGAAAATCCCCCATCACAAAGACCCCAGAGGAGGAAAAACAAAGAACCTACACAACAACCAGAAAACAACAAAATGGCAGCTGCGAAGGCCACACTTATTGGCAATTACTTTGAATATAAATGGATTGAACGATTCACCTCGGCTTTCGGCGCACACGTAGACTAAAAGTGAGAGGAGAGAAAACATACTCCAGAGAAGATAGTCACCCAGAGGGCAAAAGCAGTTTCTTTTCCTAGTGTCTGGAGGAGAAAAGCAGACACCCTTGGGCAAGGGCAAAAAATATGGGAGTTAAAGGAAAATGAAACCCAGGTTAGAGAGTGTGAGGGGAAACCGGACCAGTCCTGGGTCACAGCGCATCACCCTCGGCCCAGGCCCAGCATACCTGCTCCCTTGGAAGAGGCACTGAGGGAGGGAGCCAGTCCTTCGGTGATGGCCTGGCTGATGGAACAGACTCACAATCACTGTAACTTCCCTAGGTGCACAGTGAGTGAGAACTAAGCAACCGGGGACTCAGAGAAGACAAAAGCAGAACAGGAGGAAGAAATGACCATGCATCAGCGTCTTGTAAATAGCTCTTCAGTGCCTGTGAGTAGCAGGACTGGGGAAGAGAGAAAGCTTGGATGACATAGGAAAACACTGTCTCATTCCTCCCGACAGAAGAGCTGTCTGCAGTACTCTCAGGGCGCTACCTATGATTGCCAGTGGGGTGTAGCATCTCCTAGCTGAGGACTGCCGAGGTCAGAGAAAACCAGGTCTCCAAGAAATATGCAGTACAGGGTTGAGCAAGGAGAGCTGTAAGAGGAGAAGCACTAGCACCCCAGGTCAGAGAGCAAGTTGGCATAGCCAGAGGGGAGTAGGCACTCTCCTACTGTTTCTCCCGCGATAGCCCTAGGACAGAGTGAGAGCCTGCCAATTGCCTATTGCTGGTACAGTGGGGTCCGCAGCCAAGCCTGCGGTCAGAACTAGGTGCTGCAGGTAAGGCTGAGACAGACAGACATCTGTCCGCAGAGACAGTGAGCTGCACTGGGGCCAGTGCACGTTTGGCTGTATGTTGGGAGGAAAGCCTGTGGGCCACAACACAGAGATATCCAGGATCTTTACCCTCTCCCCAGCAGATTAAGGCAATCCGATCCATGGAGGCCCGTAGGGGTCACACTGGAGCACAACCTTCATTCATGACACATGTTCTGAGGAATCAACGGTTCTCCAGCTTTGAGTAGGCAATTGTCTGGACCACAGGGGGAAATTGTTTGGCTGCTTGCAATCAGACACTGACTCCAACATAGAGGGAACTGTGGGGACATTCTGGATTAATGCTTTCATTTTTGTTGTTATAGTATTGTTTCAGTGCCTCTTGGATTTGTATCATCTTGGGGTGGTTTTTTTTTTTTCTTTTACTTTTCTATTTTTTATTCTTTTTCTTTTCTTTTGATGCTTGCTTCCTTCTTGGTGTTATTTATTGTGCTTTATTCTTCAACGTTTCTTTGACCTGTTCCCTCTTTTAGTGCCTCTTCGATTTTTCACTCTTCTCTGCTTATCTTTTTTTGCCTCCTCTCTTCCTTACTATCTCCCCTGCTTGCCTTCTCCCACCTCCCTCTTCACCTGGCTAATGGCACAAACACAACAAGGCTCTGAATAATTATATTCTGTGTGAATTTATCTAAGAAAATAAGAAGTAACTGACACTATAAATTCAATAATTCCATTCAAGAGCATGGTAGGGTAATCTTTAAGAAAATTAGGATTACAGGATCCAAATAAAATTACCTACAAATATATTAACAGTTTCCAACAATCTCACAGCCTCCACAATCCCTAAGTACATTCCCATGCATTAGAGTATTATCTAGAGGCATGCAGTTCCTGTTCTGTGACTAGGTCATTGAATGAATTGGTCCCTAAATGAGCAATTGTATATACTATGCACATTGCAATATTTAGAACATAGAAGTAGTCAAAGGAAATTCCAACTTGATGACTTTGCTTTTATTTGCATAACTCTTACATGTAGTACTGTAATACATAACTGAACATAAAACTATAGTAGTGTATTAAATGATGAATCTCTTGAATGCAACAGACTAAATTTTGTTTTTTCATTCTATCTGCAGATCTGTGTCTTTTAATAAGGGACTTGAAGCCACTTCCATTGAAAATCATTACTGAAAGGTAATATTATTCTTGTCATGTTCTTTTCATGTTGATGACTCCTTTAATTTACTTTTTTGTTTACCTATTCACCTTGCTTGATGCACAGACTTTCTTCATTTAAATGTACTACCTTCTCCTCCGGAGTCAGGAAGTAAAGTTCAGAGTGAGGACCAGAGCTCCCCCAAAGTAAACTGAAGCCAATTCTCAGCAACAACAAGGTCCCAAGCTCCTTAGAAGATGAAAACAGCCAAGTTCATCAGGAAAGCCAGCATGACAAGCTCCTCCAAGAAAACAACAGCTCCTTTCAGCTTCTCTCAGCTTCCAACAAGCTCCCAACAGCTTCTACCAGCTCCCAACAGCCCTTTTTTCTTCTTCTCCAGTTTGGCTTCTTATGCTGCTGGCAACAATCCTCAAGTGGGCCTTCCACACCCAACACCATGCTGGCTAAGTTCAGCTGGGTGTTACAAGTTGACCACCAGCTGTCAATCCACCTCAGATAAAAAACCATATTCCAAGCACCAGGATCCTGAAAGTAAGTGGGAGTAGAAATTTTATTCTCAGACAAAGTAAACTTTAAGTTCCAATTGATCAAAACATGCAAAGAAAGTCATTACCTGTTAGTTAAGAGAGCAATTCAACAGGAATTGGTAACAGTTGTAAATCTATATGCACCAAATATCAGTGCAACTAACTTTATAAAACAAACACTACTAGCCATAAAAGATCAAACAACTATAACACAATCATAATGGGTAATCTCAATATTTCACTTTCATAAATAGATCAACTAAAAAAAAATTTAACAAAGAAACATCAGAGCTGAATCACTTTGGACAAGTGGACTTAATAAGTATCTTCAGAGTGTTTTACCCTACTGCAATAGAATACCCATTCTTCTCAGCAGCATGGAGAATTTTTTCCCAAGTAGACCACATGCCAGTCCATACAGCCTGCTTAAATAAATATAAAAGAATAGAAATCATCCCATATATGCCATCAGATCATAGCACATTAAAACTAGAAATAAAAGAAAATAGACATTGTCCAAACACTAGAACATTAAATAACATACTTCTAAACATTCAGTGGATCATAGAAAGAATCAAGGAAGAAATTAAACAAACCTTCGAATCAAATAACACCACTACAACACTCTAAATCTTATAAGACACAATGAAAACAGTTCTTTTTACAGATAAATGCTCACAACTAGAGACCATACTCATAATTGAAATAAACAAGACCTCCATGTGTAAGCAACATATTGTCTCACTAGTGTAAGAACTGGAAAGAATGAATAAAAATTAGGAAGTAGGACAGACATTGTGAAATGAAAGGAACATGATCAAAAGGAAAGAGCAACTGGGGTGAGTGAAAAGAGAAAGGAAAGAAAGGGAAATTATATATGTATAAAGGGAAATTATGTATGTATGTATATACAAGACAGCTAACATAGTTGAACTACTGACTTCAATCACTTTACTGAAAGGAACAATTAATGATTAATTATTTGATCAATCTTGCATGTCTCTATTTGTTCTCCTGAGAAACCACTTTGAAAGTACCAATACAATAGCTCTGAATCAAGGCCAGCAGTTTACTGAAGCTGTTGGTTTCAAGCAGGAGCCTAAAGTGGTATCTTTCTATGGTCTGTTGGCCATTTCAGAACTTTAGAAATGTAATGGTCAATTCATTAGAAAGAAACAAATAACTAAATAAATTTTACAAGAGGACTTCAAGATGGCGACCGGGTAGGCAGCAGAGAGACAACCTCCCAGGGGAATGCCACTCAGACAAAGGAATATAGGAATATAGCAACATGTGAAGGACAGAAGGAAAAGAGGTGGGTATCCTGAACTCAGGAAGGATCTGAAATGGGAATTGAAGCCCTCGGAAAGACTAAGCAAAACCTCTTCTGGAGGAAAGGATCAGAGATCTGCCATGGCGCAGTCAGGGGGGAGAAGAGAAGGAGGAAGTCACCTCTCCAAACACACCCTTGGCCCACGCCCTTGTTCTGGCATTCACAGCTTCAGCTTCGGAGGCCCACGCTCACAAAAGCCTCCCGACTCGACCAGGGGAGAGTGGAGTTCTGAGAGCTGGTCCAGGGCTGGAGAGAGGAGGGCGCAGCTAGGAAAAGAGGCAATGGCAGTTGGGAGCAGTTGTCAAACCCAGTGTGAGGATGAGAAGTTAAGACAGCCACTGGGGCAGAGTCCCCACTCTGCAGCAACCTTCCTAATCAGTGCCTGGAGAGAATCAATGCAACTAGTACACAGCCTACCACGCCTGGCTCTGTGCCTGCCTTGAGGCAGTGGCCCCTGCCTCTCTGCTGGGTGAGCGGCTACCGGTGGAGGGCAGCAGGGAACCTTGGCAGCAAGCTGCAGCGGCTCCCAGGGATCCGGCTGAGGAGCGGACGGGGTCTCCAGCACGTAACGGGAGAGAGATGCAGATGGAGGTGGATCTTGTGGCTCCACGCCCTTCTCACTCCAACATCAGGAAGGAAGCAGGAGCTGGGTCCCCGGGACTCAGCTCCCACCCTGAACTCTCTCTGGGAGCACCTTGAGTCTCAGCAGTTTGAGCAAGCACCGCCTGTTCCTGGCAACAATGGGACGAATCCACGGTCTTCAGGACTCACCCCAAACTATTAGTGTGAGCACCAAGAGGGTCTCCTTACAGCTTGCACATATGAACCTTGCATGAACCCATAGCAACAAATTAGATTAAAACGAGCAGACTGGGAGTCTGAAAAACAACATACTCTATACAGCAGACCCGAGAAAATCCTCCAACTCTATTCTAGAACTAATCTTTAAACTCAGTTCATACCCTGAAATAACACAGTGAGAATGGGCTGGGGAGATTTCGAGCCCTTATACCAAGCATCCTAAGTTCGTCCAATGCCCAGCTGCAAGGGGTGGGGAACGGTAATACTAGAGATCAGGAGAAGGGAGGAGGAGAAGAAAGGGCCTCCGGCATCAAGGTAATGGGACAGAGCCGAATGGGTCACTGAGGGCGCCCTGATGGGAGCTCGTGCCCTGTGGCTGCTCCGCTGTGGGCCCCACGGCTGTTCCACTGTGGGCCCCGTGGCTGCTCCGCTGTGAGCCTGCCACTGCTCTGCTGTGGGGCCCACTGAGGGCGCCCCATGGACTAGACCCGCCCCCACCCATAGCACAGCGACAGGGCAGAGCCAGGCAGTCCGCTGTGAGCATACATGCTTTTCCACCTCTGACCATGGCAGTTTGTATACACCCATGTATGTTATAGTATAGTCTGAGGCAGCTATATCTCTTCCCAAGGCGAGAGTCCAAGGGTATAGATAAACCCAGGAATACAGTTAATATCATAGGGAAGATGACTGATTGAGTGGTAGGGCAACAGAGATGAGGGAGGAGAAAATTGAATGATCAAATGGGCCATCATCTGTGTAACTGAGTAACAAACGTGAAGATAACACTTATGTAGGACAGCATCCAGAGCTAATTCCTTTCTATGTTCTCTATAATTTTGTATTTCCTCAAATCGTTTTTGTATTAACAGACGTGAAGATAGCTATATTATACAGCATCCAGTGCTAATTCCCTACTATCTTCTCTATAATTTGGTATTTCCTTTAATGTTTATGTGTTAACTAATGTGAAGATAACATTATGTAATACAACATCCATTGCTAATTCCCTATTATATTCTGTATAATTTTGTATTTTCACTATTGTTTATGTCTTATTCTGGTTCATATGTCTCCATTTTTTTTTACTTTAAAATAAAAAAAAAAAGTACCAATATGTAAGACAATAGCCATTGTTAATTTCCTACCACTATGTAACTCTGTATTGCTTGCATTGTTCTTATGCTATTTTGTAAATGGATGTCTGTCTGCTAATATGTGTTCTTTCTTTTATTTCTAAAATAAATTTTAAAAATTAAAAAAGAAATCAGTCCAAAGAGGAAAGTTCATTGTTGTAAATGAGCACATTAGGAAGAAAGTGAGCTCAAATAAATAACCTAATCATGCACCTTCAGATACCTTAAGGAAAACAAGAATAGTCCAAAAACAAACCTTGTACAAGGAGGGAAATTGGAAAAGTCAAAGCATAAATTCACAAACTTGAGACAAAAAATACGAAGAATCAATGAATTGAAGAGCTGGTTCTTTAAATGAATAAGCAAAATAGGCAAGCCATTAGCCAAACTCCTAGATAGGAGAGCAAGGCCCGACCGCACAACTGGAGAGAAAAAGGTAAAACCACAACATGCACCACTGAAAGCCAGATCACCACTAACTGCTATGAAAATCTGCACTCCCACAAATTGAAGAACCTTAAAATGAACAGATTTCTAGACATGTAACATCACAAAACCGAACCAAGACATAAAAGCTCTAAACAATCCAATGACAGGTAATGAAATTGAGGCAGCAATAAAAACCCAACTGACTAAGCAAAGCACAGGACCTGATGATTCACTGCTAAATTCTACAAGACCTTCAGGGAGGACATAATCTAATATTCCTCTAACTCTCTGATAAAATGGAAGGAAAGGGGTACTTCTAAAATGATTCCTGGAAGCTAGCATTGCTTTGATTCCAAAACAAGCCAAGGACCAAAACTAAAAAATAATCAATAGGCCAATCTCTTAATGAACATAGGTGCAAAAATTCTCAAGAACATATTGGTAAATAGAATGGAATAAATCATTTAAAAAATTCCTTATCATTGTCAAAATTCATCCTAGAGATATAAGGATAGTTCAAAATATACAAATCAATAAATACAATACACCACATAAACAGAAGCAAGGACAAATATCACATGATCATATCAATAGATAAAGAAAAAGCTTTTGAAAAACTCCAATGTTCATTCAGAATGTGAAGAAACCCACATTTACTGCCAATAGGATTATAATGTGGTGCAGGTACTTTGGAAAATAGACTGGTGGTTCCTCAAAAGATTTAACAAAATCATATATAACCTAGCAAATATATCCCT
Source organism: Dinomys branickii (assembly GCA_004027595.1). Lineage (NCBI taxonomy): Eukaryota > Metazoa > Chordata > Mammalia > Rodentia > Dinomyidae > Dinomys > Dinomys branickii. The sequence continues at coordinate 228,032 of PVLD010000744.1, read as the reverse complement.
ACATCTACAGCCAAGAGAAATAAATACATTACACAAAAACTTAGACATTAACATTCACAAGAGCATGACTCATAATAGCCAAAAAGTGGGAAAACCCCAAAATGTCTGCCAGTTTATTAATGGATAAAGTGTTATACATACAAATCATGAAATATTAGTTGACAATAAAAGGAATAATTGGGGGAAAAACACTGAAGAAAATATAGAAAGATCTTACCTCAATCTGGTAAAAGCCATTTAGGACAAACCAATGGCCAACATCATATTAAACAGGAAAAAGCTGAAAACTTTCCCTCTAAAATCAGAAACAAGAAAAGGATGTTCTATTGGTTTGGGGTTTTCTACAAGGGGAACAATACAATATAGGACACATTATTTATAATAGTCACCCAAAGAATCATGTACAAGAGAGTACAGGAAATCTGTCCACATTAGACCAAGGAACCTAGTTCAGGGCCTGGGTCCCATGGAAATGTCCTGCATGAGTCCAGCCAAAGACCTAAAGCTCATAACAATATCTCACGCAGGCCTGTTTCATGGATCTATGCTGGGAAGGCCCAAAGGTCAGTGGTAGAATCTAAGAAGTCTGTGTCAGTGAGAGGAAGGACCTGTGCTAGCAGGTTGAGGATCTGCACTGGAGCTAGGAAGCAATGTGCAAAGTCAGAAGCACAGCTCCCCTGAAAGGTATCACAGCCATCCTCAGCAACAGTGAGGTCTCAAGCTCCTCCGATGATCAGGACAGCCAATGCCACAAGCTTCTCCAGGAAACTGAGCAGTGCACCATCTTCCCCTCCGGAGCCAGGAAGTGGTGCTCAGAATGGGGACCAGAGCTCCCCCAACGTGAGCTGAAGCGAATTCTCAGCAACAAGATCCTGAGCTCCATGGAGGATGAAAATAGCCAAACTGATCAGAAAAGCCAGCATGATAAGCTCCTTCAGGAATACCAGCAGCTCCTTACAGCTTCTCTCTAATTCCAGCAAGCTCACAGCAGCTTCTATTAGCTCCCAACAGCCTTCTTCAGTTCCCAACAGCCTTCTTCTCCAGTTCTGCCTTTTATGCTGAGGTCAACAATCTCCAAGTGGGCCTCCCACAGCCAGCACCATGCTTCCTCAGTTCAGCTGTGGGCTGTAAGTTGACCACCAGTTGTCCATCCACTACAGACGTCCACCCACTATCACGCCTGCTCTTCAATATAGTTCTCAAAACACCATCCACAGCAATCAGGCAAGAGAAAGAAATGAAAGAGATAGAGATAGGAAAGGGAGAAGTCAAATCTTTCTTTTTTGTAGATGATATGATCCTTTATATAGAAAACCCCAAAATTTCCACTGAAAGACTCCTGGAGTTCATAACCAATTCAATAATGTATCAGGATATGAAAGCAAGACATAGAACGTAATAGCTTTCCTGTACACCAATAATGAAACTTCTGAGAAAATTATCAGGAACACAATACCATTTACAATAGCATCAAGAAAAGTTAAACACTTAGGCTGTAACCTAACCAAGTGTGGTAGATTGACACCTGGTGGTCAATTTATAACCCCAAGCTGAACTAAGTAAGCGTGGTGTTGGGAGTGGGAGGTGCACGTGGGGACTGTTGCCAGCAGCATAAGAGGTAGAACTGGAGAAGAAGAGAAAAAGGCTGTTGGGAGCCGAGAAAGGCTGTTGGGAGCTGGTAGAGGATGTTGGGAGCTGGTAGACGCTGTTGGGAGCCTGCTGGAAGCTGAGAGAAACTGTAAGGTGCTGTTGGTTTTCTTGGAGGAGCTCGTCATGCTGGTTTTCCTAATGAACTTGGCTGTTTTCATCCTCTGAGGAGCTCGGGACCTCGTTGTTGCCGAGAGTTGACTTCAGTTCACTTTGGTGGAGCTCTGGTCCGCACTCTGAGCGTTGTTTCCTGGCTCCAGAGAAGGTAGTTCACTGCTCAGCCTCCTGGAGAAGCTTGTGGCATTGGCTTTCTGTTTTTCTTTTTTTATTTTAAGACTAAAGGAAGAAAACATATTAACAAACAGACATCCATTTAAGCAATAGCATAAGAACAATACGAACAATACAGAGTTACAGACAAAGTGGTAGGAAATTAACAATGGTTGTTGTATTACTATTGATATCTTCCAAGTGGTTTCTCAGGAAAACAATTAGAGACACGCGATAATGATCAAACCAGTAATCGTTAACTGTTCCTTTCAGTAAAGCAATGGAAGACAGTAGTACAACTGTTAGCTGTCCTGTATATACAGACATACATAATGGCTTTCCTGATGGGAACTCAGTCATCTTGACCGTCAGAGGAGCTAGAGATCTCACTGTTGCTGAGGATGCCTGTGGTAATTTTGGGGGGAGCTCTGGTTCTTAGTTTGAGCCTTGCTTCCTGGCTCCAGTGCAGATCCCTCAGCCTGCTAGCACAGATCCTTCATTCCACTGGCACAGACTTCCTAGACTCCATCACTGACCTTTGGGCTTTCCAGTGCAGATCTGTGAAACAGGCCTGCATGGGATATTGTTATGGGCTCCAAGAGGCCTCCAGGTGGATTTATGGGAGGCATTGTGATGAGCTCTAGGTCCTCAGCTGGACTCACGCAGGACATTTCCATGGGATCCAGGCCCTCAGCTGGGTTCTTTGATCTTTACTGTGTGGAAAGATTTCCTGCACACTCTTGCATATGATTCTTTGGGTGACTATTATAAATAATCTTATAAAATAGGTGTCCTGTATTATATTGTTCCCCTTGCAAAAACCCCAAACCACAACATCAGAGAAGTGAAAGACCTCTACAATGAAAAGTACAGCACTTTTAAAAAGAGAGATCTAAAAGACATCAGAAAATAGAGAAATATCCCCCTAAGCAGAGCCAATATTGTCAAAATGGCCACAGTTCTAAAACTGATGGTATACAGATTTAATGCAATCCCAATCAAAACACCAAGGGCATTTCTCAGAGAAAACCATCCTAAAATTCATATGGAACCAGAAGAGACCCACACTAGCAAAAGTAATCCTGGGTAACCATAGCAAAGCAGAAAGCTTCATAATCCTGAATTTCAAGTTGTAGTACAAAGCTACAGTGATTTAAAAAAACAGCAGGGTCCTGGCATAGAAACAGACACGTGGATCAGTGGGACAGAATAGAGGACGCTGAAACAAGCCCAGGCATATCCAGCAATTGGATCTTTGACAAAGGGGCCAAAATCATATGCTGGAGGAAAGACACCCTTCATTAAGTGGTGTTGGGAAAACTGACTATTCACAGTAGAAAATTGACTCTAGACCCATGCCTTTCACCATATACTTAAATAAATCAAAATAGATCAAAGATCTAAATATTAAAACCAAAATGCTTAACTTGTTACAAAATGACATAGGTAAATTCTTGAAATCACAGGTATAGTATAGGCAAAGACCTTCTGAACAGAACCCCAATTGCATAAGAAATAATATTAGGAATCAACAAGTGGGATTATATCAGTTTATAAAGCTTCTGCACAGCTAAGGAAATAATAAAAAGAGGAAGAGACAAACTAAAGAATGGGAAAAAAATTTTTCCGGCTACATCTCAGATAAAGTATTAATATCTAGAATATATGAAGAACTCAAAAAATTAGACCACCAAAAATAAAAGACCCAATCCAAATTGGGCCCCTAAAATGAATAGATACTACTCATTAAAAGTACAAATGGCCAACAAATGCAAGAAAAAATGTTTGACTTCCCTGGCCATTGAAAAATGCAAATTAAAACACTGAGATTTCTTACTCCAGCAAGAATAACTATCATCAAGAAATCAAATCGTTGGCAAAGCTACAGGGAAAAAGGAACACTTCCATATTGTTGGTGAGGACGTAATCTAATATAACCATTAGGAGATCTGTATAGAGATTCCTCAAGAAGCTAAAAATTGAAATTCCATTTAGCACAGCTATTCCCCTTTTAGGTATCTTCTTGAAAAAATGAAAAACATCATATTACAGAGATATATGCATACCCATGCTTGTAGCAGTACAATTAATAATAGCCTACCTTTTGGAAGTGGCCTATATGTTCAACAATAGATGGATGCATACAGAAAATGTGGGATATATACCCAATGGAGATACACAGTGGAGTACCACTCTATTGGAAAGAAGGATAAACTTGAGTCATTTGTAGGAAATTCGGATGCACCTTGAGATAATGTTAAGTGAAATAAATCAAACACACAAGTTTAAATATTGCATGACTTATCTCACATAAGAAATCCCAAATATAAATAAATTAAAGGTAAAAATAAAAGGTAGGTAATAGGAAACGGGGAGGTAAATCTTTTGCAATGGGAAAGGGACCAAGAGATGTGGGTGGGGCATAAGAACAGTAAGATGCATCACTTACATTACCGAATACCCACCAAGAAAGTAATCATTGTGTACATAAACACGTACTAATAAAAATTCTTAAAAGACTATATTTCACATGAATGAAAAGTATAAAAGAATAAATAGGTGGGTGCATGAATGGGTGGGAGGCAGCTCGGGTGGGAGGCAGGGGAGGAGTGGGGATGAAACGAAATAAAGTGAAACGCAGTATATGGCGGAAGGGCGTGGCAGAGAAAAGCTGCTGGACTCACAGCGTCCAGGAAGCAGAGAGAGCAGGAAAAGAGGCACAGGGGAAAGAAGAGGTCAGAAACAAGAACATACCCTTCTTGGTCATGATCCCAGTGACCCATTCGACATGGATTAACCTGGAGGAGATTGCGTTCAGTGCAACAAGCCAGGCATAGAAAGACAAATACATCTTTCATGATCTCATACATAGAGTGTAAAAAAAAAAGTTGAACTCAGAAACAAAAAAGTAAAACGGTGGTGGTTTGATGCCGTGAGGGGATAGGAAAGATGCTGATCAGAAGACAACGAGTTTGAATTTTACCTTTTTCATACTATGCTATAGTCACGTGAAATATGTCCAGTTACTGCAATTTCTGTTTTAAGTAACCCCTTAAAATGGTAATTTTATGGGCTGAGGATGTAGCTCAGTGCTAGAGTGCTTACCTAGCATGTGCAACTGTGGCCCTGGGTTCAATCTCCTAGCATGCACACATCCACAAAACAGTCAAATTTTAAAAATATGTAGCTTCAAGAAATGTTTCCTTAACAAAATTTCTGGCTCAATAAATATCCTTTATAGTATACAATTAAGTAGAAATAAAAGTCTTTGAATTTAATAAAATCAAATACTGTGGAGATGTGAAGGGGGTTTGGGGGTAGTGAGAGATGGGAGATCCAGGAGGGAGGGGAGGGGACAGGGACGTGTAAAGGATCCAGATGCACTGTGTATGCAAACCAATTCCCCATGATGAATGTATTTATTATTGTTGTAGTCAGGGTTTACAAGGAAAACTATTTAATGCAGGACAATAATCCTATAATATGTAGGATTATTTTATAAAATTCACCCAAAGAGCCAAATGCAAAAGTGTGGGAGATCTGTCCACACACTAGAGACCCAAAGAATCCAGCTGAGGACCTGGCTGCCATGGAAATGCCCTGCAGGAGTCCAGCTGAAGACCTAGAGTCCATGGCAATGTCCCTCATGAGTCCAAATGGAGGCCTAGAGCCCGTGACCATGTCACATGCAAGTCTGTATCAAAGCTCTGCACTGGGAAGGCTCAAAGATCAGTGGTGGAAGCTAGAAAGTTTGCACCAGCAGGTTGGAGGATCTATGACAAGCTGAGGGTTCTGCACTGGAGCCAGGAAGCACTGCTCAAATAAGGACCCGAGTTCCCCCTGAAGGGAACTGCAGCCATGCTCCGCAACAATGGGGTCCTGAGAATGGCTGAGTTCCTGTCAGGAAAACCAGCACGGCAAGCTTCTCCAGGAGGATCCATGGCACAAATCTCCCCTGCCAGTTCTCTTTGTATGTTGTTGGCCACAATCTTCAGGTGGGCCTCCTACACCTAGCATCACGCTGATTCAGTTCAGCTGGGTGTTACAAGGTGCCTATGAGTTAATCCACCACAATTATGTCTTGCAAACATATACTAATAAAAAGGGGGAAAATCAGTTATTTTTCAACAAAACGTTTTTCTACATTTCCCTTTGTATGGCATATGAACAGTCAACTAACTGCATTATCCCATACATTCTCCATCATGTTTTAATGATAAGAATGAAAATTACATTAGCTTAAAATTAAAATAATAGCATTGCAAAACACACATAAGTATCAGCCTTTATGTGTATCTATATTACTGTCACTAGAGGGAGCTCAGTATTTAATTTGTATTCTAAAAGAGTACAGCCCCCTGGCAGTCAAAATTGCAGTTAACATCCCACTGCGCGGTGTGAGAGGGGCTTCCAGATACACTGACACCACTATTTTTTCCCCAGAAAATGCAAGTGGCTATATTAGCTCTCATGCTTTTCACGGTATCTGGGGCAAGTACAAATGCTTCGTCTCTGTGGCGCCACTGTCAAAAACAAACACGCGCTTCTTTAAATGCGGCTCCAAAGTGGCCGGCGCTCCTCTCAGTGATCTGAAACAGACCAGAGGAATAGAGGTCAGATCGTGACGCCCAGTAGACAGCATAACGAGCATGGCGACAGGGTCTGGCCTCGGACAGCTCCTCACCTTTCAAGCTGTATTAGCGGAACGTATGAGCTCTTCATCTTTACACCTCTTGTTTAGGTGCATTTTTTAATAAATAAAAGCAAACCTTTATCTTGTCACCCCCATTTATGGCCAAAACCCACTAAACTTTAGACTGGAGCTGTTTGGTTTTTTAAAGTAAATTTAGAAGAGATATCTAGAAGACAATAAACTTTTGTTAGTTCCTAGAACTGAGTAACATTGAACAAAACTAAAAGCCAGTTGCAACCCTTGAAAGAACTGAAACGAATCAGTCTAGAGATAAAAATTAAAAGGAGAACACCACCACACATATATTTTCACAAACCTGACTTCTGGTATAGAAATAAAGCAATAAAATATAAGAGAACTAGTCATTGCTTTTAATTCCTTTTGCAAGAACCAGTAAATCCCTTTGCTTATTTGGCTATCCTAAGGAAAATGCTGAAGTTCCTAAAAGTACAGACTTAATCTAGAAGGAGCATGGGAGTGCCTGTCCAGCCCACTGTCTACACAGAAACTGCCCTTGCCCTCTCCGGCCCCTCTTCCTTCTTGGACAGCTGTGGCATTCATGCAGAGAGTGGAACCCCTACATGTTAAGGCCGCCTTGCCTCTTGCTGGATGACTCTCATTTTCTCAAAGAAAATTTTAACCTTTAGAAGTGTAATATTCTGCTGTATAACATCAAAATTTTATTCTGGTTCTGCTCTTTCGCAGGAGGTAAAAGAAAAAATCTCTCCGGAAAGGTGTTGAATTTAAACATGGGTATTATTAACTCCAAATTTTTTCCTTCTTCCCCTCCCACAAAGACTTTTTATAGTCAGCCAAAATATTAGAGGCCTACTTACATTTTTATTAAAATGGTCTTTTTCATTTCTCATTAGTGTATAAGTTTATAGAGGAATTAGAAAATTCAGACATGACAAATGAGGAAAGCAAACCTACTACTCAAATAATTTTGGTGACTTGTTTTTCTTTATTAATTTTTTTCACAACAAATTAGAATGCTATTTATTGTTTTTAAACTATTTGTATAAACAACCAATAAATCATATATAGCAAAAGATAACTAGGATATTCCTCTTGAACATATAACATTAGTTTCTTGTTTTAAAATTAATATATATGATAACTCAAATTTCATAAATTTATTCTACAGATGTACTGAAGCATATAAAGTAACATATGACAAAATAAATGCTGAAGTTTTTTATGGAAAGAAAAGACTGGAAACAATTTAACGGTCTCTATTGAGGACAGGTTAAATACATTGTAATATCTTGATATGGAAATGTTGGAATGTGCTGTGATAAGAAGAAATGGTCTCAGTATATACTAATATGGAACCATATGGAATAATCACCAAGTGTCTTAGTTACTCTTCTCAGTACTGAGACAAAATACTCAACACCCGAAGCTAAAGATGGAAAGGCTTATTTAGCTCACAGTTTGTAGAGGTATCAGTCCATAATCAACTGGGTCCAAGGCAGAGTAGCACGGTGGGCAGACATCCCAGAGGAGACATAGCCCATGGCAAGCAGGCAGGAGACAGCAAAGCAGCGAGCAGGACAGCCACAGCAGCAGCCTGCCGCTTTCATCCCTACGGGGTGAACTTCCTGAACTTCCTGCCTTTTGTGTGGTGCCCCCCACATCTCTGTTATTCCTTCCCATTATGCACACCCAGAACTATGCTAAACCAATCAGCAGGCTGGTTTATCATTCCTATCATCCTTAATCCTATCATCACACCTTTAATCTCAGCATCACACAGCCTAGATCCAGCCACCTCAAAAAAAAAACTCTACCTACGACCACATGAGGGTTTGGGGAGACATACAGATATAGGCCATAACATCAAGTTATTTTTGAATGTCACAGAAAGGTACAGAACAGTCTTAGTTACTTTTCTCATTGCTGAGACAAAATACCAGACACCCAAAGTTAGAGGAGGAAAAGTTTATTTCAGCTCACAGTTTGTAGAGGTTTCAGTTCATAGTCGACTGGCTCCAAGGCAGAGTGGCACAGTGGCACAGTGGCAGAGGAGAAATAGTTCATGGCAGGACAGGCAGCAAGCAGCAAGCAGGAGAGCAGCAAAGCAGCAGCAGCACCCTGCCTTTTCCCTTTTATCCTACCTAGGCTATAAACCTTGTGGCTGGTGCCAACCACACCTGGGGTGGAGCTTCTTTTTACACATACCCAGAACTACGGTAAACCAATTAGTGAACTAATCCAGTACCACACACCCTGAATCATAGTATCACACCCTTAATCTATGTTCACACACTCTAGATCCAGCACCTCTGAAAATCCCCACTTATGAGCACAGAGGCTTGAGGCAATGTCTAGATACAAGCCATAGCAAGGACAATGTGTTTAATTTTAGCATTTGTACCACGATAGTAATGTGGCTGCACATAGGTTGTAAATACATGGAATATTTCTAGAAAAATACACAAGCAAATGAATAACAATAATTACTTCTAGAAGGGACTTGGACACATAAAGGACAAAAAGAGGAAAAATCTTTTATCATTGCAAACTTTTGCAGTTCTCTACCATGAATATGTATGTATTACTTATTCATATAACATACACTAATACATATGTGACTCTATCACAGTATCATGTCCTCAGTTTGAGTATGAGAAAGCAAAGCTGAGAATGCTGGGGTGACTTAGCATCTGAGAGCCAACTAGTACCAACAGTCTGGAAATGGCTACTCATGTGGAGTTCTTTCCTTAAGGGCTAGAATTCCGTAAGTTTATCCCTTTTATACGTGCGCCCTTTCTCTTAGCATCTCCAAGAGTGACATGATTTTCCTTCTCAGCTTCAGCCTGGATTTACTAAGTCCCTTAAAACAGATATGTATTATAGTAGTTTCCTATTGCTGCGGTTATAAATCACTGCAACTCAGAGGTGTGTTACAGTGTAGATTTATTATCTGACATCTGAAATGAATCTCACTAGAATAAGATCAAAGTCTTGACACAGTTGCTTTTGTTCTGGAGTCTCCAAAGAAAAATTCATGTTTTTTTCCATTTTCTAGAGATGCCCACATTCCTTGGATTTTAGACTTCTTCAAAGAACACCACTCCAGGTGCTGCTTCTGATAGACTAGGTAGGTAGCCAGGAATGAGCTGGAGCTTGGAAATTGACAGAGGCTTATCAAAGATTCTTTAGGCCACATTTCCTAACTTTGTAGTTTCCAGACTTCCCCAGATATTTAGGCCCCTCACAAGTTACCCCTCCTCCCAGTCTCACACCTTTCAATCCCATTCAGGCACGCCTTGGGGCACAAGTCTGAGGTTACACTGTCTACCCAATAAAGCCTCATTTACTTGTACATGCATTATAGTTTTGACACCACCACTCCCCTCTCACCCCTGGGGGTGGACACCAGTTAGTTTCAACCTCGCCCAGATAAATTAAAAACTCCAAGAAAACAAAAAACAAAAACCCTCCTTCTCCCAACATGAGGGTGAAGACTCATAGCTGATTGGAAAGAGCCCTGTCAGTCATAGTGCCTCGGAACTCTCCTCAGATTCTAAAAGATCAAAAGAAATCCTACCCTACACCTTGGAGATCCTATGCACCATTCCCCTTGGCTCTCCCCAAAGTGTAGTTCTTCTGATAATTGCTTAGTAGAATGCTTTAAACTCTATTCTTTTGCTTCTGAGGGTTGTTTGTGGTCCTCCTCACACGTGTATTTTGGAAGATTCAAGAGCCTAGACAGCCTCAAAATGCAGAGCAGCCCTCAAAATGCAGAGCAACACCCACCCCAAGCTCACCCTGACTTTCCAGTAAGCCAGCTCCTCTCTTGATCTCTGTCGCTCCTGCCCACCTCTTTTGGGAGCCATTGTGATTGTGCTGAGCCTACCTGGAGAGTGCAGGATAATCCCCCATCTCAGGGTCCCTAACCACATTTGTAAATCTCTTTGATGATTATTATGGTTGATACATTGTGTCAACTTGGGGAGTCTAGAGGTTTGGCTGAGTGACTCAGCAGGAAGCCAGGGTGCTTACTTTGTACACATCCTGAGCCTGTGGAAGAGGAGGGCATGGAGACTGTGTGAGAGCTACACGCCCCCTGGGTGGGGGTAGCCTGTTTTACAATGTAAGGGAAGGAGAGAGGCTGCTTGCAGCCATTCTTCCCTTTTACTGGTTGTTTTGCTGTGCTCTGCTGCCATGAACAGTTTCCCTCTGCCATGTGCCACTCTGCCTCAGAACCAGCCAAGTATGGACTGAAACCTCCACAAACTGTAAGTTAAATAATCCTTTCCTTCCTTCATTTTGGGTGTTGGGTATTTTGTCTCAGCAAGGAGAGAAAAGTAAACAAGACAATGATGCACAGTAACACTGACAGATCCTGGGGATTAGAACATGGACACCTTTGAGAGGTCTTTATTCAACCTGCCACATCAGCTCTAATGTTGAGGCAAGTCCTGTAAACTCTGTCATTGGTTTCCCTGTCTATAAAACAGAGATGAAAATGCCACTATTTCATATTGCTATTGTTCAGTGATCCTCCTTCTGAGGGAGACACATTTCAAGGTGCCCAGTGGATGTCTGAGAGTGCAGATAGTACTTTTTTTTTTTTTTTTGGCGGTACTGGGGATTGAACTCAGGACCCTGCGCTTGCTAAGCAGGCGCTTATTCCACTGAGCTATGTCCCCAGCCCCAATAGATAGTACTAAACCTTGTAGATATAGCTTTTTCCTACAATGCAAATCTATAATAAAGTTCAATTTATAAATTAAGCACAGAAATGTATTAACAATTAGTAATAAAAAGAATTATAACAATATATTCTTCCTTCACAATTTCACAGATAAGAGATTTGTTTTTACTATGTATCTTACCAATATCAGCATACAATTTCTCTCATTCCTTATTAGGTTGAGAACTTTTACCATTTTTCTTAAAGGAAACACATTATGGGTTCTCTTTGGCATATCCAAAATGTCAGCATTGCTATTCTTGTGCTTTGGAACAACCATTAAGACACATAAGGGTTACATGAACCCAAGCAGTGAAACAGTGATAGTTGACCTAATAACTGAGACTGCATATACAATGTGGATATATTGAACAAAGACATAAAATAGGATAGTTTTATCATACTCCAAGAACAGCATATAATGTGGAACTTATGAATTTTTTACATCTGGAATTTTCCACTTAATATTTTTGGACTGTGGTTAATGCAGGTACCTGAAATTATAGGAGGAGCAAGGGTAGATAAGAGGGATGTAGGGTATATCAATTAATAATTTAAAGCATTGCCTGACACTGTAAACAGTGGGAAAATGTTATTTACAATAGTTGTTTTACTGACCCTTTGATTTACTAGCATGGTAGAGCAGTTTAACAAGGCGATCAATCATGTCTTTTCCTTTAGACCTAGCATATGCTAAGGATACAGAAGAGATGCTTTTACTTAATTTTTGGAAAATATAATCTAACAAAATTAGTTTTGAAGGAACTATAACACATTTGCATTGTAATATTTAATTTAGGATAATACTTGACATTTTATATAATCTCTTCCATCTGGATATCTTGTACATAGCCCTTGTAATCAATCTGAAGGGTTTACTGAGAATTTGATGAAAATTTATTACATAAAAGACCCTGTGCAATAGGTATACAAAAGGCAAAGACACTATTTCAGTTAATTTTTATTTTAACTACTGAGATAAATGAATCTCTGCTTATTTGACCAGGTCCATATGCAGAACTGGAGCTGAAAATATAGCTGGGGTGATGAGCTGTAAACAGAGGAAAAAGTGGAAAAGTGAAACCCAGAACTCCGTGATAGTCTACGTACTCAGTAAGTAGTATAGCCCATAACTACTGCAAGACTTCAGAGTGCAGAGATCCCCTGTAAGAAAGGTTCGTCAGAAAAGGCATAAGAGAATATGTATATAATTTTTGGAGTAAAACATTCTGAAATATATGTGTGTGTGTGTGTGTGTGTATATATATATATATATATTTATTTATTTATTTATATACATACACGTAAGTTTTGGATTAAAAGATTCCTGAATATAAAATATCCCAGACATGTTCTGGGGAAGTTGGCACTGAACATTTGTGCGGAGAGCACAGAAAGAAAATAAATGGCTTCTCCATAGCATACATTGCAGGGCAGAGGTCAGACAGGACTGTGTGTCTCAGAGGGATTTGGCCACCACTGTCACAGAGCAGGGTCAAGTCCATATGACTTGCTACCTTCCAAGCCATAGGAAGAAGCCAAGCAATTTGTGCCCCAAATAACTCATTTGAAAAGAGGCAAAAAACATTTTTTGAAGCTCAAGATATTATGTGGGCTTTGCTTTCTGATATTACAAATGTAAATACTTACAATGCAGACTTCAACACAAAAGCTGATGCCTAGGAAAGCTTGACAGCTAATCTTTGAACAATATTTAAGTAAATGACTATGATTGCTGGATATTTAAAATGTGGTAAAAGTAAAATTTATCAATATTGTACCAAATCCCCAAGATGGATGTAATTATTATGTGTTGTGAACATATACCAATAAATAAAGAGAAAAAAGAAAATGTAGCAAGCATAGTGATATCACTTGCTTCATATGTTGGCTTTTTAGAACCCCTCTGAAGCAGGCATTGTCTACCCTGCTCACAAAATGAGAATCCAGAAAGATAGCCAAGAACTCGGCACCCAACCTTACATAGCTGTTCTGCATCCCACACTTTACCCACCCAGAGCAGCCTCTCACCATTCAATGAAACAAATTCTTGTCCAGTTTCTATGGTTTCTAGTTTTGTTTCTGGAAAAACACTGCAAGAGACTTCTGTGAAAAGAAAGTCTCAGAGAGGAAAAATGTAATAAATGCTAAATATCCTCTATACTGAGTGATCTCAAAACCCTGAAACTAAATCCTCTGCATCCGCATATGAGAAGCTAGCAGTGAGCAGGGCATGATGGGAGCGGCACTTTCTTTTCTGCTTGCTTCCTCCAACCAGACGCGGCTGAAGTGAGCACTCTGTCTGAGGTATAGACTCTGAGGAAGGAATAAAAGCCAAGAATTCAGGAAAAGCTTGAGCTCCACAACAGAAGAGGTATACAGAACAATTCTCCTAGTGCCAGGAAGAAAGAGCTGCTTACCAATGGACAGCCTTCACCCATGTAGTTCTCTCATGGCCAGGAGAACCCAGAATATCTGGGCGTCTGCTTACTGGCTGCAGCCTTCATTAGTTGAAAAGAAAACTGAGTGCCTTACCCAGAAACAACTTGTGGAACAGAGTTTAAAGTTGCCATAAAATTATTTCCTTTTTCACAGAATTTGAACTCTCCAAAGAGTAAGTCCAGAGGCACTCATTCGTTTTCTAAATTTTGTTTAGCTGCCCTAGCAAGAGACCTGTTCTGGAGAGGAACAGGAAAACAATGGTAATGTTCACCTCTGCTGTTGCCTCAGTCTGCACCATAGACTGCACCACTTACCACACTCTTCCCTGCCGACCTCTCAAAATAAAGACACCGCCTCATGCCACCGCTGTGGCATTCAAATGGCAATTTTTGACACAGAGTTAGCGTCTTCCCTAACCCCCAAACAATAAGGCTTTTCACTCGTATAATCCTTTTACATAAGAAACAACTGGATGCAGCATAATGCGGGCTACATGTCATAGCCAGCTGGATGGGGGCCCTGGCTCCACTGCGTGGGAAGTAACCTTGGGCAGGTCATTTACTGTTTCTGAAGTTTAGATCCGAACATATTATTTGCCCACATGCAACCCAATATCTTAGTAACTATTTAAAACATTTAAATAAACCACAAGCTCTCCAACCCCATGTGTAAGGCTCACCCGAGAGCCATGACTGAAATGCAGAACCATAAGCTCTGCTCTCAACATATTCCAGACAGCAGATCTAGGATGGGACCCTGATACGTGCTGTTGGAACAAGAATCTGTCCAGTGACGGAGATGAAAGGAGGGGAGAAGCTGAGACACATGAGCGAAACCTGTGGTTTATAGTTGCACATATATAATTTCATCCCTTCGGTAACCTTTTAAAGTAAGTCAGTGTTGTATTATCTTCACTTTATAGACTAAGAAACTGACAGTTCAAAAGTAAGGTGACAGGGCCAATCTTCTTTATAGGAGGCCTTGAGGATGTCTACCTGGCTGGAAGCCCGGAGGGGTGGCTTCATAGACACCATTGTGTAACTAGTACACTGATTACACTTAGACTGCAAGGAGAAGTCATTCATCCACATTGTGATTATTACTAGCACAAACTCATAAGGTTAACACAAGATACACTTTGTTGCCATTTGGCTATGTGTCATGTAGTATGGTAAACCCTTTACCCGTAATGCCTGCCTCTCACAGCAGTGTGGGGGATAGATATCATAGCTCCATGTTATAGATGAGGGACTGAGACTCAGACTAAATAACTCATTTAAATTCATGCAGCTCACTAGCAGAGACTCATCATTTAAACACAAATTTGTTTGACTCCAAAGCCTTGCTGTCTCCCCTGTATCACACACAGGGTTCGTTGTCATTACTGTAATGATCAGAGGTCTAAGGTTATCATATATAAAACACACACACACTCGTCCATTAAACGGTGTATTCCTTATGGACAAAAGATCTTACTCAGTCCTGAATCTCCCACACCAAACAAAGCTCCTAACACATAGCCAGAGCTCAGTAAAGGTTTGATGAAAGAATTGTTTTAATTTGTCGAATATGTAGAAATACGATACTTTAAACAAACTATACTTTAAAATATTTTTAGGTCTCCTCGATCAACAGAAGTCCTTCCAAACATCTTTAGTTTTTCTCAATCAAAAAAGTGAAAAAAACTCAGTCCAGCTATAGTTTTCACAAAACATAAACCTTCCTTTGTTTCCTAATAGCTGAGCTAAATGTAACCTTCTCACAGTTGAGAATCATGAATTCACTCAGATCCACCCTGGAATGGAATGCCCACTTGTTGCTTGTTTAGGGAACTGATGATTCCAGCTATTCTTTGTGTTTGGTATAATCAGATCCTGAAGTTTGTCCAGGCCCCTGGGTTCAGGCTGCCAACATTGGTAGCATCGTTTCCAGATAATTGACCTGGGTTCTGCTGACACAGAAAGTCAGCTCCCAGAGTCATAAAGGACCCGTATTCACAGTGAACGTTCCTTAGCCTGTGTGTTTGTGTGGAGGGGACGGGGAGGATGAAATTCTTTACAGAAAAAGAGATTCAGGGAATCCTGAAGCCAATGTTCACAGACACCTAAAATAAGATTTTAAAATGAAATGACTCTGCAAAACTAAATATTTTCTTTTCTACTATTTTTTTAATTAAAATGCTTTGATTTGCTTAAGGTGTGGCTTATCTAACAAACTGAGAGACAACAGAGTGAGTTTTGATCCTGCTTGTGACCCTAAACCGTTTATCCAGCAGCAGTATGTTCAAGTGATTTTTTTCATTCTGCTATTGGCATTAACACATTTTGGAAAAGTCTGTATCCCATCAAAGGCAAACACAAGTTAAGATGGAAAAAAGAAAGTGGTCAGGAAGCTTGTGTAACAATAGTACCTATTCAAAAAAAATATGTATATACATATATATATATAGTATTTTATTTCCTCTGATCAAGCTTTATAAGGTATTACCAATTTCATATTATCAGTTTCTGAAGCACCATGTAAAATGCTAATTTGCATGGGATTATAAACTCTGCTCATCTAAAGGCAGCAATATGTGCTAAGTTGTGAAATAAGAAGATCCTCCCTACAGTTGCTTTCAGGGTCACCACATTTGGTCAAACGTTTTTGACTTTGCAACATGTACAGCTGCATAAACATAGTGTTCCCAAGCATGTCTGTGGCAAAACCAGTTTGGAAACCTTTATCTTACTCATCAGGCATGTTTTATTTTGTAACACGTCACCCTCTGAAGATTTTCAAGGCCAAGAAGGATTGTCTGGTACTTCTAGATAGAAGTAAAATTACTAAAAAATATGAAGGGTAAAACTATAAGACCATAAAGGTAAGATGTTTTATCACGCTTTTGAAGTTAATTGTAGTGATCCACTGAAAGGCCTACTGTTTCCTCTGGTAAGACTTTACCATTTTATAACAGAAGAAACTTAAATTTGGGGGAATTTAGGTAACTGCCACTAGAATCAAAGGTGAGAAAACAAACTCAGACATAGGTTCTGTATCCTGATAACCATATCACCTCCAATGTACCTTCTTTAACTGAATGTATGGAAAAATAATATGGTTTAGTTATTTCACCTGCTATGGGAGGCATTACTACTGTGAATAATACAGAGTATAAATGAGAGAAAACGTTTGTTAAACTTTGCTATGTGTTTCTATACCCACATCTGAATATGGGTGTTGCGAATATTCTAAAAATTTGTAATGCTACCTTGTGACCCATGCCAGGATAGTCAATTAGCTGTCTTGATTTCAAAGGATATCTTATTCTATTCCTTTTCAAAGACTACTAGGTTTGAAATTTTCATATCTCCAAATGAGATCAATGTAGTTTTGGGGATAACAACAAATTTTAAAAATCAAGATTGTCTAAATAGGTCGTTGTTGTTTTTGCAAAATATAATTTAGAGGTGTACAGAAGGAAAATGATAATGCCAAAAGAAAAGATATTTAAAGTGCCCAGGGAAAGTCAAAGGCAAAATTTATTTTGGATAAGTCTGTACATATTGTTCATACATTCATAGGACAAGACAAGTGACACTTCAGTGACAACATGCCTTGCTAATTCTAGATCACTGAGGAGACAGCAAAATGCTTAGAACTAAAAAAGACAGCTGAACAATTTGCAGTGGAGCTTTCAGGTTGAAATGTTATATTCTCAGAAGTCAGCTAAAGAGCTTCAAAAGGAAAAGATGTATTAAACATTCTAACAAAGCCGGGTGTCACAAGCTGGAACCTAGCCTGGGCATCAACTTACTTCAAAAAATAAAAAGAGCTGAAGATGTAGCTTAGTTTAAAGACCCTGTGTTCGATCCCCAGTATCACAAAGGAAGGAGAAGGAGGAAAAGCATGGGGAAAGAGGGATCACATTCGACAAATATTTTTGGTCTTCAGCTTTTAAAAATCATTAAAATGCCTGCAGTTTGTGATAATGAAGGAAAAGCCATTTTGTTCAACATGGGGTTGTGGTTTGCGTGAAATAATTAAAAATAAAAATATTACATCAACAATAAAAGCAGTATATACTTGTAGAAAAATCTAAACAAAAATTCAAAGAAAAATTTAAAAATTCAACACACTAGAAAATAAACACTAACAGAAGTTCCCAAACATTTCAAACACAATCACTTTTTTTTTGTGGTACCTGGGTTCGAACTCAGGACCTTGTGGCTGCCAGGCAGGCACTTATTCCACTGAACTATATCCCTAGCCCACACAATCACATTTTGATGTATTCCCTTCCTATCTTTTTCCCAAGCACAACGTTTGGGCATTTTTATTTATATATCATTGAAATCTTACTGCACACCTGTTTTGCATTCTGTGTGAATTTACCACATTTTATTAGCTATTCTCTTACAGTCAAAAACAGAGACTATTTTAATTTTCTATGAGTGACATTTTTGCAAACATCTTTTTACATAGTTTTCTCCATTTGTTATTTATTCAGGAATGATTCCTAGCAACCAGATTTCTACTAGCAAGAGGATCAAAAGATATAAATCATTTAAAGTTTTGTCCACCACTACAAACTATATTTCACTTGCTTAATGATGCTTTTTTTTTTTTTTTTTTTTTTTTTACTTTTAAAAAGTCTCCAAAATTGGGAAGTAACATATAACCCGCAGCGTTAGATATCACCGTCTGCCAGGAGGTAGCTGGCATTGCCTGTGCAGGTATGAGCCAGTGGTTATAGCCGATGGTAACAACCGGATCACTGTCACACTCTGTATGTCAGTCCCAAAGCCCATCAGAAACCATGTAAAGAAGAAATGATCTTTGTTATTCTCTGACACTTTTTAGCAAGATCAAGGAAGTATATGTTTCAAGATTTAACTCAACCAGGGTGGGTTTTAGCCACCTGGAGATGTCTTTAAGGAAGGATGACATTTATTGTCAATGGCACAGAGGGTAAAATTATGTAGCAAAAGGGACATAACTCCACAAGTGACCCAGAGTTGGATTCTGAGTACAGAGATGTTTCCTTATAGTTTTTTTTTATACATACACAAGTATAAATTATAAAAAATTCATGCATATCCAAAGAGAGTCTAAAATAACTGTTTAAAGCACATGTTGTAAATGATAAAAAATAATTGTATCAAAATATATGGCAGTTTTCTTTCTTAATGCAAAGTTTCATCTTATGATGGAAGAAGTTTAAAAAATTACATTCTGATTATTGTCTATTTAAGTTAAAGACACATAAAAAACAAAAGTTCACTCTGACCTTCCTACTATTTCTTGAAAGCAAAAGATAAAATTCTCCTGTGAAAGACATCATTATCCTCAAGGACAAGGAGGGAAGAAAAGACAATTCCCAAGGAACATATTAAAATGATTCTTATCTTTTAAACCTTCCCACACAATTCAGTTGCTTCTTCACAACTTATTAGTCTGTCATATTTAGAACACAGGTACTTCAGTGTAACTGCGTTTTAGGGTCTTCATTTCTTTACAATGGCTCCCCGCCATGTAAAGCGTGTATAAAATAAATTTGAATAGTTCTGTCCTGCTGATATGTTTCACTTACATTTAATTCTGGGACTCAGCTAAGACAGTAAGGGAATGGAGATGGACTTTGTGGAGCGGGGTAGAGATCATGACATTTCAGATTAAAAAAATACACTGCGTGACAAACTTTATAAGGTTGTCATGTTTAGTTTACAAACCAACAATGTATGATGGTGGCCAAACAATTAACATTTTTAAAATTCGATTACATTTTGAATATATTGAAAGCTAAACTATAGTAGAATATAAAAATTCATTAAAGCATTAATATGAATTTTAGAAACTTCTTACAGAGAACTATCCACTACTGACCCTTCACCTTGTGAAAAATAAGTACATTCTTTTGTACCTATTAAAAGTTTGTTTTTAAAAGATATTTGTAGTGAAGTAAAACAAAATATTCACCCTCATCCTCTTTATTATGAAAGCATTACAATTTTTCTAAAGTTGTGTCCCTTTAATTGTCAGAGCAGTAACAACTGAGTCAAATCAAGATGAAGCCATATGTGGGGATCAGGAAAACAGGGTCAGAATACAAAATAAAGGCCGAGTTTAGTGATAGAGTGCTTGTCTAGCATGTGTGAGACCCTCAGTTCAGTCCCCAGAACTACAAAAAAAAAAAAATTACATTAATAGGACAGGGGTATAACTATCAGGCAAAAGCTTCTGGATTCGATCCTCAAAACCAGAAAAAATTACATTCACATAAAAGAATGAAGAGAGATCAAAATGAAAATCTGCATTTAGAGAGATAAAATACTAATGTTTAAAACTATTAAATAGTTTATTGTAGTTTATTGTGTGAACACTTTTCTTATGAAAATTTGAAAATATACACAAAAATACAGAGAACATAGTTGTTACAGTTGGTGTATCGATGTCCCCCCGAAGCCTCATGTGGTCATGGGAAGCGGGCTTTTTGAAGACAGCTTGTTAAAGCCGGACCTCTTGTTTTCATGCACTCACCTTAGGAAACAGCATTTCCAGCTCAATTCAGCAGTGGGGCAGCGTCCTCGCTTTGTGAACACCCGGAGCCTGTGCCACAAGAGGCAGAGCCTGCATACAGTACAAGGGCGGAAAAGAGGCTTGCCCTCCGTCTTTGCTCTTGTTGCTTTGTGTAGCTTCTGCTGCCATGAACGGTTGCCCCTCACGCCACGCTGCTTTGGAGCCAGCTGATTATGGACTGAAACCTCTACAGAGTGTGAGCTAAACAAACCTTTCCTCCCTTAAGTTGTGGGTGTCAGGTATTTTGTCTCAGCAAGAAGAAAAGTAACACAATCCTGAACCTCCATCCTCTGACTTCAATAATTGTTAATATTTTGCCAATTTTATATCATCCATTTCCCTCTCATACTTTTTGTGGCTGCAGTTTTTAAGGAAAATCTTATTAAGTCATGTATTTATTAAGCAGGTATCAATATTGTACTTAGAGTTAATTGGAAATGAGCAATTGTATTTTTAAATGTCAGTATCTATCAGTATTTGTCACTTTATAACATAAATGAAATTAATGTATTTTATTGATTTTAAAAATGCACATTTCTTAAAAAGGATGACATTTCCCTCTCCTAAATAGCTTTACAAAACACTACTTCTAAAATTATTTTAATTTTATGCAAGCATAAATTATATTAAAAGAAAATATAATATTTTGCCATGATAAGAGACTTTGTGGACTTGTAGTTCTACTCTCCTTGCTCTACAATTCTGAAATGCAAAAGTTCTGAACATGAAATTTCTTTTTCATAATTGTGATGTAAACTTCTTAGCAAACACTTCATGGAACTTCCATTTCTTTGGATATGTTAAGGTTGTTATCATTGCTATAAGAATAAATTTTAGAATACAATAGAATATTCAAAATAGAAGGTCTATTTTGAATCAATATAAATAAATTCCCAGACCAAAAAAAACAAAGTGAAAGAAAGCTGCTTTTATCTGTTAGCTTTATATCCATATATCTGAGTGAATGCTTTTATTACTTATCGTTTATTAATTCACTGGTTTTGCTATGTCAACATTAGTATAATCTGATAGTAATGTTTTGTCTATTCTTTTCAGGATCTTAACCTATTGTTTTTATTTTATTTTGTTGATCAGAACTTCCAGAAAAATGTTGAATAGCATGTATAGTCATGTACATCTCCATCTTATTTCTGAATTTTTGATATTACACCTTTCAGGATCTTTCTTGCTGAACATTTTGTTGCAGGTGGTGTCTATTTATAGGTTGTGAAGCTCTGTGTTTTAAAAATTACCAATAAATATTGAATTTAATTTTAAAAATAAAATGCTAATAAGAACTGAATGGAAATTAAAGTCTGCTGAAAATGATGTGAAATTATGTGCTTTATTTCACTTTATATGAATATTTATATGTTTTGAGACAAAAATATTAATATGTTTGCTTAGAAGGTGCTGTCTCAGACCTTGTTCTTATGTGCATGATAAAAGAGTTTCAAAGAAAACCCCTCTAAAATATAACTTCAAGACTTTCAGATTAGGGGCTCTAGATCTGTATTAGTATATTTCATTTGATTTACCTGCAAAAAAATCACGTATTTCTTAAATTTGCTTTTTCACTGATACATAAAAACAAAAGCCACACATACTACTAGGTACCATGGTATATAGATAGATAGATAGATAGATAGATAGATAGATAGATATAGATGTACACTTATCTTTCTCTTCAAACATTACCATTTATTTTTGTAGAAAATACTCAAAACTCTTTGTTTTAGCTCTTTAAAGTGTACACTACATTACTGTTATCTACAGAGACCCTACTGTGCAGGACAAAGCGTTTCTCACTCTTATCTAATTGTAACAATATAATAGCCACTGACCAACCTTTCCCCAGGACCACCTCTAATCTGTTCTCTCAGTCCTGGTAACCACCACTCTACTCCCAACTTCTCTGAGACCTGTTTTTTTAGATTCCATGTGTGAATGAGATCATGTGGTACTTGTCTTTCTGTGTCTGGTTTATTGAACATAACAAAATAATCTCCAGTTCTATCCATATTGTCTCAGATGACAAGATTTCATTATTTTTCTTATGGCTGAACAGTATCCTCTTCCATATATGGGCCACATTTTATCTATTCATCAGCTGATGGATATTTAGGTGTTTCCTTTTTTTGGCTATTGTGAAAAGTCATACAAAAACTTAGGAGTGCAGTTATCTCCTTAAGAAACTGACTTCATTTCCTTTGGGTATATTCTCAGTAGGAGGACTGCTGAGTTATTACTTGTGCATTTGTTTTATTTTGTTTTATTTTGACACAAGTTCTTGTTATTTAGTCCATACTGGCCTTGAACTTGCAATCCTCCTGAAGTCTGTGAACACTAAATACACATGTATGCCACCATGTTGGGGCCCTACTTTTACTTTCTGAAAACCTTTTACTGGTTTCCTCAATGACTAAACTAATTTATATTTTCAAAAAATATGTTCACGGGTTCTGCTGCCTATATACCTTTGTCAACATGTGTTCATCTTTTTGATAATGAGCATTCTAATTGACATAAAATGGTATCTCCTTGTGGTTAGAGAATTAGTTATATTGAGCATTTTTTCATATAACAGTTGGTCTTCTGTATGTCTTCTCTTAGAAACGGTTTTTTGGGTTTATTGTCCATTTTTTAGTTGGGTTTCTTGCTTTATTACTATTGAGTTCTCAGTATTAACCCTCAGACATGTAATTTGCTATCATCTCCCACTTGGTAAATTGCCTGTTTACTTTATTGATTGTTTCTTTTGCTGTGTCAATTCCCACTTGCTTTTTTTTTTTTTTTTGCTTTATTTTATTTTATTTTTTTTTTTTTTTTTTTTTTTTTTTTTTTTTTTTTTTTTTTTTTTTTTTTTTTTTTTTTTTTTTTTTTTTTTTTTTTTGCTTTATTTTATTTTATTTTATTTTATTTATTTATTTATTTTTTTCGCTTTATTTTAATAGCTGTTTTTTTTTTGGAGTCTTGTCCAAAAGAAGAAATCCTTGCCCATTGGAATTCCATTCCATTGGCCTGAAGCAGTTCTTTTCTGTCTTACGTTTAATTCTTTACTCAATTTTGATTTGAGTTTTGTAACTGGTAAAAGATAAGGGCCCAGTTTGATTCTTGTACACACAGCTGTCATATTTTCCCAGAAATTCTGCATTTTAATCCATTTACTGCATTATTTAATTGCAGTGGGTGGTCTATTCTGTTAATGTAATATAACATAAAGCCAATAAGCACAATATTCACATGGCTGAGGGCTAACAGACACAGAGAAAACTATGTTGATACATAAAAATATCACAACTCATTACAAATTCTTTTGCCTTTGGAATTAATTTTTTCTCCAAAACAGTCAAATGCCAAAAGCTTGCATTTATTATTAGACACATTTATGTCTGGAAATAACTGTGATGGTTAAGCTTAATTGTCAGCTTGATTTGCATGAGAGCTGGGAGATTAGTAAACCACACTTCTGGGTATGTCTGGATGGGTCATGGAGGTGTGACCTTGGGGTCCCTGCACTCCCCTCTGGGGCTATCACTCTGCTGATTCCAGGCCCTCGCGAACTACACAACTTTTCTCTACCATGCTCTTCTCCCATGTGTCTCTTTCTTGGACTCTGCTGACCAAGGACTGAATCCTCAGAAACCACATGCCAAATAAACTCTTTCTCCCTTAACTATATAGTGTCAAGTATTTTATTATAGCAACAAGATACTGACCAATACAACAACTGGCAATACTGGAAATTTCAACCATATTTATTACTCCTCAGACTCTCCCTGCCGTTAAATCCCTTATACTCCCCAGACCCTACAGTCATCATCTCATATAATATAAATGGAGTGACAGCTAAAGTAGACAATGAAGTATAATCTGTTTTTCAGAAAAAAATGGACAAGTTCTACAGGAATTTTTCAAACTGTCTTTCTCACATTTTGACTCTTGCAAACATCTATTTATACAATCTTTTAAGTCTCAATTATTCAGTGTAATATGTAAGAAGAACCAAAAGTGTAGTGGATGTCAAAAGTGAAGTCAGAGAAGTAATGATGTGAATAAACAAAGAATCATTCAAAAATTATTTAACTATTAATACAACACTAAAAGTAGCAAACACTAAACAACAGGGATGGGGATGTAGCTCAGAAGCACAGCACCTGCCTAGCAAGTGCAAGGTCCTGAGTTTGATTCCAAGTACAAAAAAAAAAAAAAAAAAATTAGTAACTACTTAATAGTATTATATTGGATTTTTGGCCTCAATTGTAGGTCTTAATATGCACCAAAGTATTTAAAATTTAGATAATCTTACCATCAGAATGCTAACCAAAAGTTTAAAACTTTAATGGAAATGTAAGATAGTAAAGTTGTATCTTCTCCTTTGATTAGCAGATCTGGTGATTATTTTAATGCAATTAATTTCTTGTCTCAGAACGGTTGCCAATGACTGAATAGGCATTAGCTTTCTGTCACAATTACAAAATGCCTGATACCGATTCCCCATGAAATGCAGTTTGTTCTGTCTCATGTTTCTGGAGATGCAAGCCCAGGGCTGGGCAGTACCATTGCTTTGGGCTTCTGGTGGGCGTGGTACATCATGGTGGAAGCACACTTCAGATCAAGTGGTCACATTTTGAGCCAGGAAACAGGGAGAGAGGGGGAGAGAGCGGAGTGGAGGGGAACAACACTGAGATCCCACAGTCCTCTTTACAGTATGTCCCCAGTGACCTTAGGACCTTCCACTAGGCTCTCCATCTGAAAGGTCCCCAGCATCCCCCAATATTGCCTCCTTGGGGACAAACCCTTTAAATATGTACCCTTTGGAGCACACGTATGCTAATCACAGCAGCACGGGAACAAGAAGGGAAAGACAATTGGCCCATCTTCTTTGTCTAGTCTCATATTATGGCTACTTTTATACATTTTGCTATTATTCATACACTCACTGCTACATTACTTTTTTTTTTTTTTTTACTAAGATCTACTGCTTCCAGCCCTAGTTCACATTCTGAACTTTCTTTACTCTCACAACTGATTGATCTCTCCCTAACATTTAGCCCTAATCCATGGCAGAGCAGGAGCCATAGCAATCAGAAGTGTCAGGGCTGATGTAGCAGCAACCATTGACTTAAAAAAGGAACAAAAAATAAAAAATAAAAAACCAGAGAAGCAGACCATACACCAATACAGTCTCAACTCAGAAGTATAACCAAACTCCTCTTGATTTGCAGCACCATAAGTTACCTCTTAGATGCACCCCAGCATGGACCAAGAAATAAAGGATGTCTAGTTCAGTGCTCATCTCCCTAGTCTTGTCTTAAAACATACACTTTTTAAAAGGCTGTAAAAAAAATAAGCACTGGAAATCCCATCAGTAATAAAAAGAAATACTGACATGTCATCTTTAAAAGAATATCTCACAGTCACTACAGTTTTCTTCTTAAAACAATAAAAAGTCATTTCCTACACTGAACAACTTTTCTATGGGGAAGAAAAGCAGAAATTGAGGTAATTCTGTGATTTGTCCAACCATACATGCCCAGGTGAGACTAGAAGTGTTTTCACAGTATAGAGGTCTTGTGTATGAACCGAACATCCAGATTTTTGAAGGTCTGAATAGAGTTTTGTACACGTTTAATACAGATGCCACCCTCATGTGCCTAACTAGATATTTGATCCTTGGATGCTCTCAGAACATAAAGCAGCAGCCTGGTAGCTCTTGGAGGTAGTTGGGCCACATCTTATTCTACAGCTTGGTTATGGTTTGTCCCCCAAAGATTCCTGTGCTAGACAGTTAGTCCCCAGTGAACCATGCTGAAAGGTGGTGAAACCTTTAAGAGGCAGGGTTTGGCAGGAGGCAACGTCATTCGCAGAAGTGGTCAATGCTCACCTAACAGGAGACCCATAATTCCAAACTGGATTAGGTACCTGAAAGCAGGGTGTTATAAATTAAGGCTACCCTACGCCTTTCACCTCTTCATCATGCACCTCTTGCTGTATTTACAAGTGCTCCCACCAGGTAAGATTCTCCACTGTAACAAATCAACAGAACCAAGACATCCTTTCATTGTCCTTACGGTGTAGTCAACTCACCTTTTAAAACCCATTTTTAGATTTTCTCCTATTATTTGCATATAATTTAAGAATTGAATCTTATTTTGCTTTATTTATGCCCAGTGGTTAATATACAAAAAATATGTATTATAATTAGAAATAAATTTTATGATTAAAAAATTTCCATAGTATTGTTATGAGGTTGACATATATTAATATGTAGAATGCTTTTAGGAATGCATGAAAAATACTTTATAAGTGTGGTTACTGTATGCCCTCTTTTTCAGACCTACTAACCAATTACAATCATGTCAGCCATATTCTCTATAGCATTCTTTATAAGTGCTTTCACTAAACATAGTATCTAAGCAATCTCAAGATGTGATAGCATTAATCTAACTTCCAAATTACCCCAGCCCCCATTCAAGGTTCATCTGAAGGAGAATCTTTAGAAAGAATGTCAGCTCTGCCATCTCTAGGCCCTAATATGGGATATTTGAGGCATGTAGAAGTAGTTACATGTTCTTGGTCCAAACCCTGTCCCTCCAATTTCTATAGGGAGAGAGGAAGACGTGCTGAGACTATGGGAAAATTGGGCTGTGACTCTTCCTCCTCAGCCCTCTTCCTTAGCCATCCAGCACTTCTTGCTCCCATGTTATGGTTTGTGTCAGGATGTCCCCCCAAAGCCTCATGCAGTCATGGGGTGGGCTTCTAGAGTTTATGATTGATCCGTGGTCCAATGCTGGTATTATGGGTGTGAGTGCTACACTGCCCTGGGGTGGGTAGCTTGCAAAGAATATAAGGGAGGGAAAGAGGCTTGCTCTTTCAGCTGCTGCTCCTCCCTTTTGCTCTTCTGCCTCCATGAACTGTTGCCCTCTGCCATGTGCCACTCTGCCTTGGAGCCAGCTGAATATGGACTGAAACCTCCACAAACTGTGAGCTAAATAAAGCT
Organism: Dinomys branickii; assembly: GCA_004027595.1. Classification (NCBI taxonomy): domain Eukaryota; kingdom Metazoa; phylum Chordata; class Mammalia; order Rodentia; family Dinomyidae; genus Dinomys; species Dinomys branickii. The sequence goes on along the minus strand of PVLD010000744.1, from coordinate 200,714 downwards.
TCCCTTCCTTAATTGTGGGTGTAAGGTATTTTGTCCCAGCAAATGAAAGAAAATTAATCAAGACATCCCATTATCAACTAATTTCTAAATTTTCATTTAGATCATTTTATTTTCAACCTAGAGATATAGTCATTAAGCCCTGTCTTATTTACACAATTATGAAGTTGATTTTTTCCAAAAATAAAAAGGCAATGTGGTTCTTAAATATTTTTTAGTTTTTTTTCTAGCTGGTGTTTCTATATATACATTTTCAGATCAGATTAGTTTTTTCCTATCTTCTGTAGAAAGTAAAACATTGTGTCCTCTAGTTATTTAATTCATTTCAAGATTGTTTGACTCCAGATAAAGAACTTTTTTTCTGGTAAGGAACCACTTACCTTATATGAACTCCCTATTAAAGCACTGCCCAGCTGATGTGTGATAGCATCTGCGCGGGCATGGCATCCATCAAAACACAGCTTGCTTTGCTTTCTCCTCTTTCTTTTGAAGAACTTTTTGAAAGGCTATAGCCATATTTGGAGAGAAGGAACAGTGGTGCAATAGACACGACCATGACCTTTCAATTTTCTCCACAGAAAATTGATACAAAAGGACGTCAATGTTGTACCAACTCAAACTTGCATGGCATTGGGGATAAACACACACATGCACATGTGTGCGTGCACACACACACACACACACACACACACACACACACGTGCTTGCACACACAAGGAGGCATGCAAGTACAGAATGGAATTTTCCCAGTGTAAATATTTAAGTTCCTAAATTCCATGTTTTATTTGTAAATGTTCAACAGGAAGGAATACAATTAAATACGCTAAGATATAAAAATTCGGGTATACTGTTAGGAAACTATTATTTTCAAAAAATATTTAAAGAAAGGAGGATTTTAAACGTATATGTATGTGTGTTAATGTCTACCATGTATTTCTATCAGTACATATGTTCATTGTAGAAAGGAATACACAAAATATTAAGTGGTTATATTTATTTATGATTCTCACAACTCATTTTCAAGACTTCGTATCATTGCTTCACAAATTTGTTCATTATCTTTACTGCACAAGTCAATATTAAAAAGGAACTTTGAATTTGAACGTTGAATTTACCCTTATATAGAAGGAACTTCTCCCTGATAATGAATTTGTATCCAGAACCTAGAGAACTCTTGCAATTCAGTAATAAAAAACAACCCAATAAAATGGGCAAAGGGTATGAATAAGCACGTTACTAAAGATGATATATGAATTTCAAATAAACAAAAAGGTGCTCAGTGATATTAATCACTCATGAAAAGCTAATAAAGCCACAATGAAATGCCACTACACATTATCAGTTTTCTAACATTAAAGACTGAAAACACCAAGTGTAGATAAGAATACAGAGCAAATTAAATACACATGGCTGGTGATAACAGTCCCTTTAGAAAAGAGTTGGGAAATTTCTTAAGCTAACTCTTGCCTTATGGTTCAGCAATCCCATAAAGACCTGTATCACAAAGATCTGTATGCAAATGTTTGAAGAAGTTTTGTTTTGTAAATTCTATTCATGACAACTCTAAAATGGAAACAACTCCAGTGTCTATTAAGTGGTAAACAGATTGTGGTAGCTCATCGTCTACTTGGTAATAAAAGGAAGGGTATTTCAGGGAAAGAGGGCAGCTGGTGCAAAGGCTTGAGATAAGAAATAGCTTGCTGTGTTGGCACAATTACTAGAATTTCAGGGTCATTAAAATTTTTATAAGATAAGCCACAGTTAAAAGAAACCACATACATTGTATACTGTGCTGAGACTTAAGATTTAGGTTCTTAATGATTCCAACTTCTAAATTAGATACACACTGCATTAGACAAACAGACAGACACTGAAATAAATACAGAACACTTGTCCAGTAGTGCATGAACTGACACACTGTCAGGGACCCAAACCTGTGCAGGTGTACCACGAGTGCAAAGCAGGGAAGTGACAGCGGCACCTATTAAATTTTTCCAGAGGGTGTGATTTAAAAACGTTGGCCAGAACGATCCCAAATGTGCTTCCATGTAGTTTCTGTATGTCTGCATGAGATGCCCAGTTTTTCTTTCAATGGTCAAGTGAACACACTATGACAAAGAAGTAGTGACAGTACTGGTATTGTCAAAAATATACTACTTTCCCAAGCAATCAAAGGACGGCTGAGAAACATAAAAAGGACTATTGTGAATAAAAGAACATAATATATTCTGTCAATGTAAATAAAATCTGAACTCTGTCTTACTTCATGTTTGGCTGTAAAGTATATCTTCACAAGACAAAACCAAGAAATGTAACACATAAATGTAAAACAGTTTATAGACCATCCTCAACTTAAGAAAGTAAAAAGTTCTGTTGAACCAAACCCATCAGGATGCGTAGGTCATCAGAAGGACCCAGGTGGAAATACAAAGTAAGAAAAAGCTGGATCATCATCACAGGTGAAAAGTTGGGGCCAATAAAGCAGAAGAGGCATGGGAGGCAGTCAGCCGAACTATTCCCAGAAAGCCAGTTTACAAAAATGAAGGCTTACTGCCAACTACTGCCTTTCGCCAAGTGTGCTTTGGCAGTCCGCAGTGCTCTGCCTGGGCCTGTAGCCTCCAAGTGAAGTAACCAGAGACCATATTGGAAATAAAGGATCTGTTTAATCATCAACAAGTAGGGGACAAAGAACCTGCTCCCACAGGCTTTCACTCTTTCTCTAAAAGCATATCCCCCATTTGGACTCATTTAATTTGTGGTTGTGCCATGGTTGTCTACCCTCAGCACATGTGGATTCTGCCTGATTTGTTCAGCTAGAACCACCTTGTGCCCCAATTCTGGTAACTAGGCCTCTAGTGCAGGACAAAACTCTAGCACTCACTTTGACTTAATTCAGATTTTAAAACAGCCATACTTTGCACCCTGTGTCAATGTTATTTCCGGTTAGTTTTCCTGGTACTTCAGCCCTTTTGGAAATTTCTTAGTTTCACTCTCATCCAATGGAATCCTGACTTTGATCAGTAAATAATTAGATGTAAATTCTATTGCCAAAGTAGTTTTACTGGCAGTAATTAGATCCCCAAAAATAATTATGGTGCTATCTGTACTGAATTCAAGTTAAAAGAAAAAAAGAAGAATCATTTCACTGTACCCTGGAATGATAAAATTAACAGGCAGTATAAGCTTCAGGCAGCAATTTTAAGGTGAAAATTAAAGGAAAAATTATTTACTTACCATCTTTCTATTCATGATACAAATAATTATGATAAAGTAATAAGCACAATTAGAACTTACAAGAAGTAGTAAAACAACGTAAGATTATAGAGACTTACATATTCATGAAATCCATAAATTTTCCATTAACACATTAATAGCAGCTGATACAATATAAGGAAAGACCCTTTCCTACCAATATAAACACATGGATCAAACATAATAATGGGAGATTCAGATATACAGTCAAGGTAGAAATTGACAGGTAAATCCTGGGACTTCCAGAAATTACGAAGAAATAAATAATATGGAGCAGTGATTCATAAGCTGGAAGAGAAATCAAAATAGCTGACATTGTAGGGTGAGAATATATGTCTAGTTAAATAGAGATACGACTGTTTTATACCTGCTGCTCCAAACTAATGAATAATAATGTGCCTTTTTTCAATTTCTAAAGTACTTTGATATAGAGGATAAATTACAAGGTCATCTTAGCTAATGGACATTTTAAAAGTAGATATTATACTCAACAGTGGTACTGATAACTATGAATGAAGAGTGTCCTGACCAACAGACCTAACTATAATTTAAGCAGGAGTCATAAGGGGCAGAATATTCCATGAAATGGAAAAACCTTAGCCACTGACCTTGCTTCTGAAATTGCGAGGACACTTGTCTGTGTAGGCTCTTTAGTAGGAAAAAATATCACTCACAAGAAGCCAGCTCCCTAGCCTGTACATAGCTGTAGAATCCAAATTCATTCTGTCTGCTCGGCTCAAATTATGAATTTACAATTGTACATTATAACTTGTTTGACAAAATGAATCACTGTGAGAGAGTAACAGAAGACACAACAAATATGAGAACTTGTATGTCAAAGTCTAGAAAAATGATAGCCTAGTTAGAAAGATATTTTGAAATAAATATTTATAGGATGAAATAATATGAACCATAATAAAGGAATAAGGCAGTATTTTAAATAAGAGCATACAAATTTATAGGAGCCAAAGAGAATCCTTTTGAAAATATAATATATACTCATAAAAAACAGTGGATAGTGTTCGAATCTCTTTTCTTTTATTAGTTTATTCAAAGCTCTGGTATCCTGTGTTACTTAACTCTGGAAATTAACTCTTGCAAACATAGAATTTTGTTTGCAAGAATTAATTTCAAGAAACAGCAAAGAAGATTAACTTTTTCTCTTGAAATTACACATGGAATCCTAGATATGTTTTCCATAGTTCTATGAAATTTTATTTAAAACTTCAATTTTGAGTTTTGTATGCCACACTAAATTTCTAACATGCTCACCAAGAGTGTTCATTGATTTCTATGATAGTCTACAAGTTAGTGTAAAATGTATACAAATTAGCACCTTTCTTGGAAATACTACAACAGATTGCCAGTATCAAATATTCTAGTTATAACAAACAGGCAATTAACTAGTGAAATAATTATTTTAACTACATGATAATTGGCCATATTCTAAAAAAATTTAAGAAATAACTACTTATGATTGAAGTGAATATGTATAAGATTCATAAAAATTTGTTTGTATAAATTCTATATTGGGAATAAGTATACAGTTATTCTAGTGATACAAAATATCTGGTAATATCTATATTACCTAAGTGCAAATTATCTTACTATAAAATAAATTTATAATTTAAAATGCCTTAAATGTCAAGGAAACAACTCTTCTTGTACTATGGAAACATATTAATGATAAATTATATAATGGCAGAAAGAATAATCTAATCTTTGGTGTATTTGACACTCAAGTGTTTTTCTTTTTATAATTCTCTGGAAATAAGTGCAAAATAGCTGTGGATATTCAATAGGAAAGTGTTCAAAAAGTCAGCATTACTTGTTAAGTACCTCTTGTTACTCAGACTGAAGTTTAGAAACAATTTAGCAATGGTCATATATACTATATATATGCTATGTCATAAAATCCTTTTCTTGACTAGAGATTCGTCCTTTAAAACTGAGAGATTAAATTTAAAGCAAAATAACAAAATACAATTAAAATGGAAAAACAAGCAGTGCCATCATAAAAACATCTTTTTGGCTAACATAAATTTAAAATTTTGAAGGTTCAAATGAACAATGAGTCCTTTTTCAAAAATATTTTTCCATGCACTTTAACATTTTCTCTAATTTTACAGGCAAATAAGAACTGAAGAAAGTGATTAGTTAGAAAAAATATTTATAGTTGTGTTTATTTTAAGCCTTTTTAACAGATAAAATAGATTAAGGGGAGGTAATGTACTTTGCAATATGCTGATCAGATAGGTGTACATAGCATGAACACAGTAGCAATATTTAAATCAAACTGATTTATTAAAAAAGCTAAAATCATTTTTTATAGTCAATACTCTCAATAACTTGGCCAAGTTACTATCATCATCCAAATATAATGTGATTGTGGTATTAAATTAGTACTTAATTAGAATCAACTAAAATAAATGTCTATGTAAATTAATTGAATTGATTAAATTATTCCTACTTTTAATATGATTATAGTATAAAAAGGCTTAATTCTATGAAAGATATTAAAATTTCACCATATTCTTATGAACGCAGGATTATCAATATGGAAGTGTACAATGACACGACCATACGTTAAAGTAGAATTCTGAGCAAATGACCTGCGTCTTGCTCAGGAAGTCAACCATCTTATTTATAATAAAATCCGTAGAAGACAGTCTAATACAGACTTGCAGGAGTGACAATCCAGGAAGCTAAACTTAATAACTTCTATAATAATCAGTCCCAAATGGTAAGGATTTGATTAGGAACTGACAGCCCCTTGATTTTTGTCCCCAGTTCCAATTTAGAGCCTACTGGAGAAGCCCAGTAATCAATCACGTAACCAACTATCCAATACTGGTTCTAGTTTGCTTGCCTATGGTTTTCCTGTGCCAACAGCCTCCAGTCAGGGCGCACCTGAAGCTTTCCTCTCTTCTGTCTCCTTGAGTCTCTGCCAAATTGCAAATGATGACCACTGATTCCCTTGTGTTCTCAAGGTAAAAAAAAAACCAGCCTTTGCTTTTCTCATTTATTTACATGTCCTTCTTTATTTCCACAAACCCACCAATCTATGTGAAAATATTGTTAAGAATAGTGTTTCATAAAAAGCTACTAGCTAACAGTGACTAAGCCCTTATTCTGAACTATGAGCTGTTCTAAATGGTTTACATGGATAATATAATTTTACAATAAATACAATGACACACACCGAAATCAGTGCCAATAGTATGTTTGTTTTAAAAATGAAAGCTCTGAGACTAAGAGATGTTTAAGTGAATAACTCGTTGATACTCAGGTAATAAGTAGTAAAGCAAGGATTATAATAAAGACAATCTGATTCCAAAGAGGCAGCTCAGCCACGACACCAAATTCAGCCTGAGACCAGTAGGCATCTGTATGTTTTAGCATCTCTCACGAGAAAACATTTTATTTCAAGCTCACAACTGGTAACAAAATACTGTATAAAAGCAGAGAACTTCAAATTCATTTATGCCTGTCTCTTTCTTTTATAGATTATATAAGTGAGGTTTAGAGGAGGGAAATAACTTGCCTGATATTACACATCTAGTTAACACACAAAGGAAGGTTTAAAGCCCAGATCTGACTTCTAGCCGATATACCCAGCAGGCTTCACTGGAAGACAAAACATTTGCCAGGGGAGATTTATAATGCTACAAAGACTTTATATAACAGTGTAATGCTAGCACATTCCAAACACATATTTTTAATATGGCTAAGTACCTATCTTTCCTAATGAGCTAAATATTATTTAGTAGGCCACTAAAGTTCAACAAACATTTATTGAGTGCTCACTGGTGTTAGACATTTCAGACACTTAAATTTCCTTAGTGAATAAAATGAAAACACTTTCTTACTGGTTTATATTCTAGTGAGAGCAAACAAACACAATAGATATATGCAGGCCAACTGTACATCAGAAAGTGGTAAGCACCATAATAAAGCTGAGAGCAACAGTGGGAGAGCTATTTTGAAACACAAAGGGCAGGTTTCACTTTTAAATGCAAAGCTGAATAAACCTCACTGAGATGTCAGAGTTAACCATATGTACATGGTAGAAATGTTCTAGGCAGAGGAACAAACAACACAAAACCCGAGGCTACAGAGTAACAACAGATGAGATATTAGAATTGTAAAGTGTGTGTGGGGGGGGTGTTTAACTAGTGGATTAACTTCATCAGTGAAACGAAAGTTATATATTTTCTATTTGTACCACAAATAGGCCATAACTATGTGCTATGGTCAAGGAAGTTAATGTTGTTTTTTTCTGAGATTTTTAACTGTATCACAAATATCAGAATGAAAATGTTTAATAAACTGGCTTGACACTTTGTTTTGCTGTCAATTATGTAGAAATTGTCATATATAACACCATATATTTATGCCAAAATTATAGTCCATACTTACCGTATTATTAGTGATGGTGAACCTTTTAGAGCTCTCAGCCTGCTGTGGCACGTGTGCCATAGGTTTGCCATCATTACTATATTTTGCTGCATATTTGTACATAATTTATGACATCATTGTAATAGTATGGTAAATATGGAGTATAATTTTGGCATAAATATATGGTGTTATATATCATAAAATTTCTGCTTGATTGATTGATGTAGCAAAACATAGTGTCAAGGGTGTGACTGTAGCTCTTCTGTAAATTTTAACTATATTACAAATATCAGAATGAAAAAGTTTGACAACGTGGTTTGACACCTTGTTTTGCCAATTCAAGCAATCATGCCAAAACTGCATGCGGGTTTTATACTACCTAGCTAAAATTGTGCGTCTGAAGTTCCTTCCTCCAGGATTTTGTTTTCTTACTTAATTTGTGGTGGTGGGAGTGGGGAAAAGGGTAACGGAAGGTTTGGTATCTGGGCACTGGCATTTTTCTAAAGCTCCCTGGGTGATGTATATGCAGCCATGGTTGAGTAGTAGCGCTCTGGTATATGTGAAACGGAGATTTTATTTATTCTCATTCCTGCTCCTAAGTAATCTGTTCAATATGCTGATCATCGCTGCTCTCCTACTGTTGCTACCTGAAACTCTGAGACCATAGACCCCCTTTGAAGAAGTCTTAGGACCTGTCCTCGCCACCTCATTAGAGAGGAAAAGGGGCCATGTTGCTCGTTTAGTGCCTCACTTATGCTATATGCACAGTACCAATAGACAAGACTGTGAGTGCCAGGAGCCTGGAAAGTTTGTGTCAGAGAATGAAAATATAAGAGGAATAATGAGAAAAAAGGGTAGCAATGTATTTGGTGTCAAGCTTGCTGAATACCAAATTTGAAAAACAATTTTCAGTTCCAAGTTCTGGCATTATGATAGAAAATATCCTATTTCCCCAAATCTTCAGTAAAGTCTGCTTTGCTTTTATGTGCCCCTCACGCACGTGTTACATGAATAAATGAACTCAACTGGGCTGAATGCAAAAAACAACACATCCCCAACCCATGTTTGCCAAGCCCTCCTGATTGTTTCTAGAAACAATCACTTCTCATTGTTTTTCCTTCCCTTCTGTCTGTATATAAAATGCTTATGCTAATTCTTGATATATCACTGTTAGATCTTGCATACCTAGTGTTCTGAAAGATAAGGCTTCTTTTTTGTTTTGTTTTGAAACAGGGTCTTGATATGTAGTTCAGGGTGGCCTTGAGCTCACTTTGTAGCCCAGACTGGTCTGGAACTTGTAATGATCCTCCTGCCTCAGCCTCCCCGAGTGCTGGGATCACAGGCATGCACCACCATGCCCAGCTGAAAAATAAGGATATAACCACACCCAAGTCTTCCCTACTTGCAGCAGCTAATAGATTTCACTGTTGTTATCTCAAATTACATTCGTGATCTTAAATACTATATTTAAAGGCAGATTTCCCATTTTAACTCTAAGCAGACAAGAATTTTATATACCAGATCCTTCTAGCTCAGTTGTTCTCTTTTACATTATAGTGCTAAACATTTACAACCTGTATTACAACCATCGTTAAGTTGGCTTTTGTCTACAGGTGCAGTGTAAATCTGAAAATCAGTAACTTTTTCCGCACGACAGGCAGTTCTTATAGCACAGCAGTCTTTCAATCTAGGTAGGCCTCCTGCTATATAACCATTGCCCTGAATCTGACCTTCATTGCTTTTTCTGAATTAGTTCCACTGTCTCATAGATAACACCTGCTCCAATTTCTTGGGTAATTCTTAGTTGACAGACTGTATTCTCAATACCCTAAAGTAGTAAAATTACTGTTTAGGAAGTAAAGCTTTCTAGGTTTCTTTTTCTCTTTCATTTTGCCTGCATGTTCTTGATGTGCTTGAGTTGGGGTAGAATTCCAGGTTTAAAGCAATATCCCTTCAGAAGTTTTAAAACATTGTTTCTTCATACTCAATCCTGTTGATGAGAAATCTGTTGCCAGACTCATTCCTTCATAGAGGACATGAATGTGCACTTGGGGAACTTTTAGAATTTTCTCTTTATTCTTGCTATTCTTTTATTTCATGATGTATCTACGTGTGTGTTTTCCTTTTCCCTGCTCAGCACTCAGGAGGGCCTTTGTATCTGCAGACTTATGTCTCCCTTAATTTGTCTACAAGTCGACGAACGTGCTGCTAAACAGGTTTTCATCCAACTATTTTCTCTTTCTCAGTTTCTGGAATTTTTCTTCTAATACTAAAAATCTAGATTAATTTTTATGACTTATCATTTGTCCTATGTTTTGTTTTTCTCCACTTCTTTTTTTCTAATCTTGCTGTAGTGCAATAGTACCTACTATTGTATAAGCAGTGAGACAGAAAAAGAAATCTCTCATAGCTAAGGTTCATCTCTTCTACTTAGTTCAAGACTGACCCTATGTTTATCTGGGTTTACTATCTGCTTGCTTGAATTCACACCACAAGCCAAGATCAATGTTTCGTGTTGGGCATTGTCTTACTTTCTTGTTACTGAGACACCATACTTGACACCCATAACTTAAAGGAGAAAAGGTTTATTTTGGCAAAGTTTGTGGACATATCGTTCCAACACAAGGCAGCATGCAGAGAATTGCTCATGGCAGGGCAAGCACGCAGGGAGCAGAGGCTAAGAGAGCAAGGAGGGAGACGGTTCCTTCCACTCACCTGTATCACACTCCCACGATCAAACTGCCTCCCAGAAGCCCCACCCAGGAGCTCTTGAGGCTTTGGGGGAGCGTCAAGGCATACATGACAGGCATACAGCAGCGAACAAAGGAAGCTCCTTACTTTGTAGTAGAGGGAAGCAAAATTGTATAAAATTAAAATACCGCATGTTAGGCATAATTCTGGAGACAGCAGCTGCAGCGGTAGCTTCCTGACTTGGAGGGGGACTTCTTCACAGACAGGCAGCGGCTCCCTTGTGACCTACTCCCGCAGTGCGACTTTGGAAACTGTTCTGAGTCCTTCCTCTGTTACGTTTCTTCAGTCGTCCTGTGACTCTGCAGAACACATAATAGCCCAGAATTCTTTTCACCCTTAGATTAGCTAATGTAAATTCTGTGAACTCTGTTCTGTGCAGCTAAATCTGACTGCTACAATCTTCACCTAAGTAAATCGTATTTTTTAGTGGAAAGCCCTCTTGGTATTTTTCTTTGTCCCCTAGGATCAAACTGCAGCAGCAAACCTCATTTGAAGAAAACAACATAGCTGCCATCCCCAATTTTGTATGTAAACAGGAAAGCATTCCTACTATTTGCCATCTAGGTAGAACACTGAACTGATGCAATAATCTCAAGCTCACAGAGGCATTTTACTGTAACCAAAAGTATCAACGGGCTGTGGAAAATGACCCTGAAAGATATCTGAGCTTGTTGAAGTTTCAAGTTAATAAAGATATAACTTTATCTAGAATGTTTTTTAAAAGTCTCTTAGTGGGCTTTTTTTTTTTTTTTTGGCGGGGTGTCTTTTTTTGAGACAGGGTCTCGCTATGCAATTCAGGCTGGCCTTGAGCTCACTTTATAGCCCAGGCTGGCCTCAAACTCGAAACAGTCCTCTTGCCTCAGCCTCCCAAGGGCTGGGAGTACAGGCGTGCGCCACCATGCCCAGCAACTAGTCTCTTAGTCTTACTACACACATTACTAGCTTTTTTGATGTGGCCCATTGACAGAGTTTATCCTGACTAGCTGACATTAAAGGTATTTGTTTGCCAGGTGTAGTGGCACATGCCTGTAAACCCAGAACCCTGGGAGGCTGAGACAGGAGGATTGCAAGTTCTGAGCCAGCCTGGGAAATTTAGCACCTGAGACTTGTCTCAAAATACAAAAAGCATTTTTTTAAAAAAGGCTAGGGATGTAGTTCAATTTGAAGGCCCTGGGTTTAATCCCCAGCACCACACATGCTGTGCACATGTACATGCATTCACAGTTTGTTTGCTTCTAGAAAATGCAAAGACACATTGTCTTAGCTTGGGCTACTGTAACAAAATACCGTAGGCTAGGTAACTTAAACAGCTGAAATTTGTTTTCTCACAAAGCTGATTTGGTTCCTGGTGAGAGTCTCTTCCCAGCATGCCCTGTGATGCTGTGCCCTCCACTGGGGAGAGTGAGCGCTGGTGTCTCTTCCTCTTCTTGTAAGGCACCACTCATTACTGATGAGGGCCCCAGCCTTACAGCCTCATTTTGTTACTGTATGGTGGATCTGAGAGACTCCACATTCCTGTGTGGAGCAATGAATTGCAAAGCATATGCAGGGGGGAAGGAAGAGTAGCAACTTTTACTGAACGCCAGAAATAAACAAATGGATGACAGAAGCTAGAAGCAGCTCACATCATGCAGACAAGCAGGCTCGGGCTCATGAGAGAGAAGGGAAAACGGTGTGCATATGCTTTGTTCTGGGGTTACACAGAATGCTTCTGTAGTAGTGCTGGGGCTCAAGTGAGTGGAGGGGAGTGACTTCCTCAGTCCCCGACACCCTGTCTGTACTAACTTCACCTTAACTCCTTCCTTATGGGCTGTATCTCCAAGTATAGTCACAGTGGAGGCTAGGGCTTCAACATACAAATCTAGAGGAACACAATTCAGTTCACAGCACATACTTCTAGATTTTACTTATAGATAATGTAAAAATATTTTACAATATTAGTGATAGTAACAAAAACAACATCTATTTGTCCACTAATTTGAGCCAGGCATGGTGATGCTTTTAAACAGTTTCTTATCCTGAAAACCATGAAAGGTCTATTACCCTCTTGTTACAGACTAGGAAACAATGGTCAGAGATAATAAGTAACATGCCCAGATCACACATCTGGCATAGTGAAGACTCCAGTACAGACATCCCCTGAGCCCCTCCATTATAATTAAATATATAAAATGCTGGCACATTATAGAACAGTAAGAGTGTTAGGTAAAAATTCTGCAACCAGGTGACATTGGAGACTCAGAAGGTGGCATGAATGCTGCCAATAGCTATGCGTACCGTCTTGTGTGTACTGTCCTGGGGGCACTCTGTGAAAGGAGGGCTGAGCCCCTGAAGTGCAAGCGAGAAGACAGTTGGGGCTTGCACACTGACTGACACTCTCCGACAGTGTCTTATCTCCTCGGTGACCTGGGTTTTTCAAATTTAAGATGTCACCTACTATTTCAAAATAAAAATATGAGAATTCTGTTATGTCCCATTTACCATTGGAAAAATCCTGTATGGCTACTGTGACCTAGTTTAATCAGAAACCATTATCAAATGTCAACTACGATAAGCACGTTCACAAGGCTAAGTACAAACCTGATGAAGCCCCAAATGTGACAAGCCCACTTCACACCTGTTCTGAAAATACTGCAAGAAAACTCAAAATGAAAACAAAGCCGTAAAGGAAAAATGTGTCACAGAACACTTGTGAACATTCTTTCAGTGTCAGTTACTAAATTCTGCCCCGGACTGGATTGGCATACTACGTGTGAAAAATTCAGGTCCTTTAAAATGGTAATGATATAAATATTAAGGGAAAAGTTATTCCCCCATTCACTCTCAGAACCCACATGAAAAGAAACTTGTCAGGCTGTTTAAAGAGAAGCATGGTAGTGTTAACTGTGGTGTCAGGGTGAGAACTTACTGTACAGGGAAGAGCTACCCAGGGTGTGGGTGGGACCAACAGGCTTGTGGCCTGGATGGAATAAATAGGGAAGTAGGAAGTCTGGCTTCTGCATCTCCGGAGCAGCTCCGGTGTTCCCGCTGCTGTTCCAGCTCCGGATGTCCCTCTCCAGCCTTCCAGCACTCTCTGCAGCCTTCCAGCGCGGGCCCTTCCGCATGGTGAAGCACCAGAACTCTGACGGGACTGATCAGTGAGCTGCAGGACTTCTGCCGGGCTCCAGCGCCCCAGCGCCCAGGCAGCTCTTCTGCACTCCCCCATACCTGACTCCGGAGGCCGCCACTGTAAGCTTATCTTGTGATTTTTTTTTTTTTTTAAGAAAGAGTACGAAAATTTCCTGGAGAAAAGGGACGAGGTACAGACGTGCTCCTGAGAGACAGGAGGGGTCCCGAATAGATTGCCTGTAAATGCTTTATATGGTATTTATATCTGTGTATTTTGTTCCCCTAGTAACCGTAACTGAGGAGAAAAACAGATTTTAAAAAAATGATGAATACACAGTACTCTTAGATTGGATAATCCTAGAGGTAAATTGAGTCCTACAATTCTCCTTAAGCGGCTCAGAATTTAAACTATGTGCGAAGGTGCGAATTCCAAGCGTGTTCAACACTCAGCAAACCCTGTCTTTTTTTTGTTGTTGTTGTTATTGTTTGTTTAGTTTTGTTTGTTTTGTTTTTGAGACAGGGGCTTGCTATGCAGTCCAGGCTAGCCTTGAGCTCATTTTGTAGCCCAGGCTGGCCTTGAACTCGCACTGATCCACCTGCCTAAGCCTCCCGAGTGCTGGGATTACAGGCGTGCGGCATCACACCTGGCCTCACATATCTTGTTTTTAAAATTATATGCTTCCGTAATCCTAGTACTCTGGGAAGCTGAGGCAGGCGAGTTCCAGCCCAGCCTGCCTGAGCAAGTTTGCACTTTAGGGAGACCTTGTCTCTAAAACAAAAGCAAAACTAAAAACAAAGAAAAAAATCTCATACCATATATTATAAACATAGTAATCTTGTATTTTTAAAGCCCAAAATAATGCAGGGGGCAGGAAGTTGGTAAGATCGCTGTAGCGCAGTACTCAATCAATCCCTCCTAGTTGTCCGCCCCTGCAGCTCCTGTACCCTTCTTTAAATTTTTGACAAATGGGGACACTATCAGAATCCTAACTCCAGTTGCATCACAGTCGCCCGCGTTCCTCCCCTCCCCTCCTCTACGAGCTGCGGTCGGGGGAGCTGACGCACGGGCGGGCGTTTGAGAGCCACTTACTCAGAGGAGGGGAGCTGACCCCTCCAAGAAGCCGGACTTCACAGCCTGAACCTGTGAGCCGGGCCCGGGCCCCTGAGGTTTGCGCAGTGATGCAGGCTCCAGGGCTAGCAGAGAGCTGCGTTACGCCGGGTTCCCAGGGGCTGGAAGTTCGGGCTTCCGGGGAAGCTCCACGGGGTCGCGGGCGCAGGACGACCTCCTGCCCCGGTCCCGCAGGCCGGGAACTAGGCACCCCCTCGGCCCCGCCCAGCCGAAACCCTCTCCCCGCTCCCCGCCGGGGGTACTGGCGGAGGGGAGCCTGGCGGTGCGGCCCCGCCCCGTCCCGCGAGGCCACGCCCCCGCCGCGGCCGCGCTCCACCAATCGCCGGTCTCGCGCACGCCGCACCTGCGAGGAGGAGCCCGCGCGCCGCCGCGGCCCGCCCGCCCCGCCCCTCGCGGCACGCCGAGGCCCTCGCCGCTGCGCCGGGCTGCTCGCGGGCGAGGAGCGGAAGCTGCAGCGAGGAGCCGGACTCGGGCGCCCCTGAGCTCGGGTGGGCCCTGCGGCCAGACGAGGCGCGCGGCGGGCATCCCGAGCGAGCGGCGGCCGGGGCGGGCTGCCCTGCGGGGAGAGGCGGCGGTGGCCGCGCCGGGCTCCCCTTGCGCCGCGCCTCATGCCGGTGTGGTGCTGTCGCTGCTCCCTGGCCGGGCATCTCAGGTGACTCGCGCGCGACCGGGCGCCGTGCGTGCTGCTCGATCCCGGGCCGGGCCGGGCCGCGTGGGGTTGGGGGGCGGGAGCGGGGACCCCTCCCGCCGCCTCCGGGCGGGGGTTCCCGCCCCGCGCCGCGCCGGTCACGGGACTGCGAGCCCGCTAGGCCGGGGAGTGGGTCGTGAAGGGCCTCCTTTAGGTTCTGTTACTTTCCAAAGATGGAAGTTACTGGGTTGAGGGAGGGTAAGGAACTAGGTCTTAGGGTCATAGTCCAGTTGCAAGTACGTTCTGACTAGTTTAAGTTAGCAGTCGTTGTAAGCCGTGTTACGGGGTGGAAATACGAGAAATAGCAATTTTACACTCAAATGATGGGGAAAGTCCTTAGGGTTGATAAGCTTAATGTAGTTCTCGAATGAAAGTGAAGGTGTTTTCTAGATCGAGCACAGTAGTGCAGTACTTAAAAGGAGAAAGAACAGAGACACGAGAAACTTTTAAACGTGTGGCGAAGCAGTGTTAAGGTTAGCACTGTATAGACTCAAGCCCTTGCTTTAGATGAATGTTGAAAAGTAATGACAGGTAACTTTTTTTTTTATAAGATACACGTCTCTCAAGAGTTCTGTAGTGAACTAGATAGAATGCAGGCAGTTCATCGATAAAATGTAGGATGAAAAGAGATTATTTTCACTAAACTCCAGAAACTAACATTTCAGTTATGAATATATGCAACAAATCAATGTGTTTGTGGCTGTCACCAATAGAAATCACAAATATTTTCCTATCGCAGTGGTTGTAGATAGCTAGAAATACTATTTGTTTATCATTTCTTTAAAACTATAGTATTAACACATCACTGAATTTGCAGTGCAGTAGAGAAGCTCATATACACGCATGTCTGCAGGGCTTTTAAAATAACTATGTTTTAGTGGTTTGATATATTTTTAATATATTAAGTTAAGTCTGTTAAGTCTGATATATTTTTAATAACATTATTCAGGGAAGAGGAGCACAAGCTTTACCAAGGAGATGTAAGGCGCCGAAAAAGCCCGGGACTGCTTTTGTAATAGCAGCAAGCTATGATTCTTAGATTGTTTTTCCCCAATCAGATTTTATTCCTACACTTTAGATATACATAATGATCATAGAGAACTTTACCGGTACATGATAAAATTTGATTGTTTTTTTCCCATTCCCCTACACTCCCTTCAGCACTTCCTCCCATCCCGTTTACAAAAGCTTTGTTTCCATTTTCTCCTTTTCTCATTTCTTTCCTTTTCCTTCATTTCCCCTCCCTCTCCCTTGTTCCCCTCCCCATTTGAACATTTTCTTCCTGTTTTTACCTATTTCCTTTTTTTTTTATGAGTCTCAAAATGCTGAGTGTTACAAAAGGTCTTACTGAGCAGAGTGAGGTGGTGTGCATACTTAAAATTCCAAAATATGGGGAGTCAAGGCAGGAGGATCACAAGTTCAAGTCCTGCGTGATCAGAAGTGAGACTCTCTCAGAGAAGGATGTGGGACATAACTCAGGGGTAGTCAGGCACTGAGCGCCCGAGTTCCATCTCTAGTACCGCAGAAAGAAAATCTTATGTAATAGACTGCTGAGTTATAACTTGTGACAAATTGTTGACTGCGTGACAGACAGTGGTTTGATAGTATCACTTTGAAGTAATTTAGAAAGCGGGTTCCTTAGTGAAAGTTTGTTGAATTAAGCTCCTGAGAAAGTAACAAGCTATTTAGAAAATACTGCCCAACAACCTTGACAACGTTGGTGTACAGTTAAACACTAACGGGCCAGTTTGGGATTCATTTTTTTTTTCCACTAACACCAGGTGGGAAGTAGTTTGCTTATCTTTGTACAAAAATTTGGAATAAGGGTGGAAACCGAAGCACTTGCCGTGGTTAAGGCTTTGAGGAAAAGGAAAGCAAGCCTGCTACTTTATCACTGTAAAAATAGTTCTGTTGTGTCTAAAATGTTTTTGAAAAATTGTTTGCTAGCTCCTTTAGGGATACATTTCTAATTTACTAATGCAATTCTTTGTGCAGTTTTGTTAGAAACACACATTTTAAAACAGATTATGACAACATCTACATTTTAGGATTTGTGTAGTAGCTGAATTGGTAGGATTGTACAAGAACTGTGTACCAGCTTTCCAAGAGAGCAAACCTCATTCTTCCTATTCTGAGAGATGAGTGTGACTGACTTCAGTTATGAACTTAGAACCTTCTTATGGCATTAGCAGTTTAGTAAAATTTAGGATCCTCCTTCCAAAGAGTATAAAACGTAATTCCGACAGTAAAACATTTTGTTTTAGTTGGATTAAACATGTAAAGAAGTATTGCACTGATGTGGAAAAAGTCATTTTGTTATCCAGATATTAACCCTGCACCATGTTTTAAAATTTGTTTTGAAAACCGGGTCTGTAACATTACAAAAAAGGGGAAAAGGAAGGCTTTTAAAATCATCTCAGATGTCTTTTACCTGGATTGAAGCCTGACAGTATCATAACTATTTCTGCGTGTGTGCGCGCGTGCCTGTTGCTGTTCTTTACTGTCTCGTAAATTAGACATATCTTCAATTTAATTTCCAAAGAAAGAAAAAGTCATTTTTTATTATTCAAAACAAATTCTTCTCTTAAATAGACTATTCAGATTGCAAATCTGAGTGTAAGTTAACACAGCAGTCTTGTGACACAGCACGCAAGTACTCTGAAACATACAATACTAAATATATACCTTAGTCTTTGAGTCTTTGAAATTTTTATTAAAATACTTACCGGTAGGCCTTGTTTTACTCTTGCTTTATATAAAACCAGTTTTTTTTTGTTCTGCTGATTCACAGTTTTTCATCTCTGAAAACACTATTAAATTACCAAATAGTGTCCAGGTTTATTCCAGATAGTTTGCCACACACGTTACACCAATGACTACAGTACCAAAAAATTAGAACAGGTTACCGATACTGTATAAATTTAGGTAGGCCACTGCCTAGACATTTTTAAATATGTTAAAACTTTGGCTCTTCTAATACTTCTTAAGTCTTGGGATATATTAAGAGTCACATTTCTTTAGGACTACACATACAAAAAAACTTCCAAACTGAATTGAATTCAGCTCTATTACAGGACACAAAACCATTCGACAAAAGTGAACTGTAACCTGGGTGTTGCGGTACACGCCTGCAATACCAGCACTCAGGAGGCTGAGAAAGGAGGATCACTGCTAGTTGGAGGCCCGCCAGGGCAACAGTGAACTCAAGGCCAGCCTGAACTAGAGTGAGACCCTGTCTCTTAAAAAAAAAAAAAAAAAAAAAGCAAAACGCAAAACCAAATCAAAAAAGTGAATTGTATTTCTAGATATTAACAATGAATAATCGGAAAATAAAGTTAAGAAAATAATTTTATTTATACTAGTATCAAAAATAATGACATGCTAACAAATTTAATAAAAAATGCAAAGCTGTGTATCTTGAAAGCTATGAAATGTTGAGAGAAATTAAAGAAGGCCTAAATAAACTCAGCATGGTGGTGCACACCTGTAATCCCAGCACGCTGGAGACTAAGACAGGAGAAGTTTGTTGATGGCAATCCTGCTTCAGCCTCCTGAGGGCTGAGATTACAGGTATGTGCCATCACGCCTGGTTAAAACAGAAGAGTCTTAAGTTTGAGACCAGCCTGACTAATAACGAGAGTCTGTTTCAAAAAAAAAAAATAGCTTAAAATTAAAAGGCCTAAATATAGCCAGGGACTACATAACGATGTTTTAGTCAGTGACAGACTGAACATAGGACAGTGGTCCTATTAGATTAATTGCCTAGTGACATGGTAGCTATCTTAGTTTACACAGATACACTCTGTGATGTTAGTGTAGTGCTGGAATGGTTTGATGCATTTCTTAGAAAATAACCTGTCAGTCCGCATAACAGGACTGTAAATGGAAAGGAATCCTAGCACTGACAAACTGTATTTTAAGGAGCTCATCCCCCTTCTTAAGGTAGATTAGGATGTCCGAAGGTTATAGCAAAGCAGAAATTCCTGTCTCTGCCAAATTCTTTCCATTTGTCAACCTCTGGGATTGGTGAGTTGATGCATCTCATCAGTTGGGGAATAGTAATAAAGACACTTACTAGTAATTAGTAAGTTTAATTCTTTCAGACATTCTGGCTGTTGCCGACTGTATGAAGATGAAAAATAACTCAGTTATTTTCTTCTGAAGTAATCTGCAAGATAACGGCATTGACCATGTTCAGGGATGCGCTACTGCATGAACAGAGCAGAATGTCAAAGCTGGTTCCTGGAGAGGCAGTTGGGAACTAGATTGGAAGTCAGCATTACAATCTTATATTAATATGTTGTGGGGTGCCCCTAAAAATAATAACCTCACTTCTTTTACCAGAAATGCCCAATTTGTAATAAGTGCAGTAATTTTTCCTTAAAATATACATGACTGTTTTCTTTAATGCAGTCACTTTTTAATAAGGAAAAGGTAGAGTAAAAATGTACCTTTCTAGTAAATCTAAGAATTACAAAATCTCCAGCATAATGTCTTTGGTCATTAAAGAGAACTTGCTAATAATAGGAACTTGCCTATGAGATAGCAGTGAGAGATAAACACCTACTGAGAATTTATGACCATTGAGATAATGTAGATGGTTATGTACCAAACGAGCAATTTGAAAGTATGAAACTGTTGAGTATTTTATGCCCTAAATAGCATGAATGTAAATTGAAGGCTACTGACACTCTCTCTTTCTTTAAAGAAATTATAGTGACACTGAAACCGAAGGAGAGATTTTTAATTCCTTCGTGCAATATTTTGATGATAATTTGGTGCGAAAAGTTAAAGCGATGCCATTAGTTGAAGAAACTTCTTTACTTAAAGATTCATCAGTGACTTTGCCTGTGGTGATAATAGGTAAGTTGTTGCTTTTTTGTTTTTCATAAAATTAGTTACCTTAATGCTTTTATAAATCTATAGTTAAGTAATTCCAAGTTTTTAGGATTGTATTGAAAAATATTCTTTAAAATAGCTCATAGAGAACATTTTGATTGTTGCTATGAAGTGATATGCAAATATGTCTTGGGCAATAGACATTCCAGTTAAGATGATCTGTTCATTATACAGTGTGTACAGGTGTCGAATTGTCACACTGTACCCTATAAATACATACCATTGCTGTGTCAATCAAAAATAAAAATATTTTTTAAAGATAAAAGTAATAGATAAGTTCCCATGGATGAGGAAGGATAGATAATAAGGGAATTAGTTAAAATTTAGAAAGAAAAATATTGTTATTATTAGGGGGTACTGAGAATTAAACTCAGGACCTCATGTTTGTAGGCAGTGTGTGTGCCACTGAGCTCTATCCCCAGCCCCTAAAAAGAAAAATGTTATTAAATTACTAGTTAAAATAACTAATAACCCAATCTTTGGAGAGAGTAATTGAATTATCTGATATTAACATCTGTATTAGAATGTAATACCTTTTATTCAAGAGCTGATAATACCCACTGTATTTACTATAAGACAGTGTTTTGATAATATTGGAGCACTGTACAGAATACTGTGTGTGTATTACTGGGTTATACTTTACAACTCTGTAGTCTACTGATGTTGGTAGGGCACGCAGATGGAAAAGAGACTCAGCAGTTAAATGACTTCTGCAGCTACTAACTAGTGTTCAACTGGCAACAATGTGGTGGCACTCTGCAGTCATGCCTATAATTACCTTCGTCATAAAATTATTATTACATATGCTTTGAACCACATCAGCAAATAGGCATATAAAATAGTAAATTTTGTGTGTGTGCACAATAATGAGGGTTTGACCCAGAGCTTTAAAAAATTTTTTTTTATTTTAAAGATAAAAGAATATAAACCTGAATAACACAAAAATAATAAGGAAATACAAAATTATAGAGAAGATAGTAGGGAATTGACAGTGGATGCTGTGTTACATAATATTATCTTCACATATGTTACTCATTTATAAACCAGAATACTGCAAAAACAATAAAGGAACTACACAATTATAGAGAAGATAGTAGAGAAATGACGGTGGGTGCTGTATTACATAATGTTATCTTCGCATTTGTTACTCAGTTATAAACAAGAATAACGCAAAACACAATAAAGGAAGTGCGCCATTATAGAGAAGATACCGGGGAATTAGCAGTGGATGCTGTGTTATATGATGGTACCTTCGCTTTGTTACTCAGTTATACAGATGATGGCTCATTCGATTAATCAAACAGTTTTCTCCACCCTCATCCCCATTGTTCTCCCACCCAGTCAATGGTCCCTCTGATAATAACCATACTTTTTGGTTTATTTACTCCCTCGGGCCCTCACATTGGAAGGCACCTGGCTGCTTCAAATTATGCTGTAACACACATGGGTGCACTCAAATTACTATGGCACTAGGTGGAAAAGCCCCCATCCTCAAAGACGGTACATAGGCAGGGAACCAGATACACTATCGACCCAGAGCTTTTTTACTGAGCTAAATTCTCACCCCTTATAAAAATGTTTTTATTTTGAGACAGGATCTCACTAAGTTGCCCAGGCAAGGCTCAAACCTGTGTTTCTCCTACCTCAGTCTCCCAGAGTGCTAGCATTAAAACCATGGCTGGCTACATAAAATATTAATAAAATATATTTCAGAATTACAAACTATTTTACAGTTTTATACGTTTAATTATCTGTCATGTATGTTTTCCATATAATAGTCAAACTCAAGATTAGTACTATGAGGCCGGGCCAAAACAGAAGTAGGTGCCTTGGTGGTATATGACTTACTGAGGCTGAGGTTCTTTCACACCTTGTTTCAAAGTTAGTAGGAAGGAAATGCAGTTATGCTCTCTGACGAACATGTCAGGAAGGAGGGGAGAAGGCAGAGATCAGGAGTATTCTCTATTAGATTCTCCCCATGACATGCATTTTTTATAGTACTTTTCATCCACATACAAACATGTTTCATGTCCACCTTGATGTCCAACTCTTGTTACCCTACTGCGCCATCTAGGAATGGGTGAGGGAGCCCTGTCTCTCAGAAAGGAAAACCTGCCTCCGTCCACCGTTCCCCCCCCTCTCCTGTCGAAAAGCCCACCCCATTTGGCCTTAACCCACGCATTAGGAGCTTCCCTTAGAGAGGGCCATTATTGTGGCAGATACACCATCAGCCTGAGGAAAAAGAACTGAGTTTCTTATGTATGTATTTTTTTGCTGCTGTTAAAACAAATTACCACAGATGTAGTGGCTTTAAACAACATAAATGTATCATCTGAATTGTTCAGTAGTCAGAAGTTCAACATTGATTTTACTGTGCTAAAATCAAGGTATCAGCAGAACTACATTAACTTTTCAAAGGTTTTGGGGAAGAATTTATTTCTTTGCCTTTTCTGCTGCTTAGAGAAGCACATATTCCTTGTTCTGGGCTTCCTTCTGCCTCTTCAAAGCCAGTAATGTACCTTAACTGTTTTTAGTCATGTTTCCCTCAGCACAGCTGGGCAAGGGTCTCTGTTTTTAAGGTTTCTTGTGACTACAGCAGGCCTTCTAGATACTGCAGGCTACTCTCCATCTCAGGGCCCTTACAGCTACAGAGTGCCATTGCTGTCTGAGATAGCCTTCCCTGGACTGGTGGCAGGGGCCGGTCTGCCTGTCAGAGGGCGTTTTCTCTCTAGGCTGCCTATTTGTATTTTTACCTGTTTTTTTTTTTTTTTAAGCGTTACATCTAATAAAAAGAAATTCAGCTCTTTGCCTCAAATCCTAGCTCTCTCTCTTGGTTGTTTGCTTGTTTATTTATTTAATTAATATACTGTTTTTAAAAATGTTTAGGTTTTATAGAAAAATGAAGCACAAAGTACAACATTCTCATACACTGTTCTCTTCTCCCTGCCTCCTTTCCCCCTGTTATTAAAATTACTATCTTGCAATGGTGTGGTATACTTCCTGTAGTTGGTGAATCAATATTAGAACATTATTGTTAACTAAAATCAGCAGTTACATTAGAATTTACTATGTGTCTACTATATACGGATAATCATGTCATTTATAAACACAGATGGGCCTTCCTTCTCAGTCTTCATCTTTTAATTGCCTGCCTTCTCTTGCTGCATTAACTGAACATCTGTTCAGTGTTGAGTTGTAGAAGGGGTGAGAAGCAGGACCGTTGTCTTATACCTAGTCTTAGAGGAAAGGCATTTAGTTTCTCCCCATTAAGTGTGATACTAGCTGTAAGCTTTCTATAAATGCTCTTCATCATGTTGAGGCAGTTGCCCTCTGTTTCTGCTTTGTTGAGAGCCTTTTTTTAGTTATGAATGAATTCGGTTTTATTAAAGCTTTTTCTGAGTGCATTGATCATAACACATGAGTTTTCTTTTTTGTTTTTTTATTCAAAGAAATTAACTCCTTATCTCAGATCCTAACTCCCATTTGTTATTTGCTTTTAATTTTAAAAATTAAAAAAACTAACAAAACAGTGAAGACTAAAACAACACAGAAACAACAAAAATGATACATGACCTCAAAACAAAATGATAGAATTAACAATGGTTGCTCAATTACATACTGTTATCTTCAATGAAGTTGTGCAGTCCACCAGATACGAGTGTAAGATTGATCAAACAATTGATTTATTTTCTATTCTGCCTTTTAGGTTTCCTGTCATGCTTAATGTTTTCCTACACTAGCATTATAAGTAGAAATATTACCTCTTTTCTAGCATTCTTACGACTTTGTTTTAATTTTCTTATATTTTTGTGCCTATTTTATTTGGGGTGTTGTATAGGCCAAGGAAAAGGATTTGGGAGGATGCTGATGACTAGGAGCTCTCTCAGTTGGATTAAGTTTTTGAGAGAGATAATAAAGAATTACATAAATGAAAGTAGTTCAGTGGGGTTCAGTAAGAAGTCCAGTCTGGCTTTGGGTAAAGGGTGTGTACTTAGTGAAGATAGTATTAGGTGTTGTGATGGGAAAGCTGGTGGAGGTGAGAAAGAACATAGAGAACTAGAAATAGAAACAAGCAATTCGCCCTCTGCAGTGGTGACTTGAGGAGGATAGAGGGGTACCAGTCTGGTCTGAAGGCAGGATCTGAAATGATTTGGGAGCAGAGAGGAGAAATAGGAGACCTTTTGTTTCTTTCTAAGCGGGAGGACAGGAGTGAGAATAGCCAAGACACCTGACAGGACGTAAGTGGCAAAATATGTTTAGGACCAGAATTAATTAGAGCTGTACTTTGGGATGGCGTAGAGTTTAATTTAGAGGGCGCCTAAAGGGAAGGATTTACAAGTTTGTGTTTGAACACATGTTTATTACTAATGGGTTAGTCAGGTGGAGTGAAATATTTGCATACAAAATGTGAGATGTATTCTTGAAAAAGACAACAGAACTTATTTTCAGAGATAGTGGAAGCCTTAAGTATATGAAGTTCTCAAAATAAAATAAAGGTCAGAATCGTGTGTGATAGGGAAGAAAAAATAGATGAGAAAAACCACCTTCAAAGTAGGTGCAAAGCTAAGCAATGAGTATAAATGTGTGCTTCTCTCTCTTTTTTAAAAATAGGAAATGGACCTTCAGGAATATGCCTTTCATACATGTTGTCAGGCTATAGACCGTATTTATCATCAGAAACCATACACCCAAATACAATTTTGCATAGTAAATTAGAAGAAGCAAGACACCTCTCCATTGTTGATCAGGTAAATTTAGTACATGTCAATTTTTAAAATTTGTTTTATGCTGAAACAAAAATAATTTTCATTTATATGAACATTGTTTCTTAGAAATACTTCATTCTAAATAAAACTTTCTGTCATTTTTGTTTTATATTTGTTGTAGTTAGGAGTTTACAGGGGGAACAGTTCAATACAGGACATATAACTTACAAGATTATTTTATAGTAGTCACCCAAAGACTTTAGTACGAAAGAGTACAGGAAATCTGTCCACACACCACAGACTAAAAGAAACCAGCCGAGTGCCTGGATCCCACTCCTGCATGAGTCCAGCTGAAAATCTGGATCCCATACGGTGTCCCCCAGGAGTCCAGCTGGACGCCAAGAGTCTTATACAGGCCCGTTTTCAAGGATTTGTGCTAAGAAGGGCCCAAGGTCAGCGGGGGAAGCTAGGAAGGCAGGGCCAGCGGGACGAAGGACCTGTGCCAGCAGGCTGAGGGAGCTGCACTGGAGCCAGGAAGTGATGCTCACGTGAGAACCAGAGCTCTCCCAAAAAGCACCACAGCCGTCCTCAGCAGCAGTGAAATCCTGAGCTCCTCCGAAGATGACGGCAGTCGGGTCTGTATCGGAAAGCCAGTGCGACAAGCTTTTCCAGGACATTGAACAACCACCATCTTCCTCTCTGGAACCAGAAAGCGATGCTCAAAGAAGGACCAGAGCTCCCCCGAAGTGAACCTTGACCATGCTCAGTAACAATCAGGTCCCCGAGCCCCTTCGATGATGAGAACGACTGTGTTCATAGCAGGAAAGCCAGCGAAAAGCTCCTCGAAGAGAATCAGCAGCTCCCCAGCAGCTTACTTTTTCCTCTCCAGTTCCTGTTTTTATTTTGTTGGCAGCAATCCTTAGGTGGGCCTCCCACAGCCAGCACCACCTGCTTCAGTACCACTGGGTGTTACAAGTTGACCCTCAGTTGTCAGTCCACCACAATATTCATAAATACACATTCTGCCAAGTAATACCAATTTATTTTCTTGATTTTATCAGAGCAGAATTTCCTACTTAGCAGAGCAGAATTTCCCAAATTATCTTCTGATCATGTTTTTTTTTAAGAGAAGAAAAATAGAAATAAAATAATTTCAAAATAGACTAACAGGAGAGTAACAATAATTAATACATTGAGCATTGTTATCTTCCTAGTAGTTGTTATAATAGGTACCCTGCTCAAATAAATTTGGGAAATGTGCCGCTTTTTATTATTTGAGCATCACAGCTGATAATGGCATACAAAAGGCATCTTCTGCTTTATAGTACACAGATCAGTTGGTTACCTTATATCAGGGATGGCGAATGTTTTAGAACTTTCAGTGATAACAAGTAGCCAGCTGCGGCATAGGTGCCATAGGTTTGCCCCACAGCACTTTCTCTGTTCATTTTATCACAGAATCTGTGTAAAGATCTCAAGGAATGTCAGTATTCTAAAACACGCTCTGGGAAGTACTGAATTGGAATCATAGTCTTTACTAATGTAACAGCTGTTTTGGCCTTTTTCACATTCTTTTTTTTCCCCATTTAGGACTTAGAATACTTGTCGGAGGGCCTTGAGGGCCGATCATCCAATCCAGTTGCAGTACTTTTTGATACACTTCTTCATCCCGATGCTGACTTTGGGTATGATTATCCACCCATTTTGCACTGGAAGTTAGAACAACATCATTATATCCCTCATTTAGTTCTTGGTAAAGGTCAGCCTGGTGGGGCTTGGCACGTGAGTATATCTTTCTTAGTATTTTAATTGTATGTGAATTATTTAATTGTCCTGATAAAACCAACTTCATTCTTAAGAATTATTATAGAACTGATATATGTGATGCTCATACATTTATATCTGAGAATTTTAATGCTGTACAGTTAAGTATAGATCTATTGCCTATAATAGCTAAGTCAAGTTTTTTTTCTTTGTACTGGGAATCGAACTCTTGACTTTGTGCTTGCTGGGTAGGCACTGTGCTGCTGAGCTACCCCAGCAGCTAAGCCAAATTTTATTTCAAGTGTAGTCTTAGAATAGGTATTTCCCTATGGTATTTTTTTTGTTTTTTTTTTTGCAGTACTGGGGATTGAACCCAGGGCCTCATACACTCTATGCAAGAGTTCTACCTCTGAGCTACATCCCCAGCCCTTTTTATTTTTTATTGTGAGACAGGGTCCTGCTAGGTTGTGCTTTGTGACCTAACTGCCTTAACCTCCTAAATAGTTGGATAATAGCCATGCGCCACCACACCCAGGTTTTCTTCTTATAAAGTTATCAATCCCCTGATAAGGCCCTACCCTAATGACTTCACGTGACCGTAATTACCTCCCAAGTGTCCATCTCTAAATGACATTAAATTGAGGATTGGGTCTTCAACATAATAATTCAGGAAACAAACAGCATGATTTAGTCCATAGCAGAGGTTAAACCAGAGAACCAGTAAATTAAATAAGTAATAAGTATTCTTTGTTCCTGTGTCCTTAGCACTTGACGTAGTGTTTGGTATTGTCACTGTGTAGTGAGTGTTCTTGTGTTGTACAAACGTTAGTCTGCAATTTTACGAAATACATGCTTCATGGAAACTTTAACATATTAGATGTCAGAACTGTAATGCAAACTTCAGTTGGTTTTGTCTGTGTGCACTGTTATACATTAAGAGTTGTTTAGAAAGTATTTCAGGCTATCAGGATGCATTCTTGGAGCCAAATAGGACTGATCGTTTTAAAATCTTTATGATGTAGCAACCACCAAATTATCTGTACCTTTTGGTATTTGTTTTCTACTTTTTAATATTAACTGTAGTTAAGTATAACTGATGTATGATAAGCAGCATCTATTTAAAATGCGTAATCGGATGAGTCATGACGACTGTCTGTAACAGTGAAACCACTGGTACAAGGTAAGAAACCTCAGTTGGACCTTAAACAGTACTTGGCAGCCTTCTCTGTTTCCTTAGTAAGTTCTTAAGCCTCTTGTTTTCTCTTTTATTTTTAGAAATGCTTAGTTCTCATTTTGCGGAGAAAATAGAATTAAGTTAGAACTTCCAGTTTCAGGTTCAAACCTATGAACTTCTCTATTCACGCTATCTTGTTTCTTGTTACGGTGGAAGAGGCTCACCTTCCAGCTGTATTCTGGACCCGGATTTTAAGGACGTTCCTCACTTCTTTTCCTATATCTTCAGTTTCTCTGCCAGCTCTTACTGGTCAGTGTGTAAATATGCTAAAATTACTTCTTCTTAAAATTTTTTAGGGATCACCTCATGTCTTTTCCTTCAGAGGCAGCTTCCTGAGATGTTTAGCTGTACATACTGTCTCCATGCCTTTGCCTCCCGTTCCTTAGCTTGCTCTTTCCAGCCTCTGCTGCTGGTTTCCACAGGAACTATTCTTTATAAAAGGTCAGTAACTTGCATTTTTGCTTAATTAGATGAGGGTTTCAAAACTTCCTGAGCTCTGTAGCATCTGACAGTGTTAATGAATGTCTCAGGTTCTTTGAACTGTCAGCCTTGTTGATTTCCTGCCTCGCTTGTCACTCCTTTTCAGTTAACCTTTGTGGTGCTTTGTTCTTTAAAACATTGCTTCTACCACTGGGTGTGGTGGCTCATGTCTATAATCCCAGTACCTGGGAGGCTGAGACAGGAGACTCTCCAGGAGTTTGTGATCAACCTTGGCTACATAGGGAATTCAAGGCCGATCTGAGCTACATAGAGATACCTTGTCTCAAAAAACAAATAAATGAAAGTAAAACATGTTTCTACAAACTCTGTCCCAAGCCACTGTCATCTTGTCGTACTCTAGATATTCTCTGTTTCAGTGACTTCAATGGGCATGCTGATTGATTCCGAAATAAAAATTTGTGGTCCTTTTTGCTTTCTAATACATCTAACTAGATCTATCCCCTAATGGCTGCAAAGGTGCCCAGACACACGCCCAGAGCCCCTCCCGTCTTCTCATATCTCATTAAGAGGTGCTCATACACGGTTACTCCACTCAGAATGCCGGGACTTACTGGATTTTTCTGTCTTCTGCTTTCATCAAATTAGTCACCGGATCTTCTCCATTCCCATTCTTTGTTTTCCTTTTTTTTGTGGTTGTTTTTTTGAAATAGGATCTCACTAAGTCACTCAATTTCTGGGCTGGGTTTGAACTTGTAATCCTCTGCTTCAGCTTCCTAGAAGGCTTGGTTTTCCCGTTATATTTGTTCTTTCTTTTCCTGTTCTTTTGCTGCTCCCTGAACCCAGGGCCTCACACATGCAGAGTACGTGCTCTATGACAGAGCTAGAGCTCCAGCCCCCCTTTTTTTTTTTTGATAAATGTTATTTTGAGTCCATCTACTCTACTTTTATAGATTATTATACAAGTTTTCTAAATGGTTTCCCCACTCACCGTTTTTCTTCTTCAGTCGCTCTTCATACCAAAACCAGATTGTGTGAGACACATCTGATGTTACATGCATGCATTACACCCTACGGATTATCCCCCATTTGACTAATGTGTCATGTACAAATCCCCTAGTGCATTTCATTGTACTTGACATGATTTAGCCACTGCTTAGCTTCACCTTCTTCTTTATTCCTCCCTCTCTCTTGAGAATTTTATGCTCTAGCAGGCTTGTGTTGAGGGGAGCAAGTTGCTGCTTAAGCTCAATGATTGACTGATATTCAGAGACTCAGAAAAGATGAAAGATGGTATGCTCATGGTTTCAGTTTGTTAGAATAAATGGTTACAGATTAGCAGTAAGGAAAGGTTCCTGGGGAACAATCAAGGAGCGACAAAGCAGGGAAATCCTTTAGTCTCATAGCAGTGGACAGTATGTGCTGCTTGTGTAGAGTTGCCAGCCAGGGAACAGGGAACCCCATTCATGCCTAGTGCACAAGGGGTTTTGTGGGCCTGTAATTATAGGCCAGCAGTGCCTGTGTGCCTGACCTCCGCCACTCAGATCTCTGCCTACCAGCAAAAACCGGTATTCACCACAGAGCACATTTGGTTATGATAAATGTACAGGGTTTCACTGGTATAACATGGCCAGCACTTCAGACATACAAAAGTCACATGCATCAAGTAGAATATCCCAAAGGCGTGGCTCAGAGGTGATATCTAGGGGCCAGTGGACAAGGTCTGCTGCTGAAGACAGGCCTTTCTTCATACTGTGAACTATTAGAGTAATCCAGGGCTGCTGAGTTTGTCCTTTCCTACATGGGGCTCAGTATCTTAATTCCTTGTAGGACATGCTATATTCTTTCTCATTATTAAGGGGCCATACTAGTTTTTATTTTGTCTGGCAGTAGTCTCCCTTCTCAGGTACGTGCTCTACTAGACAAATGCTTTTACTTTGAGCCACATCCCCAATCCTAATATTTTCCCTTTCTAATGGTACACTCCTTAAAGCCCATTTTTACTCTTGAAGAAATAGATACTTGGATATCCCTGTAGTACTTTTGTCTTGTTTGCATACCTTAATACACTATAGTCTCCATGACAGCAGACATTTATGGCATGTAGGTTGGCACAGGAAAAAGAAAGCCCATTTGGGAGCAAAATGAAGAGCACAAGGGACTAGGGCTCTCAAATACATTGAAGAACTGGTGCGGAGATGATAAAGAGATTGGTACTAAAAAGCGGAGTTATGCATGCAGGTTTTTAAGAGTTCTAGGTGAGACTGTTACGGTTCCAAAAAAAGTTTCTCTTAGTGATTGAGCCTCTAGATTCTGATCCAGCTTGCTGCATTCTTTCCCTGTGATTGTGTGATGACACAAATAATACTTACGAAGGCTTAACAAGTGCTGGGGATATAGCTCAATGGAATAAGCGCCTGCCTAGCAGGCGCAGGGTCCTGAGTTCAATCCCCAGTACCACCAAAAAAAAAAAAAAAAAAAAAAAAGGCTTAACAAGTAGTGAGTACTCTGTTGATGAAAATAATAATCATATGCCCTATTCCCAATGCTGGCTATAGAGAAATAGAACAAAAGAAGCTATTGCTGTTGTCTAAAGGAGTTGGTTAAGAAGTCACTGGTCATTGGGATAGATGCCTTCAGCATTGGCTTTTTTGTCCCTGAGCAAAGCACGAGTGAGTAGGCCAGGGGAGCTTGAAGGACTCACTTTGATGACAACCTTAGCCCAGCAATGAATCTGTTTCTCGGGCAACCACTGCTTATTTTTTCTATTCTTAGGAAGCGATGCTCCTGTATTCACTCAGCCACAACTTCAGAATTATGATGGGAAAGAACCATTTCTTTTTAATTTTTGAAAATCTATAAATAATATTAAAGTGGAAAACATCTAAGGTTATAGAAATGAGTATTGTTTTCTTTTGTTTAAAAAGTGAAAACATTAAATTTGTTCCTTAACATGTACATCCGAATGGCTATGTTGATCACAGGCCAAGCTATGAGTGTTGTGTAGGCACTGGATAGTACTATAGATTTGTTTATAAATGCGTAACTACATGAAAGAAATACAAATAGGTAAAACCACATGATGAAAGGGTATAAAAGTTTATTGGAATGAAGTTTTAGAAGTAATTTGTTCAGCCCTTTAGGACTGCTTTGAGCATACTTTCCCTAGCATCTTAATTAAAATTAAGATGGATTTGGCTTCAAAAGAATCCATGTTACTACCTAATTGCATTTTTTAAAAACTATACTCTTTAATTCTAGAATATGGAAGGCTCCATGTTGACAATCAGCTTTGGAAATTGGATGGAGCTACCTGGACTGAAATTTAAAGACTGGGTGTCTAGCCAACGCAGGTAAAGATCAAATGTTATTAAAATTCTTTGGTGCATAATGAAACACAAACAGTTGGAAAATTTCACAATAATTGTGACCCTGTCTTGGATGAGAATACAAATGTACATCTTTCAAATAAAAGTGCTTTCTTGAAGCATTGATTATAAAGAGATGGCTTTCATTTAAAGGTGTTATAAAAAACTTTAAGTACACAGGGGATGGATTGTGTACAGGTAGGTTTCCTGTGACTTTAACTGTGGAGTTATGTCTGTTCCGTTAAATTGCTCTGTCTTTTCTTTCATCTACCCACATACATTTTGCATACTTTTATCTACTAATTTTTATGATTGAATATGTAATTTCATTTATGCTTATCTCATGTATATACCTACAGTATTTCACTTTCAGGGTAAAGAGTATGTTATTTTATGGTTCATAATTTAGAATGATGAAATAAATTAGAATCCCAGGTAATGATTACTTGGATATGAAGGTAAATGTTTTCATTAAAATAGGAAATAGGAGTAAGAAAAGAAATACCATCTTGGAAAAATGTTTCGTTTATTTTGGAGCAAAGAACCCAAATTTAAAAATTATGAAAATCTCTGTTATTTCCAGGAATAGTAAATACTAAATTAGATAAGAATTAGTAATGCAGAGAACTGATTCTAGTTTGACCGTTAAGGGAAACAAGATAAAGCTAGTGGTGGAGTTAATTAACTTACTTTAAGGTGGGGATGTAACATTTGAGTACTTGACTTCCTGCTAAATAGAAGCCATGTTAATTCATAGAGATTTTCCTTTACTGGAGATAGGAGAGCAAATGAGATCATCATGGGTAGAGACTGAACCTTTAAAAAAATTTTTTTAGGTTTAAAAAAAAGAATTATATATGGGTTTGAAACTTAAAGTTTGTAAAGGCAAGTTGTACAAGTGCTTGGTTTGTATAATTAAGCAAGTAAAATTGCTCAGCATGTTTTTCCTTCTGTAAAATGAGTAAGAAAAGGGGAACTTTTACGATTTTTGCACCAGAAGCATTTAATCTTCCTAAATTATGCATGTTATATCTTGAATAGTATGTGAAAATAAATCTTCTGGTAAATATTAGCTTTAGTTTCTGCTTTTGCATAGTGTGAAGACCAGACTCTCATGTCTCTTGGGGAATGGGTAGGTCCTGAGTCCTAATTTCCCATGTAGTAACCCTGGGCAAATAAACTAGTTAGCAAAACTAGTCTATAAAAGAGATAATAGTAACTAGTGCAAAGATTTCCTATAATTACTGAGAATGCAGTATAGTAAAATTTTAAGAAAAGCCTTAAAAGAAAAATATTTATAAAATTTAGTTACAAATTGTAACAAATTATGTCAAATGATTAGATCTGATTTCACTGCAGCTACTATTAAGGAATGGGGCTAAGGGAGATTACTATCTTTTGCTTTAAAATTCAAGTGGAAAATGGAAAGTGTACTAATACATATTTTCATAAAGAGATTATATTTTGTGTCTTTTTATGAGCAAGAAAACAACAAAATGTTGTATATTACTTAGCTATAAGATGATTTCATTCAGCAGAAAGCTAGATCTAAATTATTTCCTGTCATTGGAAAAATAGCAACTAAAAAACATGTAAAGATGGTAAGTTTATCTTTGTAAAATGTATAGATATTAGTTAGATCTAGAATTTCCTTATTATTCAGTTGATACAGATTACAATTATAAGATATAAAAGTCTATAGTTTTTAGATATCTGCCTTTAATACCTTTATTCATTTAATGAAAATCATCAAGTACTAATTTCAGCATACACTGTGAATGACACTAGGGAAGCAAAGATGTATTAAGTACAGTCTTTGCCCTCATGGGATTTTCACTGTTGATATAACTAAGTTACTGATATTTTCTTCAATAAAAAGGAAAAATGTCAAGCTTTCTTTGTGAAGTTAGGATGATATTTACCTAAGGTGGTCCAAAAGAATTTAAAAAGTTGTAAAAGCTTATCAAATGGAGTGTAATCATGGAACTAGAAGTACTATCTTTATAGTGCATTTTTTCTTTTAATAGGAACCTAAAAGGTGATCGAGTTATGCCAGAAGAAATAGCTCGCTACTATAAACATTATGTAAAAGTCATGGGTCTTCAGAAGAATTTCAGAGAAAATACTTACATAACCTCGGTATCAAGGCTGTACAGAGATCAAGATGACAGTGATGGTCAAGACAGAGATATTTCAACAGAGCGTTTACAGATTGAGAAGTCAAAATTTGTTAAGAGAAACTGGGAAATCAGAGGTTATCAGCAAATAGCAGATGGTTCTCCTGTTCCCTTTTGCCTCTTTGCCGAGAATGTAGCTCTAGCAACTGGAACACTGGATTCTCCTGCCCATCTGGAAGTTGAAGGGGAAGATTTTCCTTTTGTGTTTCATTCAGTGCCTGAATTTGGAACTGCTATAAGCAAAGGGAAATTTCGTGGCAAAGTGGATCCAGTGTTAATTGTAGGTTCTGGGCTTACTGCAGCAGATGCAGTACTGTGTGCTTGTAACAATAATATTCCTGTGATCCATGTATTTCGCAGACGAGTAACTGATGCAAGCTTAATTTTTAAGCAGCTTCCCAAAAAGCTTTACCCTGAATATCATAAAGTCTATCATATGATGTGTACTCAGTCATATTCTACAGACTCAAATCTTTTATCTGATTATACCAGTTTTCCTGAGCACCATGTGCTTTCCTTTATGTCGGACATGAAATGTGTTCTTCAAAGTGTCTCTGGATTGAAGACAATATTTAAGCTGTCTGCAGCGGCAGTACTGATAGGTTCTCATCCTAATCTGTCTTTTCTGAAAGAACAAGGGTGTTACCTCGGCCATAACTCAAGCCAGCCAATCACTTGTAAGAGTAATCCTGTGGAAATAGATGCATATACTTATGAATGTGTTAAAGAAGCCAACCTTTTTGCATTGGGTCCTCTGGTTGGAGATAATTTTGTTCGATTTCTGAAGGGAGGGGCATTGGGTGTCACACGCTGTTTAACTATCAGACAGAAGAAAAAGCAGCATTTATTTGTTGAAAGAGGAGGAGGAGATGGAATAGCTTAAAGCAAGTTTACAAGTAATTTAAATGGACAACTGATGATTAAAGAGTTCTATAGTGGTTTTGCAGTGTACTGGCTTAAATTTTCTGGACTTGAATTAACTGGAGGAGAGCCTCAATGTATAGTGACTTCATTTTTTATGGTTACCAGAGCTTGGTGTCCTGATTTACAATGTAATGTATCCAAAGTGTCACTGTCAAAAGAAACACTGCCAACTTGGTATACTTTAAGCTTTCTCTTAAGTATTCTTTTTCTTCCACAACTTTTGTGCTCATTTTTTGTTGTTTGTTATTTTTGATTCTAAAATAGTACAGCATGAAATCTATAAAAACCATACCGTTATTAGACCAGAAAATTGTCCTTACTCTACATATTAGGCCACCTTGCTTCTCAAAACATGACCTGAGGACCAGCAATATCAATTTCATCCATAGTTTGTTAGAAATGTAGACACTGCAGGCCTCACAATATAATCAGAAACTACATCCTTAACAGATCCCCAAGGGATAGGTTTGCTCTTTAAAGTTTCAGAGACACACTGATCTAAACGATTGGACGTAAAGTATGCTGGGGTAGGATAAAGGTAGGTAGGAGGCATTTTCAAGTCAGGTTTTATTTATTTTGAAATTATCACTTGTATAAATCTAATTTATTACCAAATATGATGGCCTTTTAAAAGTATTTTTATTGTTGAAACCTTGACAGGTACTTCATATTCTTCTAATAATTTGAACATTCCAATAATGTTGCTATATACTGTGACATCCAAGAACCCAAGATACTTTTTGAGGTTTATTCTCTCCTTAGCCATCATAACGTCTAATTTGATTTGCAATTCAATAAATTGTGAATGAAACTACTTGCCACTCTGTGAACACTGAGTTAATATCACTGAAACTAAGATTTGGGCATGGAAAGTACTTCTAAAGTCGTAACACTACTTGGGTATTGTCAGAATTAAAGCTTAACGTGGAATGTAAAATTAAAATTTTCTTTTCCATTTGAGTGATTACTACTTTGAGATCTGTAGTAGTGTTCACTGACAATGACAGCAGTTCATACCATGGTTTTTATTTGCTTTAATCTTCATTTAAATTTATTGTGCCTAATGTCTGTATTTCTACACAAATCCTCAGAATTTTTAGTGTTGGAAAAGTCTTTTCAAGTTTGCTTTGGAAACAAATTTTCAGCCCCACCATTGCTTAGTTACTTCATCTGGAATGTGCTCATTAACCTTCTAGTTCTGTTCTTAGAATTAAAAAGAGTAGACAAACATACCAATATTTTTCTGTACATTAGCTTGCAATGCTGTGTGCTGGTTTACTTTGTTTATAGAGTACATTTACTTGTATCAACTGATCACTTAAGTGAATTCTTAGACTCTTGGTAACTGTCAAGACTGATTAATGTGATTTTACAAACTGCAACCCAGTTTTAGTTTCCTCTTAAATAATTTTCAAACTGATCTCACATCTCACATAGAAATGGTATGACATTTTATTACTGCACTTGACCCAGTACTTTCTGGCCTGTTTTTGAACTCTGAATCAGTTGGATCAGATAGTTTTCATGTCACTTATAAATTGAAAATGACCTGATTACAGAGATGGTTTCTACAGAAGGATAAGACCCTTTGAATTTCAGTGTATCTCAAAAGTCTGCTTTAACTCAGCCAAGAGCAATTTTATGAGTATTCATTTTTTAAAAAGGCTTTAGGGAATCAATAAAGTCCTAAATAAACTGGGCAGGTAACTTCCTCTCTGATAACCTATAATTTTCCAAGTTTCCTTCAGTCCTAGCTATCCTGTGTAGCATGTAGCATGCAAGGCATTTCTCTGATGTACTGTACTATACTCCTATATTCATTAATCTTTTCCACACTATAATTCCAGATTTTTCATTACTCATAAATATCAATTAGCTTTTAAAGGACAGGAAAATTACTAAACACTTGACTATTCATAGGGTAAGTAAACATCTCTTTCCTATTGTGGCAAATCATATACAAATCATACTTAATATGTGTTGAAAGAATGTTCATAAAGCACAATTTATTGGTGATTTTTTAAAAAGGCATACAATAAAATCAGGTTTACAATGCTTTCAGTGTTTTTTGTAGCCTTGAGTATGTAAGCCTTATCTAACTTTATTTTCAAAATCTAAGAAACTTTAGTATGTTTCCATGGTACCAAATTTTAGCTAACAGATGTTTTTTTAAACCCTGAAAGGTATAAAAATAAGGCAGTAAGAAGTGGTGCAAAATTCTAAATCAATCCTACAGTTAAACAAAAGCAAGTCCTCAGGTTTGCATTGCTGGAGCATCCCCAGAACAAAACAGTTAAGACTAAATATTTAAAAATTTAACTTGTTTACAGGACACCCTGTTTTGTGAAACCATTTTGATCACACATGATTTTTATTTTAAAAAGATATAAAAAAACAACAATACAGGATTTCAAAACAAGAATTAGGAATAGTTATATTACCTCTTCAACACAGTTGCACAGGCTACTGGCTGTAAGAATGCAAGACTGGTCAGACAGTGAGGAATAAAACAAATGATACAGAGCTTCTCTAAAAAAGATGGTAGGAATTCAACAGTGATTGTCACATTGCATATTGTCTTCAGATTGTTCTGGTTACAAGTTATACGCATGCAGCTGCTCAAGAAAAAATTTAAGCAGTAACTGTTCCTTTCAATAAACAGACAGCGATACACTTATTCCATCTACCCTTATATATATGTGTATGTAATATATATATAGTTATGCATGCTACATACTACACAGGATAGCTAGGACTGAAGGAAACTTGGAAAATTATAGGTTATCAGAGAAGAAGGTACCTGCCCAATTTATTTGAATTACCCTCCACCCAAGTTATTCAGGAAAAAGGCTGTTTGGGGGGAGAATTAGGGCAAAAAGGAGGTGAGTGAAACCATAGTAGAGGCAAAATAACCCTAAAAAGGATGATTCACACATTTTCACAGTGGTTACACCAGTCCACACTCCCACTAACAGTGGAGGAGGGTTCTTTTTCCCTCACGGCCCTTGCAGCATTTGTTACTGATTTCTTGATGATAGCCCATCTTACTGGGGTGAGATGGAATGTCAGTGTTGTTTTGCTTTTCTTGAATGACTAATGTTGATTGAACATTTTTGTGTATATTTATTTGCCATGAGTATTTCTTCATCCCAGAAGTGTGTATTCATCTCAGTTGCCCATTTTTGGGTTAGATCTTTGAATCTGGGGGGGGTCTGATTTCTTTTTTTTAATTCTATCTATGCTCTAGATAGTTCTTTGTCTAAGGCACAGTTGGCTGAAATTTTTCCCAATTCGTGGGTTCTTTTTACTCTGTTGGTTTCCTTTGATGTACAAAAACTTTTCAGTTAAGATGCACCCATGTTGGGCTGGGGATATAGCTCAGTGGAATAAGCGCTTGCCTAGCAAGCGCAGGGTCCTGAGTTCGATCCCCAGTACCGCAAAAAAAAAAAAAAAAAAAAAAATACAAGATGCACCCATGTTTATAGCAGTGCAATTTATAATAGCTAAATCTTGAAAACTGAAATGCATGTTTATAGCAGCACAATTTGTAATAGCTAAACCTTGAAAACAACCCAAATGCTCATCAACTGAGGAATGGATAAAAATGATGTTTTTATACCATGGAGTATTACTCAGCTATAAAGAAATGCTAGAATAAACTCTAGGTTTTTACAGGTAAATGGATGCAACTAGAGACTTATTTCATAAGTCAAATAAATCAGACCCACATGTGTAAACAGTGTATTGTCTCTCTAGTGTAAAAACCTGAAGGAGTAAATAAAATCTGAAAGGTACAATAGTATGGAAGAGTAAGAAACTGCTCAGAAGAACTGGGTCAAGGAAAAGGAGAACAAGAAAGTAAGGGAAAAAATACACAAGATAGCTAAGATAACTGTACTACTAATTTCTATTGGTTTATTGAAAGGAACAGTTAATGTTTGTCTATATCTGGTTATCTGAGCAACTACTTTGAAGAAAGTACTATGTAATACAACAACCACCGTTAATTTCGTATTATCTTGTTTTTTTTTTTTTAAATGATTCAATGATGATGGAATAATGGTACCAACCCTTCACTGTAGTCAACTATAAAACTAAATATAAGCTGGTATTACAGCATGGCCTTTCAAGACTGATTTTAAGAACCAGGAGGGAATCCATAAGCATCCTGCCTGTCTGCCTCAGGGCACTTTGCAAACTAATGTAAGTGTCTGGGTAGGAGAAAACATCACAAAGATTCCTGCCAGAATGTGTAAGGCAGGGTATTACAGAGGAGGAAGCAGCACAGACCCCTCCAGAAATTAGCATAAGGATTTCCGTAAGTCTGGCTGTGCAGGGTGAGCAGTTCTGAGGCCGGCAGGGAGCAAGTGTAAAGTAGGGACCAAATAAGAGATGCTGAGATACACAGTTGTGGGAGACACTGGCGCTCTGGCAGCCGACAGAGCAAGAGCTTCCAGTAAATCAACTATCTGCCCACATGAAACGAGGCTTTTTACACAAAGACAAAATCCAGACCCAATAAAACAGTCACAATGTTCAGCAATAGTAAAATTAATAGATGAGCAGACAAGAAAATATAACCAGGAGAAAAAGCAAAGCAATCAAAGCAGAACTGGAAATCATACAGATGCTGGAATGAACAATTACTTTTAAACAGTTAACATGTATCCTTCCCCAAATACATGTATTTCAGGTCTGAACTGCCACTGGCGCTCCTGTTCCTAACTTTAACCTCCTGAGCCTGAGCCTTATCTTTACTATATGCATTACTGCCAACTCTGCTTTTGTGAGCTCTGATCTGTCAAGCGCAGCTTACACCATTGCGTAGCACCTGTAGCCAGCATCTCCAAATCTTTCTAAACTACTCCCATAAGCCAGTTACAAAGACTTCTGAGCCACGTGGCCTGGCAGAGTCAAAGTAATAGCGCCACTTCCGATACCAACATCTGTATTAGGGCTCTATTGAGGAAGATTTATAAAATATACAGATAATTATACAGGGTATTTGGGTAGGATTGTAGAATCAGAATCAGAAGAGTCCCTGCAACTACTGGACCAGACCCAGGTGACTAAACTGGCCACCTGTGCACTGGAGAGCTGGAGAATCTGAAGTCGTCAAAGTTTGAAGGCTAAAAATTTCACCATACAGTCACTGGTATGAGTCTATGTTGGAAAACCCAAGAGTAGGTTTTTCTTTTTTTTTTTTGGCGGTACTGGGGATCGAACTCAGGACCCTGCGCTTGCTAGGCAGGCACTTATTCCACTGAGCTATATCCCCACCTCCTAAGAGTAGGTTTAGAAGGCTGGAGTGTCTGCTCTGGAACTCTGAAGGAACTGGAGACCAGCTTCCAATGGCAGTGGTGATGGCCAGAGCGCTCTGAAGAAGGAATTACGTCCTTTTTTCCCTTTTTATTCTGTCCAAGTGACGAGCCTATTGGTTTCTGCCATCGACATTCAGGGTGGGTCTTCTGCCTCTCAGTCTGTATGCCTACATCTCAGTCATCTACAGCTGAACTCAGAATTTGCAAATATGCTAGGCAGTTCTTAAGTGGATTCCAGTATTTTTAATGCCAAAGGAAATCCAGATATTGTCACATCGAGAAGTCCACTTACAGCAACAATTAGTCCACCCTGGCAATAGCAACTGAATAGCATGAAAGACGAACTAGATATTGATATACTGTAAGTACCAAAAATGTATCATCCTTAACTGTAGAGAAGAGGGCTGTATAAATAGTGACATACAAACATCAGTTAAGTATTTGTAAATATCTGCTACATTCAACTATACCTCTACAAACAACAGAAAATAATTCAACAGTAACAGCAGAGTTAACTGTCTAAGACTAACAAAGCTTAACGTTTATACTAGAGGAGTAGGGCATGGGAGAAACAATTTAAAAAATTGAGCAATGAAAGAAAAAGAGAAAAATAAAAAAAGAATCCTATTAAGGACTAAAAGATTAATAAATAGTATTAGATAAAAATAACACAAGCAAGAAAAAATAAATGAAACAATAAAAAGGAAAAAAAAAAGTCCACTTTCTTCCCTAATATAAGGCAGAAAGAAAAAATGAGGCCAAAAAAATTCCTCTCCATTTTTGAATGTTGTCTTTAGTGTATCTGCAAGATCCGCAGTTTTGGAATTCAGCAAGTTACTGTTTTCTCTACCTACTTTCATGGCTGTGGGCTTGAGAAAATCCTCCCTGCTCCATAGGCCCCTTTGTCCATATACCCCAGGCTGTGGCAACCAACCAAGCTGAGGCGTGTCCTCGCTCATACTGACAGATAGGGAAAGCAG
Source organism: Dinomys branickii (assembly GCA_004027595.1). Classification (NCBI taxonomy): domain Eukaryota; kingdom Metazoa; phylum Chordata; class Mammalia; order Rodentia; family Dinomyidae; genus Dinomys; species Dinomys branickii. Next base: position 159,580 of record PVLD010000744.1, on the reverse strand, counting down.
TCTGACCACTTAACCCTGTGCTGGACGAAGGCAGGCAGGCGGGAGTTTGAGCAGACCGCCGGACTTAATGCCAATGCTTTTATGAACTTAAAAGTGCTGGTATTCAGGCAGGGAAAGCCGTGTTTGGCCTGGTTTCTCATCAAAGGCTGTGCCCTTCCCTGCCTGAATTTAAACTTCTCCTGTGGGTCTATACCTCGGCTGCACCCTCTTCATCACTACGTGTGGTTACTATGGCAAGGTGACACCGAAAATCCTGGAAAGAAGTGGCCCTGTGGCTCCATTTTAAACTGTTGTGCATCAGTCTTCCCCTGCCTTTTGGGGTCTGCCTCCAGGCTTCCGGCAGACTCTTTAGGGTTCTGGTGCAGGCCATTCAGCTGTCCAATGCAGACATTTTGGCTTCCTGATATGGATTCAAATGGGACTCTACAGTGAGCGCCCAGTCTTTGACTGTATCTTCTGTCCAGTGTGCCAGTGGCCTTTTTCAATTCTTCCACACCTGATTCTGCAGGTGTCCACCGCAAACATTTATATATATTATATATATATAAACATATATATATAAGTAAACATTTATATATATGTAAGTTTTTCACTGTTCCTCTAGTGAACCCTAATTGATACATGGTCTCTCCTTTCCGATGAGATCCACCTACAAGTTTAAGTGTTCCATACTTCTCAGTGTCTTGATTACTTTTCTCTCATTGCTGAGACAAAATACTCAATGCCCAAAATTAAGGAAGGGAAGGTCTATTTAGCTTACGGCTGGTGGAGGTTTCAGTCTGTAATCAGCTGGCTCCAAGGCAGAGTGGCACAAGGCAGAGGGCAACAGTTCACGGTGGCAGAAAACAGCAAAAGCAACAAGAGCAAAAGGGAGGAGCAGGAAGAAGGCCTCTTTCCCTCCTTTATGGAAACTCCCCGCCCCAGGGCGGGTGCAGCACTCACACCCATAATCCCAGCAGTGGACCACGGATCAATCATAAACTCCAGAAGCCACCCCACGACTGCATGAGGCTTTCAGGGATATCTAGACACAAACCATGGCACTTGGCATCTAGCATTAGAATAATAGACACGTTCATGGGTCATAAGTGAAGCCATTCCATTTGAGACACATGAGACTATAGCACACTGAAAAGAAAAAAAAAGTTAATATGCCTATGAACATCCTATTACATGAAAAAGAACACAGTGCAGAACAATGCATATGTTATGCTATCATTTGTATAGGGAATCACTGAAAAATGATATGTATAGGAAATTAAAACTGAAAGACTAACAAGAAATGAGTATCATAAATTCTTTTCTGAAGGGAGCAAAACAGGAGAGTGGTACAAGAGAGACAATTAAAAATGTTGACCATGAGAGATGACATGGCACAGACTAAAAATAAGAACAAAAATATTATTATTATTATTATTATGCTACCAGAAATAGAACTCAGGACCTTGTGCTTGCCAGGAAGGCACTTGTGCTGCTGAGCTATATCCCCAGCCCAACAAAAATATTCTTTACCACACTCAAAAGAAGTAGAGTTTTGTGCATTTTATTTAACTAATTTAGGCCATAAAAACTTAAATCTGTTTGATATACTATGTTCATGTATCTCAGCCTAAAGTAAATGTTGGCTGGGAAGTTTGTTTCATTAAGTTCCTTTGAAAGTTCTCAATTATCTTCTCCTTTTTACGTTGGGATTATACCTGCAAATAAAAAGATGACATTTAGACAAGAGAGTTCTTTCTTTTGTTTGTTTGGTTTTTTTTTGAGACAGCGTCTTGCAATGTAGTTCAGGCTGGCCCTGAACTTACTTCGTGGCCCAAGTTGGCCTTGAACTTTTACCTCAATTTCCCAAGTGCTGGGATTACAGGCAAGCTTGCACCACCACAACACCTGAGGTTTTATTTCTTTTATTTGTAAAAGTCACACTTTGGGAAACAATGCAAATTTGTCCTCAGAATCAGACAATACACTCTGACAATTCCATTATTTTCATTTACAGTGGTACTTCTGTTCACAAAGGTTTTTGTTTGCAAACAATTTGGTTCACAAACAGATGCATTTGGCAAAGTTTTGTTTTTGTTTGCAGACAGGTGACTAGACTGGTGTACAACCACGGACATCTTTCTCACACAAACGTGGCCATCTTCCAAAATCATAGAACAAATTAAATTCATGAACAGAGGTACCACTGTACTCCCCTGATCTTACTTTGATGTGTATTTGGTAAAAACAGAACATAATCAACAAAAATTGCATAAAGCATCAAAATAATTGAACTTAAAATTTGAGTGTAGTTTTACATCTATCTCATGCCACCCCATATTCCAAATTAAAGTATACCTTTTACATAAAAGACCATAATAAAGCTAAACTAAGCTTAATTTACAAAATTTTCTTCTATAACAGTTAAACAAATACAGGTGAGCAGCCAGATAATCTCATTTGACTACTTGTAAAAATCAGGGCTGAGTGTGGTGGTGCATGCATGATATCATCCCAGCACTGGGGAGGCTGAGGCAGGAGGATCACCAGGGTTTAAGGCCAGCCTGGGGTACACAGTGAATTCAAGGCTATCCTGAGCTACACAGTGTCTCAAAAAAAAAAAAAAAAAAAAAGTCAGTACTTTCTTTCAACATTTTCATCAATGATTTACATTGTTACTAGAGAATAAAAATTTGGCTGGAAAATATTTAGTATGTGTGCTGCTAAAGTGAACACACGGAAAGTATTTAAAACTGTAGTACTTCTTTAAGTTTGGAAAAATATTACTGTCTTTTAATATTTACTGGTAATGGTGTTTTATTGGTTAATTTAAAAAAATGTATTAATACTTGAGAGACAATTATTTTAAGGTCTATTGGGCTACAAAGCTGAAAACATATTAAATCAGAATTAAAGCATAATCATTCATTACAATTCCATTAAAAACTCCCACAAAAACCTGCTTTAAAATTCTAATGTCGCCTTTTGTTTTTATTCATGTGTCAATTAAATCTTCACAAATGGCCTGGCATTTTATTTGTTTGAATTAAAAGTCAGTTCATCTATAATTCTCCTCAGAACTGAAAAATCACAATCTTTATAGGTCAAATTCACCCAGTTTAGGAATTTCTTTTTGCCAAAATGCCCCCTTCCAAATTTTAAGTATCTTATATGACACAACCGAATCAAACCTTAAACCTTGAAGCTATATATAGGAAACCCAGTTAAGAGGTGCTCAAGCAATAAAAAGAACACACATATTAAAAACGAAATACTCCTTCAGTGGAGGAACTCTCTATTATAAGATAGAAGAAACAAACGTCTAATATGTATGAACAGGACCTGAATTACATGCACATCTCTCAAAGTGGCGTGAAAAAGCTGGTATCGAACTTTACCTAAACAGATCATCAGCCAGCGCCTCCTCCTCTGCATGCTGCTTTTGCACCTGTCAAAGTCACACATTGAAACGTGTGCTTAGTGGTAAATATATAATGAAGTGCTCAGCTGAAGCAAGTTAAAATAAAAATGAAAAGCGAACAAACGCTACATAAACAGAATCATAAAAACAGTTCTAGAACTGAATTAATTAGAAACAGGTGAGTATCTTAATGCTTAGAAACCAGATCATTCAGACTTCAGGTATCAAAATATTTATATAGACATAAGCGAAACTGTCTCGTGAGTCTGAGACATATCTAAACACAAAGTTCATTTATATTTCAATGTTCTATATACATCTTATACACATAGACTGAAGCTAATTTAATAAAATATATTAAATACTTTTGTGCATGAAACCAAGTTTTACAGTGTGGAATCTTCTGTTTGTGGCATTTTACTGTGTTGGCCTTCAAAAAGTTTCAGGTTTTGGAGTATTCTGGATCTCTTATTAGGAATGCTCTACCTGTAGTATTTATTTTATATTTTATTTTGTTTCATTTTGTTTTATCTTTTTGAGACAGGGTCTCTCTGAGGTTCAGGCTTGCCTTGAGCTCACTTTGTAGCCCAGGCTGTTCTCAAACTTGCAATGATCCTCCTGCCTCAGCCTCCCAAATGCTGGGATTACAGGCGTGTGCCACCACGCCCAGCATTACTCTCATTCTGCACAGGAGGAAAAAGAAGTATAAAGTGATGCTCACTGAACATCATATAGGTATGAAGAATAGAACAGATACACCTGGGACAATATTCTATGATGTTGTGATAGAATTTAGGAAAACTACAGTGAACGCAGAAGAAAAAGTAGGTGATAAAGGTGACCCAACACAAAGATAGTTATGCCTTAAATGCAGAGACTAAGCCAGATGTGCGGGTGCACACCCGTAATCCCAGCACTCAGGAGGCTGAGGCAGGAGGATCATTGCAAATTCAAGGTCAGCCTGGGCTACAAAGTGAGCCCAAGCCAGCCTGAACTGCAGAGTGAGACCCTGTCTCCAAAAAGATTAAAAAAAAAAATGCAGACACTCAAGAAAGTAAAAAAGGATTTAAAATATACAATGGAAAAGTTTCTTGAGATGACAAAGAATCACACCTGCAATTCAAAACAGCTTATAGGATTTCAGGAAAAACTCATGAAAATAATCAAAACACTAATATACAAGATGTGACTGCAAGATACAGTGAATGCTTAAATTTAAAAAATATTATGGCAAAAGACATTGCCAAGAATGGTGGAGTGTGCGCAAAGCAAGGGGAAGAAGTATTCTGAGTATTCTGAGGCAGATTAATGACAGTATCTTTTACTATAAAAAATTTTTAAATTTAAACATTCACTGTGATTTCAGTGTGTCCTCATCTACCTTACACACTGATCTGGCAGCATGCAACTTCTTGACTGTAACCAAAAGTCAAAATGACCATGAAAGGCAAACGTTTTGAATCATTGTAGAACATCAAGGCAGTCACAACAGTACAACTGAAGACATGGAGGGGAAAAAAAGACACCCAGAGCTTCAGAACACAGGAACAAGTAGGTAAGCGCAGAGAGTGTGGGGTGTTTGGAGGGCGTTACTGGTCGTGTGTCCTTTGCTACAGTAAATGAAAAAAAGTCATTGTGTTTTTTAATCACACTTCATACATTCTGACAAGGGAAGGCCTCTAAAAATGGGGAAACAGGCCTGTCATACGGTGAGGGGGGAGGAAGTCCAAACAATGCCCTTACTCTGCATAGAAGGGAGACAACAAGCAGTATGTATAGTTAAAATAAAAACTGATTCCAACCAGTGGCTTTCACATTCATACGCTTCATTCTGGAGAGATCTCAGGAAGTAAAGTACCTTAGAGGGAAGAAACATTTATGCAAATCCAGCAAGACCTTCGGCTTAATTTCCTGCTGTCATCTCATCCTTTCCCTCCCAAGTCTGAACCTCCTCATGTCTTTCAGTAAAGATGTTTAGAAAATCATTCACTTAATGTTTACTCAGTTAATGTGGGGGTGGCCTCTCCTGTGCACTGCCACAGTTTTCTGGAATGTACATTTATGAAATAATAAAGCCAATTATTACTTCAAACATGAAAAGATGACCTTAGTTTTCATTTTGATGATAAATCTTCTGAATGACCTTCTAACATCCCTACTTTTAAAGAAAGACTTCTTAACCTTCATTTATTTTTTTTTAATTTTAATTTTTTTTTTTGTCTTCTTGAGACAGGGTCTTGCTCTGCAGTTCACGCTAGCCTTGAGTGCATTTTGGAGCCCACGCTGGTCTCCAGCTCGCAATGGTCCTACAGGTGTACGCCACCAAGCCTGGCTCTGTCCTTCACTTAAAATAACCTCATTGTCCCTTGACTCTTTGGCTAAAATCAAGGGTGGTATCTACTTTTCCCAGCTTAATATCTGATAGCTCCTCTATCAGAGGATATGGATTTTTGGAAATTGGGGATTGTTCCATACACGGATCTACTAGTGTAGTACTTCCAGGAATGGCACAGCCCCTCCCCACCTGCTCCAAAACCCTGATTACAAGGTCTTTCGGGAACTGCTGAAGTGTATACTATACTTGTGGTGCAGCAAAATCAGGGACCTGAGACATTAGAAAGTACCCTTAGTTAGCTTCTGCCCTGCTCTGCAGGTATTTGTAAATCAAGAAAAACCTGAGTTTTCCTTTGATGCTGAGACTATTACTAATCTGAAAGAAAACCCTATATGGGGACTGTAATAAAAGAACAAGCCCAAAAGGAGAAAGAGAACATGGAAGGAAACAGCAAACTTGCCGATCTTGATTCTGGCACTCAGTAAAGATTTAAAAACTATTTGAAGTTTGTAACAACAGGCTGGCTGCAACTCATTCTGTTCCAAGTACACACTAACTGCCGTGGAAATCCACAAAATTACAAGAAAAGGTTTTAATTTAAAGTGAGAGCTGGGGATGTAGCTCAGTGTAGAGTGCCTAGCGTGTTGGAGGTCCTAAGTTCAATCACCAGTACCACCACCACCACACAAAACAAACGAAAACCAAAAAAGAACCCCCCACACCACCACCACCAAACAACTAACACTTGTGAGGCTGAGGCCGATGATCAGAGTAAGTTGGTGGTAGCCTGGAATACACAGTGAGACCCTGTCTCAAAAAATCAAATAAACGTGGTAGACTCAAGGAAATGTTTCAAGGAAAACAGATTAACATTTAAAGACATTAAAGCATAAACTTGGAAATAAGATGCCATAAAGCATGAAACGTAAGTAGTATTTTAAGTACGAGTATCGTCAAGCAAAACTATCAGTAGGGAATAATATATAGGAGAATGAACTTCCAGTAATGAAAAAAATTACAATAGGTTAAATTAAAACCTCACTGGATAAATGCAATACTATACAATCCCAGAGAAACAACAAAGATAAGGACAGTGAGAAAAATTTCACTTATGCCAAACTGGAATTCCAGGAAGAGATAATAGAGAAAACAGGGAAGGGTAATCTTCAAGTAAATAACGAGAAATACTTAGAATTGATGCAAACACAATTCCGAAACTGAGAAAGGCCAACTCAGTCACTCAGTCTCACTTGACAGATCTAGAGTATCTTCCATGTGATTATACAGCCATCCTCTTCATTATAATTCTTTAGTTTCCTTTAAGATTTTTGTGGATTAAATCCCCATCTCTTTAGGCATACATTTCTTTAACAATATAAATCTAGAATTCTCTTGAAGAAATGTTACGGAAAGGTACACATTAATCTTAAGTGTTCTGGAACTGCAAATATTTCTGAACTAATGAGCTTAGGTCACTTCTCATGAGTCTGGTTGTAAGAATAATTAACTTTAAGGAAACCACAAAGAACCAAAGTACAATTCAAACAAGTGTGGGGCCTCACTTCTTACCTCCATTTCCTGTTTCAACCACTCTTCTAATTCTGCATTCTTTCCAGCATGATAAGCTATTAGATCTGATCCTCCAATGATGCGTGGGAGTTTGCCGGCTCCAGGAAATGTGACCTTTTGAGTAACAAAAGTAGTGAAATTAAACATCAACAAATTAAGATGATCACTTAAAAAACTAAGATTAAAGAGCAAGGAATTATAAATCATGTGTAAGTACCAAGCATGTTATGTCCTGTATATAAGAGAAGTAACCCTGTGGTAGATCCATTTTTTGCCCTTTTCTTCTCTAGCTATTACTAGGTCAAGATTTACAAATCACTGACACATACTTAGGAGAATTTAAATGTTCTACTTTGCAGTTTTTATTTTATTTATTTTAATTAATTATTATTATTATTATTTTTGGAGACAGGGTCTCGCTATGCAGTTCAGGCTGGCCTTGAGTTCACTTTGTAGCCCAGGCTGGCCTTGAACTTGCAAGGATCCTCCTGCCCCAGCCTCCAGAGTACTGGGATTAAAGGTGTGCGCTACCATGCCTTCCTGGCAAAGAGACGTATATATATTTTTTGGGGGGACCTGGAATTGAACTCATGACCTTGAGCTTCCCATACAGGAACAAAGGTTTTATTTTAAAATAGCTGCAGGTTATCACCTAAGAAAGTAACTCAAAGTGAGATCATATAATTTAAAGCACTTGATTTTGTTCTAAACATTTCAAAGCTTAAACTTTTTCTAGTACTGATGAACATTTAAATTTTTTACGAACTTTCCAGTTTACAAATCCTTAGCAGATGTTGAGATAGCAAAAATTTATACTTTTAGCTGATATTTTAATTTTTTTACAAATAGAGAGGTACTAAAAAAAAGGAAACTTTTTTGTAAAGATTTGTATCTAGCACACTGGTAATAGCCTATTTAGGGAACAAGAAATAAACCCTTAATGTGTATGGGATATACTTTTGAAATTTCAATATGTGAAGTGGAAAAAGAATTTCATATTAGTTTTCAACATTAGGCAGTATTTTAAAAATAAAAAGAGTTGGGCTGGGGATATAGCTCAGTGGCATAAGTGTCTGCCTGTCAAATACAAGGTCCTGAGTTCAATTCTTGATAAGATAAATTAAAATTCCTTTGAGGCAATCTTAAAATTTTTTGCTGTACAAAGTTTAGAATGAATTTCTTATACAGTTTGAAAACAAATTTATAGATAAGAGTATATTTTTAAAAATTTTAGGGCTGGGTGTGTAGCTAAGTGGCACAGTGCCTGCCTGGCAAATGTGAGGTCCTGAGTTTGAGTACCAGTTCCAAAAAAAAAAAAAAAAAATTTTTTTTTAAATGTTTTCAAATCATTTTCTCCAAGTCTGTAGTACTTTATACTTCTTCAGTGCCAGTGATATCATTGCTTTTCTTTGGTAATTTAACCAATAAAAATAATGTCTTTTCAATTCTGATTTGTTTTAACAAAGACATTTTCCAACACATTATTAAACATGATGTAACAGTGCAGTAAGAATGGTCTGTCATTCATGAGCCACAGATGTGAAGTATAAAAGCAATGTTAAGAAAGTATAGTGTCATGTAAGAGTGTCATGGTAGGCAGAAAACTAGTTTAACTGAGAAATAACAATAACAATAAAAGTTCATAGTAGAGTAAAAAGTTATACCACCTCACAGTCATAGCAAAAATATGTACATGCCATGTTATGTTGAAAGTAACATTCTGAAAAAAAACCAATTTCAAAATAATAATTGCATTCTGATTAAATGCATAAGGAAAGGATAGCTATTAGTAGTAGTCTGGAGCAAGAAGTCAATATCCCACAGAAAACTAAAAAAACAAATACAGCCGGGTTGGAAATATACTTTTAGCTATATTGATAAAATAATATCCCAGCAATCCCAGCATTTCCTTACTGAGGAGGAACTTAGGTCTAACAGTAATGCTCAGAGTACAATGTACATTCTGTTCTATATATACATACAATCATACAATGCCAGTAGTTTTCATTAATAAATGTGTTGTTACTTAGGGGCCGAGGATATAGCTCAGCAGCACAAGTGCCTGCCTGCCAAGCACAAGGTCCTGAGTTTGATCCCCTGTACCAAAAAAATAAATAAATAAACAGAGATTCCGTCTTAATTTTTGTTGTTGTTGTTGGAAATAGGAGTCAAACTCAGGACTTCGTGCTTGCCAGGCACGTGCTGTGCCACTGAGATATATCCCCAGCCAAATGTGCTATTACTTTAAACAAATCTTTTATCTTTATAAAGTCTTAAACTAAAGAACCTGTTGAGTAAGTCACAGATCAATATTAGAACTGAGAGGACCCTGTTATATGGCCTTAAACCCAATGTTTAGGGTGGAGGAAACCAGGTAAATGGCTGCTTATACAGAATTCAAGCTAGGCATGGTTGTATTAGCCTGTAATCACAGCACTTGGGAGGCTGAGGCTGGAGGATTACTGCAAGTTTGAGGCCAGCCTGGGCTACATAGTGAGTTCAAAGCTAGCTTGAACTACATAGTGAAACGTCTCAAAAAAAAAAAAGAATTCAGCCTTGGCAAAATCTCTTTCATTCCAGATGTCCTATTTATTTATTAACTGTCAGTTTCATGTCCTTTCTAGAGTAATTTTTGGAAACCATTTTAAGCAAAAGAAATAGGACTGGCTTTCAACACACTTTTATTACTGTTCTCAGGCAATGGAGTTCTGAAGCCATTTCAAACACTGCCCTCTTGTGATACAGTTAAAGAAATACCTACCTTTCTGAATTTCTTGAAATTCTTTAGTTGACGATCATGATCATTATTTACCTCGCACAGATTTCTGTAAGCAGAGTTATTAACAACCAGTGATCTAAATTCAGTCATTAGCAGCTTTGTTGGAAGCATCTCATTGCTGTCTTGAAGTCTGTCATTGTTCTTAAAGGTTGTTTAAGCAGATAGGTGAGAAGGAAAATTACTTGTCATTTAGGGCTTTACAGAAAAAAAGTTCCAATACCTAAAAAGAACAGTTACAAGGGTGTACTTCTAGTACATGAACTTTGTATTTGGAATCAAATCATATCTATTTCATAAAACTAGAAAATCAGTAACTCAAATGTTTCATATCTCTGAAAACATTTATAATATACTCATTAATAAATAAAGGCTAAAAGCCATTCAGTATAGTACTGTATTTTTTTTTTTTTTTTTTTTTTTTTTGCGGTACTGGGGATCGAACTCAGGACCCTGCGCTTGCTAGGCAAGCGCTTATTCCACTGAGCTATATCCCCAGCCCCAGTACTGTATTTTTAACTTTGTTGCTTGGTCTAGTAGATATTATTCCAGTAAGTGGTTTACCTTGTTATCATTCAATTACTTGAGATTCTTTGCTTGATGTCCTTTAGTACTATGTAGCTGAGTACATACCAACATTGTTATAGCTGCTCAAGGCTCACCCTCTAATTCTTTTAGTATTGAACTCTGTCATTCATCAGGGAGTTGCTAACATTTCTAAGATAAATATAGACTGGAAAAAAAGGGGAAAGCCAAAAGAAAATACTCATCTGATAGTGATAGAGTATAATTAGGACCCCAAGTAAAGTAAGAATGGCCTAAGTCTTCTATAGTTTACAAATAGTTCATATCCATTAGTATAGTTCACATAAACAACCACACTGTTGGAAAAGCATCCAGCTTATTTTATAAACGAAGAATTTGAGGTTCATGAATGTGAAAATGACTTGCTCAAGGTCACCAATCTATGCAGTAGAGAGCCAGGGATTATATCCAGAGTTCTCCATATATTATTTTTACTGCATAATAATTATAATATGACCAATCCATTCTCAGAAGAGACACAGGAATGAAACAGACCGGAGTTAGCAAGGAAATATTTAACAATAAAAATGATAGAAATTAATGAGATGATCAGCCTTGTAAGTCCAATCTTTATAAAAATTTAAACAAATAAATAAGAATTTCCTCACAGATACTTCTTTGGTGGACCAGAGGGTTTCTTTCTTCAGCTCACATTTCTTCCCAACTTCACTTTCTTGCTAAAGAAATAAAATAAGAAACATTGTTCACAAGGGTTACTAATAACCAATGCTTCTAAGAAACTTGGATGTTTATCCTCTGATCTAGATAACTTCCTTAGAAACTATCTTTCCTGAAGAAGTGATATAAAAATAAAGATAAATGTAGACAAAGATACTCCAGTAAAAAGCAGAGGAATGAAGAATTAGAAGCCATCTAATTTCATACGTTTATATATTTACTATCTAACAATATGAAAAAACAGTATGAATTAAGAATGGCTACAAGACTGTAATAACCACCATTCAAGGTCTGCAATATAAGAACATAAAATATGAAAATATTAATTATGGTTCTCTGTGGAAGTAGGAGGATCAATAAACTGCTGCCCTATTTTCCTTTACCCCTGTATTCACAAGGATTTTCAGATATATTTTATAATGATAAAAATAAAGAATTAAAATAACCCTGAGTTGAAAAGGTTGATTAATTGTATCAGAGTCCATTTCCTAGTTGTAATACTATGCTACAGTTATTCCAGCTGTCCTAGTCACTAGGGGAACACAGATAAAGGGTACACGGGCTCTTTTCTGTATCATTTTGTACATGTGAATCAGCAGTTATCTCAAAATAAAACAAAAACTTTAAAAATCTCTCTTTTTTTTGTCTTTTTGAGACAGGGTCTCACTATGCAGTTCAGGCTGGCCTTGAACTTACTTATATAGCCTAGGCTGGTCTTGAACTTGCAATGATCTCCTGCCTCAAACTCCCATTATAGGCGTGCACCACCACGCCCAGCTAAACATCTTTTAGAATAAAGGTAAAAAACTTTTTTTTTTTGGTGGTACTGGGGATCGAACTCAGGACCCTGCGCTTGCTAGGCAAGCGCTTATTCCACTGAGCTATATCCCCAGCCCCGGTAAAAAACTTTTGTAACTAGATTCTTACTAAATGCATTTAGTAAAACATAAATAAATAAAAGCATTTAGTGCTGGAACTGTGATTTCACTTTTAACACACCTTCAAGTATATGGTAATCAAACTGCTACCACTCTCCAAACATCTAGCATAGTACTTAGTTTGCACTTAAAATGCCATGAGTTTCACAACAGTAAAGTACAAAAGAAGTTATGCTGTAAAAATAAAATAGTCTCTTCTGGCCCATGAAAGGCTAGTTAGTAGTGTCCAGGCGAAGGGCATGTGGTGCTCAGTTCTTGTCTGTCCCTACCCTGCTTTCTAGTGACCAACACCTGGTGACATGAGCTTTGGGAGAATGTGCACTGCTTAGGAGCATCAACTAGCAGTTATGCAGACGGGCAAAGAGTTCTGTTACCAAAACCAAAATTACTACCACACACATCTGTATTCACTGGAAGTGGACCGACCTGGAAGAACACTTAAGAAAAGAAGAAAAAGGCCAGTAAAAAAAGGTTTAAGTATATAAGAGGATGAAATTAATGGAAGAAAATAAAAATGTATCATAAAATGAGAAATAAGCATCAAAGAAAAATGTACCAATTTTTCCAACCATGGTCAAAATTATATAATATAAACAGGGCCAAATTTTTAAAAGACTAAATGCATATATTAAATAACCTAAGAATATAATATGGTATAGTCTGGAGACAAAGTGAAAAAGTAAATTGGTAATATAAGTAGAATAAACATGGCTTTATAGAGATACAAATGTATTAAATATCAAATCATTCTTGGATTACAACAATTATACCATGAAACTAAATTACTTAGCTCTGCTGTAGGACAGATTGCCACAGAAGTTATTTCTTTTTCTGTGTGTGTGTGTGCATGTGTGTTTTTGAGACAGGGTCTCACTATGCAGTTCGGGCTGACCTTGAGCTCACTTTGTAGCCCATGCTGGCCTCAAACTCACAAGGATCCTTCTGCCTCAGCCTCCTGAGTGCTTGGATTACAGGCGTGTGCCACCATGCCTGGCTTTTTAGAAATTGAGTTATAAGATACAAAATATGCTTATTTCAATAAATCTTCTGTAAAAGGATAATTCTTAAATCCTTGATAAAAAAAAAAAAGATTCTGTGTCTTTCAAGTTCTCACTCTGGCTCTAAAATAGAACTGGGTACTCAACATCTGTTTTCTTTTTCTTTTCTCCTGATATAACTCTCACTTTGCTATGAATAATAATGTGTCAAGTTTTTAAACATTTCCCAAGCTCTCTTCTAAACTGATGTGAAGGCTGGGGAGTAGAGCAGACCATCACTAGATCTCGACCCGCACCAACATTCATTACATGTGGTTTCTGAGAAAACACCTTAGGAAGTAGGCAGGGTTCTGCTGGACAGCCCTTCTTCCCGCCCTACCATGTTCACCTTTCCTAGTACTGTAGTTTAAAGGTGGTTTGCTCTCACTCTGCCCCCGAAGAACCGCTAAATAAATTCATGTTGAAATTTGATTACTACAGTCTGGGGAGGTGGTGCCTTTAAGGGGTGACCAGGCCAGTAAGAGGAAGGAACAGCCCTTTCATCTCCTACCATTATTATGATGGCCAAATACCTTTTATAATTTTACAGCCTAATGTAAAATTCTATCAAAACAATCATGCATAGCAATTTTATGTGATATCATTTTACAATGTTAAAGAATGACTATTACCCTTGCATATTTATAAATAAAAATAATCACTTCATTTTATAAACAGTGTATTTTATCAGTGTATTATTCTACCTTATCCACTAACAAACTCACTTAATACTGGGTGCTGACATTTAATATTTTTCCTCAAGTAGACAAAATAGATGCTCTCAATACAAGATTGAAAGTACTTTTTAACATTCTAAGTTCCTATTTGCATTACTTCTCATTAAAAATGTAACTTACAGGTATCTTGTCACTTTCTGGTATTATTTCATGATCAGAATTGTTATTTGTTTCTATATCCATCCTTGGCTTTTTCCTAACATCAGTATCTCTCTCTTGTTTTGCAACTTTTACTTCGATTTCTAATTCTGGTCTTGTGTTCTTGAACAACTGCTCCAATTGTTCATCTTCTATGTCCAAATCAACTTCTTTTCTTTTTTGTGGTCTTACATTTTCTATAGAAATAGATTTACTGGCAGAGTTTTTCACACTGGATTTCAAATCATCATCTGAAAATAAGTTTTCTGATTTTGTGTCCATAGGTTCATTCTGAGACAGATTTTGCTCTTTGTTTTTCCATAGTGAGGTTTCAGCAGGTTGTGTTTGCTCTAAAAGAGAACAAGACATTTCTATTCTTGCTGACTTGGATGAAGACATTTCTTGGTTTTCTTCATCCCTTTCCCTTAAATGTAAAAAGGAAAACAAAACCAGAAAAGGAATACAGTTAAGTTTTTTAGTTCGCAATATTTATTACCCCTCCCACTTCATTTTCAATCTGCTCCTAATTTATTGATTACACTGGAAATCAACAAACATCTGAGCCAGGCATGGTGGTGTATGCCTCTAATCCCTGCATGCAAGGGGGCCAACGCAAGAGAACCACTGTGAGTTTGAGGCCAGCCCGGTCTACACAGTGATTTCAAAACCAGCCTGAACTACAGACCCCTGATTGAAAAAAGAAAAAAATAAATAAATTTAAAAATTAAACACTATACAAAACTCACATATTGTACTGTTTGGATGAGGCTCACGATCCCTTTGGTTAAAGCAATATGGAGAGCCAATCAGCATGTAAAGTAAGAAGTAAAGGTCTGCTTTTATTTGTTCTGTTTGGTTTCATCGAGTGATGATAATTAAGGCTGGAATTAAGGTTGCTTCGAATAGGATATAGAATATGATTATTTCGGTAGCAGAGAATGTTATGATTAGGAAAACTTGTAGTAGAATGAGTAAAGAGATGTATATCTTCTTTCTGTTTTCTGTTTATATAGGTGATGTTGACTGGCAATACTTATTAAAGGTTAAGAGTCAGGTTGTTAGATGAGTAGGGGGGAAGTTAGGCAATCAGAGGAGAATTTGAGCAGTTTTGAGTAGTTTTGTCCAGTGATATCAATTTTGTTTATGTAAGGTAGGCTAATTAGGGCGATTATTAGACTGTTGATTATTGAATTAATTCATAATATAGAGCTTCTCTGAAGTAGGATTAGTTGACACATCAATGTGGAGGAAAGGGGGGAAAATGCAAAGGACCTACTGCCAGGAGATAGCGCCTTACTTTATAATGTACAAAGAATTTGTGGGCAGGAAAAATTAACCTAGGAATATAACCTAATGAATTAATGAGAGTTAGATTGAAGATAATAAACCAGGTAGCTAAATCTAGAATATAGCATAAGCTGCTGTTAGGCTTTGTGTCTGGATGTCTCCCCAAAGCCTCATGTAGTCATGGGGCGGGCTTTTAGCTTATGACTGATCCATGACCCAGTGCTGGGATCATGGGTGTGAGTGCTACACCTGCCCCTGGAGCAGACAGTTTGCATATGTAAGGGAAAGAGGCTGCTTGCCGTCATTCCTTCCTTTTGCTCTTATGGCTTTTGCTCTCTTCCTCTGCCAAGTTGCCCTCTGCCATGTGCCACTCTGCCTTGGAACCAGCCAAGTATGGACTGAATCCTCCACAAACTGTGAGCTAAATAAACCTCTCCTTCCTTAATTTTGGGTGTCAGATATTTTGTCCCAGCAATGAGAGAAAAGTAACCAAGACAGCTGTATACTGTAAATATTATGTGAATATATAACTAAGAATATTTTAAACAACGTATCGTTCATTCAATGCTGTATGTACTGAACACCATTTAAATGGATTGACTGCATCAAGGCCCACAAAGGATACAGGCTTGAGACTGAAAAGTTTCTGTAGTAATTCAGGTGATGAGTCTGAAGTAAGGAGTTGGCAATAGCTGTAGATGGCAAGGGAGGGACTGACAGGACACTGATAGCAAGAACCTGGGGTGACAGAGGAGGAGGAGTAAGGTAACTTTACCTCCCGAGAAAGGTGATCAAAGGAAAGAAGCAGAAAGCTGATGAGGGAACTTGGGTGTGGGCAAATTCTTCAAGAGAATGCAGTAAATAAAACAACAGGTAAGCTGAAAGATAAAGGAAAAGCTGTCTCATGGTTTCCGTGGAGGAGGAGGCTGGTACGTTTCTGAGGGAATGAGCCCAAGGGGCACAGCTTTCTATAGAAATGTATTTAAGCTGACCAGACAAAGGAGACGACTACTCTACAGCAATCAATATAAAAATACCAAGGGTTTTTCAGAGACATAGTACAGGTGTTACTTAAAACGTACCTTTTTTTGGGAGATGGCTGAAAGTAGTTTTTAATGGTATTTGTTTGTTGCTGTTGAGAAGCCCGATCTCTTTTACTTACACTTGGGAAATTAGTTGGTGAAAGCTGATAGTTTTGGATTTTTGCACTACCTAGGGTATTTGATACTATGTTATTATTGGAGCTTGTTTTGGGTGGTTCTTTTATATTGGATATTTCTTGTGAAAATGTTCCGAATTTTCGCTCCGTTCTGGAGATTTTTACTTCTTTTGGCTTTTCACTGGAGTACATACTGTAACAAAATAAAAGAATCCAAGGTAACCATCAAGCTAATAACACTTTTTATTCAAAACCAAAGATCTTTCAAGTAGTTCTAATACAACATTACTTTAGAAGATGATCTTTGTTAATAATTCAGTGAATAGACTTTACCATTCCAAGATCTTTTGTCAACTAAATGCCCCAAAGAAGAACGACACCTTACCCTTCTTCACCTCATACAGGACATATTCTCACCTATAAAACAACCGTCAAATGTACATGGAGTATCAGCTGATTATCCTGTAATAAATTAGGTGATAATTCTATACAATTTTTGTTTTTATTTCATAGTTTTAAATTTAAAAGTACGATAATAAAAAATGAAGAATGGAATAAACTCCTGTTATTCAATATCATAGTGAGGTATTTACATTATTTTAGATGAACTGATATATCTAGCCAGATAGCAGTTTCTAGTATAGACCTCTAGACTACCAGAAAAAAATATTTTAAACCCCCCACACAGAGTTTTACAATGTATATTTGAACCAATACTGCCTTTGCTATTTTTCACCAAAAAACCAGGCTGATTAAATATACACATAAAAACCACAGGGATAAAGCTGTTGCTGTAGTAACTCTCAAACATTACTGGTTTCTCTTTAAAGTTAAATCTGGCTATAATATAAAACACAAATGTATTAAACATTAAAATAAATACATTTCACTATAGACTATTAGTAAAAAAATACCACAGAACGCAAAAGAGCTAACCCTTTCCATTAAAAACAAAAAACACAGAATCCCTTTCAAAATGGAGACCCACAGAGAAACCACCCTTATGGACAAATATTAACTATTTAGATAGTGAGATACAGCCTATAAAGCATCACCAAAATTACAAGTAATATTTAAATACAGGCTGCATCACATAAAAAATGTATTTTCAGTAGACCCCTCCCCCAGCTGTGAGAGACATGTTCCAAGGAGCACAGAGGATTCCTGAAACCACTGGTAGTACTTAGCTCTCTACACAGTGTATTTTACCCTATACATACGATACAGTATAACACGTAAATTAGGTAAGCAAGAGGGTAACAACAGAATGATCACACTATGATTAAAGTTATATGGATTGTGGTTTGTTTCTCCAATTACTATACTCACTTTCCTTGTGATGTGAGGTAATATAAGTGATGAAAGGAAGTGAGATGAGTTACACAGACACTATAATACAGTGTTAGGGTACCAATGAGGATAACCTGAACACATGCACTGCAATACTAAAGACAATCCATTTGCTAATTGCAATAACTATTAAGTGACCAACAGGCAGGGAGCATACACAGCATGGACATATGAACAAAGGGATGAAGGGAAGAGATTCAATCATGCTACTCATGTAGCACAACTTAAAACTTAAGAATTTCAGGAATTTTTCATAAATGTTGTTGGACCATGGTTTACTATGGGTAATTAAAACTACAAAAAGTGAACTGCAAATGATTGGCACCTACTATATTGCAAATTTCTTTCACAAAGGATTTAAAATTTTTTTTCAAATTTGTATTTCATATGAGGTACAATTCTTTTTAGTCCTCCATGTATATTTATAAGGTACAAAAAAAATCCTAAGTAAAGAGTTGGATAACTACAGCCTACAAATCCAATCAGATATGTCACTTGTTTTTATAAATAAAGTTTTACTGGAACACAGCTGCATTTATTCAGTTAAATGTTGTTTATGGCTATTTCCATGTGATAATAGCAGGACTACGTAGTGCTGACAGAGGCAAAGAGCCCACCATATCACAGTATTTTCTCACTGGTTCTTTACAGAAATCTGCTAACTCCTCTCCTATGATTTTATTTTCCCTGGCATGCCTTTGACCCATACTTTACCACCTGAGACGAGCAGATAAAGATACTGACTTTTCTTCTTGAAAACAGTATTAACTTACTGATAAAATGAAAATAATACTTTGTTAATAGTTTTACCACGTATCTGCCAGGTCCGATTCTGCATCAGCTACGTACGTTGTAGCCTTCATAGGAGCACTTGGCATTAGTTTTTCACTGTCCGAGCAGCCTTGTGAGAGGCTTGGCCCTGGAGTCGTCATTAATCCTGCAAATCACACAAGTGAAAAGAAAAAAATCACAACTGCTCAACAGAAAATGGACATTAGATCACTGCAGACTGTTAGGACTGTGCCATACGGAGGGGATTACTGCATCCGTAGTGTGCTAAGTAGTGCAGCTCATAGTTGTCTCCGGTCAGCAGAGCTAACTAACGAACACTCAACAAAATCATCTACAGTACCCTGTTGGCCTGTTACATCTATAATTAACCTGCCTAAACCAAATGATTTTAAAGATACATCAAATCTTTGCTGTAAAGTATTACCAACTTAAAAAGTAAAATCCACTTAAATTCTAATTCAAATGTTTTAAGGCAGGAGACCAAAAACTTATGTTTATTCCCCACAGAAAGCACATCTACCTTGTATCTACACAAATCATAATCAATGGCCTTTTAGTTTGAAAGAAACACATTATTTGAAATGAAGGCACATTACATCATTTTAGACATTTTTCACTACTCTGCAAACTATGATTACTTCAACATTTACTTACTAGAATAGCAACTTAAAGCACGTCTCTTTTAAGGTGTATTTTTTTGAGCTCGACTGTAGAGTAAAATGAGGTAGAGATGTTCTCTCACTTGTCTCTGTTAAGGTAAGCCCAGTAAATGCTAAGAAATAACTCAAGAACTCAGGAAGCAAATAAATGTGCACAGGACAAGTGGATGGTTCGGTAGCTATACAAAGCAAGAGGAAAGCTGCTACAAAAAAAGGTAAAAGTAACGTGAAGAAGCAAAGTTCAAAGCCAGGCACGGTGGTAAGTGCCTGTGGAGGCAAGAGGAACAGAAGTTCAGGCTAGCCTGAGCCATTTAGTGAGATCTTGCCTCAAAATTTACAGAACAGTTAAAAGGGGTGAAGATACCTCAGTGGTAGAGTAGTTGCCTAGCATTCTGAAGGGGTTGGATCTGATCTCTAGTACTGATAAAAATGCAACAAAAGGGAAAAAACGTCTTATAACAGCAAGATCAACTTACTTCTAAACAAAGGGTGTAAGGATAGAGTCGACCCTAAGTATCCAGAGCACTGGTTCCAGAACCCCCGGCCCCCGTTTAGATACTAAAGTCTCAGGAGCACAGGGTCCCTCACAGAAAGTGACGTCATGTTTGCAAGTAACTTACACCCGTCTTCACATGAACACTGAACCCTCTCCTCACTACTAACACTGCCCAACACACCATGTAAATGCTAAGTGAACAGATACACTACTTAGAGTAAGAAAAATACTGTATGTGCTTAGTAGAGATCCATTTTTCCCCTGAATGCTTCTGAGCAATTTTAGTTGTTTTTTTTCAAGAACCAAACACGGTGAAAAGGTAACAGTGACTGTCTCCCTGAGCACTTCCAAAATGGCTTTCTATTCATGCCCCACTTCCAGTTTGCATCCCTTCAGGCTAGTCTCCACACCACAGCGATCTGTTTCTTCTACCAGCAACAATGTCAGATCTCCATAGGTCTGCCTTTCCCCCCCGTCAGGACACACAAAGTTCAAATATCACATCTTCAGCAAAACGTGCCCTGACTGCCCGGCTGGAAGAGCCTGCTTCCTGACACTATCACTTCACCTTGCCTAACTTTGCTTCTGTATTTGTACCCAGACTTAAGCATGTGGCATGTGTGTCTGCTTAAGAGCATTTAAGTCTTGAGCATCAGAATCTAAAGTACATAAGAATTGAGATCTTCTTTATTCACCAATAAATCTTCAATACCTTGAATAATTTCTAGTACATGGCAGAGATACTTCTTGAGTAAGTAAATAAATAACATATAAAGAGACGAGTTTAGAAAGAAAGTAAACATGGTCACACTTTGCAAATATAACTGTGAAGTGCATACAGTCTATTATCAATTACATAAAAAAGTAGCTAAAGAATCAATAAAATAATACTTTAATTACCTATGTGGGGCTGGCCCTGAGGATTACAGTAATTCTCTGTAGTCATAAAAATAACTGCCAATCCAATTTCTGCTTCAGGAATAGGTCTAAGACCCTGCCTGTTAGAAAAAAAATGTAAGGGTAATAATATATTTACTCTTTTATTTAAATGATAGCAAGCGGAATCAATGGTTTACATTAACAACATGTTTGGAGTATATCAATATTACCACTATTGTGGGCAGTTGGTACACGTGCATAATACATCTTAATTCTTTTCTCTTTTTCTACTTTTGTAAATCTCCTACCCCTCCCCTTTTTATCCTCCATTTTCAAGGATATTTGAATTTTACGTTATGGACAGAATCTGAAATGCACGGAGTATGCGCACATAGGATCAGTGTTACCTTGGGGACAACTCCACACCTTTTAATACTTCAGTTAACTTCATCTATAAGATAAGGAGCTAGAGTAAAGGATATAGGTCTTTCCAGTTCTAACATTCTATAATTTTTAGAGTAAGAAAACAGTATTATCTAGATGAAAAAAGAAAATAGACTTTTACAAACAAATCTATGATTACTATCATCTAAGATAAAACTTAAGAGAAAGAAGAGAGGAGTGGAGAGGAAGGGAGAAATAACCTCACGTAAGCTGCATCTATACTTGGGCGTAAGTTCAGTATAGCAGTTCTTTTATCAAGTTACATATATAAGGCATCATATTAAAGGAATCTGATTGTGAGTTTTCTGTAACATGGTTGACTTTATAAAACAAAGAACATTTAACACAACAAATACAACACTATATAGAGATTATAACTAAAATTTGAAAGAGCTACAAGAAAACTTTTAATAATCAGTGCAAACATGTGGTTGTATTAATGTAAAATTATTAGCAGTTTGTAAGTGCCAAATTAACTAAAATAAATGTACAATTATAACACTATTATACTAAAAAAGTAAGATATTTAAAAAGTATAATAAGTAACGGCATGGATCCACCTACTGTATCCGTTTTATTAACCTACTGGTTTTTTGAAACTCTTATTTGATGTAAATTAGTTATAAAGATAATTTTTTTCTTTTTTGTCTTTTTAAGACAGGGTCTCACTATGCAGTTCAGACTGGCCTTGAGCTCACTTTGTAGCCCAGGCTAGTCTTGAACTCACACCAATCCTCCTGCCTCAGCCTCCTGAGTGCTGGGATGACAGGTGTGCACCACCACGCCCAGCTGAGATAAAATTTTTAATATAGTACAATGAGTTAATAATGTCACACAGAAATTATATCACCAAATGGGGACACGTGGGGAGCATTTCTTTAAAAGCCAATAATGAGATAGTTATGGCTACTATTACATCTTCTGTTCAACATTACTGTTCTGGAGGTCTGAGGCAGTACAGAATAAAAAGGAAAGAGGTATCAGAGGTATAAACATTGAAAAGGAAGATAAAACATTTATATATGTGTGTGTATATATAATGTCATATATATTATATATGTTATATAGTATACTATATATACTATATATTATCTATTTATCTATATATAATATATAGTCTTTTTGAGACAGGGTCTCACTATGTGGTTCAGGCTGGACTTGAACTCACAGAGACCCTCCTGCCTCAGTCTCTCTGGAGTGCTGGGGTTACAGGTATGCATTACCATACCTTGCTTTATATATTTTTCAAAAGACTACAGATAATTAGAAATAAAAACCAGGCATGGCAGCACATGCCTATAATTCTAGCACTTGGGTGGCTGAGGCAGGAGGATCTTGCAAGTTTGACAGCAACCTGGGCTACCAGGTGAGCTCAAGGTCAGTTTGAACTGATTAGTGAGACCCTGTCCAGAAAAAAAAAAGAAAGAAAGAAAGAAATAAGGAAATAAAAGAAATAAAGAGAGTCTAGCAAGATAGCTGACTGTAAGAAGCATACCTCTCAGATGAATTTATATATAAGTTACAAACACCTAGAAAATGTAACTAAAGAAATTACAATTCACCTATAACAGTACTGAGAATATGTACTACCTTGGAATAAACTCATGAAAGATATTAAAAATCCCTGTACACAAAGTATAAAGCTATAGTAAGATATTTTAAAAATCTAAATAAAGGGAGAGAAATGCCATGTACATGAATAGAAATGATGAAAATTACATAAATGACTCATTTTCCTCAAGTAAATTTACAGAGACAAAGGAATTCCTAATCCAACAAGGCTTTGGAAAAGGTAGTATTAAATGTGTATTGAAGAATAAAGAACCAAGAGTAGACAAGATTCTTCGGAAGAAGGGCAGAAACAGACCTGTCTTTACAACTATGAGAACTTTTAACTCAAATTTATAATTAAGACAGTACAGTAAATATTGTAATACAACGATGCATAGATTGATTAAAGGAACAAAGCCAAAACAAAGCCACACATGTATGAACTTTGGCATAAAACAGAACCTGATAAATTCAAAACAAATTTCAATGCAAAATGTCAAAATACCAATAATAATTAGCAAGAAATATAGGTATCTTTTAAAAATCTGTGAATAGAAAGAATTAAAATATAAAAATCAGTGACTATAAAAGGATAATATTCACTATATTAAAATTAAGACTTTTATGGCCAGGCATGGTGGCACATGCCTGTAATCCCAGCACTCGGGAGGCTAAGGCAGGAGGATCATTGCAAGTTCGAGACCAGCCTGGGCTACAAAGTGAGCTCAAGGCTAGCCTGAGCCATGGCCATGTAGTGAGACCCTGTCTCAAAAAGACTAAATAAATAAATAAATAAATAAATAAATAAATAAATAAATAAATAAAGACTTTCTTGGCAGTACAGTACTGAGAATCAAACTCAGGGTACTTCGCCACTGAATTATATACTCAGCCCTTTTTATATATTTTTTAAAATTCTGAGATTGGGTCCTTGCCCAGGCTGGCCTTGTGCACGCAATCTTTCTGCTTTAGTCACTGTGAATTCGGGACTATAGGAATGGACTGTCATGCTTAACTAGAGTTTGTGCTTTTCAACACATTAGCAGGTTAAGTTGTAAAGTGTTAACAGATTTTGCAATGCACATAAGTAATGGATTAACATAAAGAACCTGTAGGTAATGTCTACAAATCAAAAATAGTAACAAATACATAATTAAAATATAGTCCAGCAACTGCACTCGTGGGTATTTATCCCAGGGAAATAAAAACTTATGTAAATGAATGTTCATAGCAGCTACTGACCACAAGATTCAGGATGACAGTTATTCCTTGAAGTGGGACACAGGTCTAGCGGTCATCATATACAGTGATTAGTGGCAAGTTACTTTCAATTATCTACTTGTATTTTGGATAGCAGATTGTGTTATTTTTTATGCAAGGCCTAGGGAACAGGTGAGGAGATAATAAAAAATAACTAATAAAGTAACAGAAAAAGCTCACAAATTTGATCTAAGACACTAAGATAACAGTACATCTGTTGTAGTAGCAAGATGGTGTATTTGTTATACAAGATTTGGCCTAGGAAAAACTAATTCTTTGCAGGAAACTGCCCAAGAGCTTTTCAGATATATAAAACTCTAGGCCCCAACTACTTTTGGCTAGGTGAATATAATTTTAATTATCAGAGTGTCAAGCCTGGTATTTGTACAATACTTTTTTGGCTTAAAAAAATGTTAAGACCACTGAATACTAATAGAATTTAGGGAAAAATCCTTGATGTAGTTCTTTTAGTCTCTCTACTACAAGTACTCTTCTAAGTTATCTGACATTTTTTTCCTTTGTTTTTCCATAGCAGCCCAGATAAGAGTAACAGAAATTTTTGTATGCTTTCTTTTTTTTCTGGTGGTACTGGGGACTGAATCCAGGGCCTGTACACTGAGCTACATCTTGTTTATTTGTAAGATTTTTAATTTTGATATAGGGTCCCACTAAGTCACTAAGTTGGCAAAGTTAGTCCAAAGTTCAATCCTTCTGCCTGAGCCCCCCAGAGCTAGGATTACAGGTCTGTACTACCTTGCTTGGCAATATGTATATATTTTTAACGGGTAATAATCAACATTTCAGTTCTAGACAATTTCTAAGTTTAGTTTGAGTCTTAACCTCAGCCAGCTTCAACATTGTTTTTTTTTTTTTTGTTCTGGGAATTGAACCCAGGACCTTGTACTTGCCAGTCAGGAACTTATGTCACTGAGCTATATCCCTAGCCCCCAACATTTTTTGTAGAAAACCTTTGCATTCTTTTTTAAATTCAGGGTGGTGAATTCCTCAAATTCTACTCAAACAACAAAAAAAATCATAAAATATTTAAATAAAATTATGCATAACTACTCTCTATTTTCTGGTATACAAGTCATAATTAGTTCTCAAGTAAACTACATGATATAATCTTTATAACAATTCTTCTTGTATATATATTTACATTGATAAGCAGAGTATAACAAAATTCAATTACATATAAAATCTCCTAATTGGACTTTTTTAAAGAATGAAGAACAATTCACTAGTACCTTTGCAGTATATCCATAATTGAGTGAATCCATTTTTTCTGGGAGTCAGGAATTAAGATCTGTGTGTTTGTTATTCCTGTATCAACAACACAAGTTCCAGGAGCTGAAAACAAACTGCCTTCTTCATTTTCTTCTGTTATCAACCTCGCTTCTCCACCTCCAAAAACAATGGCTGCACTTAATTTTTTATGCTGAAAATGGAAAGAAACATTTTTTTAAAAAGTAATGTAATAGTCATGATTAATTTTCCAAGTCTCTTCTTATGCAAGAAAAAAGGAACCAAAATGGGAGGAATTCACACTATTTCCCGACTGGGTCATATGAGCTTCCATGCTGAGGAGATAATCCCTAGGTCAACAGATGTGACTACAGCCTTGTACACATATCATGACACTGCTGTCCTTCTTTACCACCCAGCCTCTCCAAATGTGGGATTATGTGCCTGATTTTTTCGGACAAAAAAGTCTGTATTTTGGCAGACAGAAGATAGTCCACGGAGATTTACTAACTGAACAAGTTAGGACTTAGGAAGTTTTATGTCATCTCCATTTATGTATTTATGTAAACCTAAGATACACATGATTTAACTAGGCAGGTTCTGGTTTTGGTGCAGTTTTCTTCTACCTCATATATCTATAAGAAATCTCAAATGAAAAGCATTAACGGCTATCAATGAATATTAAAGCATTTGACTTTGTAATGTTTTCTTTAGGAAATCTTAGCTTATAATATCACCTGTTTGGCATTTAAAAATACAAATGTTTTTCCTTTGAAGATCTGTTTTCTTTCCTGTCGTCCTGACAGATCAATATTTTTACTTCCAATAGCTGGTTCATCAACAGGTGGGTAAAAACTGTAAAAAAAAGTATACTTCAATTAGATACTACTCTGTATGTAGTTACTATTATTCTGCATTTATTATTATATACAGCTCTGTATTTACTATTAAATTTGTAAATGGGGCAACTATATCATAATACAAAAGATTAATTTATATAATACCATTTTTAAGATTTTTGGTTTATTTGAGACAGGGTCTCACTATGTACTTTGGGCTGGCCTTGAATTTACCATGTAGCCCAGGCTGGCCTCATGGTAATCCTCCTGCTTCAGCTTCCTGAATGCTGGGATTACAGGTACATGCACCCATGTTCAGCTTAAGTTTTTTTGTGTGTTATCTGGGACAAAAATGATAACATGCACCTGAATATATTTTCCAGAAATATGGAGACAGAAGCCATATATGATAGCAGAACCGATTTTTTATTTTCTGAAAATAAATAATGCAAGGTAGACAATCATAATACATATTAAACACATATGAATCAAAAGTTACATAAATTACAAAAGGCTGAGAAGTTGTGATAAGTTCTTCCTGACCAAGTTCCGCAAAGAAGATACAAAATATACATATAGTGGTTTATGTTACCAGATGCTATGCTTTGTGAATGTCCCACCAGAGCCTCATGCAGTCTAGAGTTTGTGATTGATTCATGGTCCAGTGCTGGGATCATGGGTGTGAGTGCGACACCCACCCTAGGGTGGGCAGCCTGCACACAATATAAGGGAGGGAAAGAGGCTTGCGCTCTGCTGCTCCTCCCTTTTTGCTCTTGTTGCTTTTGCTGTTTTCCATCACTGCCGTGAACCGTTGTTGCCCTCTGCTATGTGCCACCCTGCCTTCGAGCCAGCCGAGTATGGACTGAAACCTCCATAAACTGTGAGCTAAATAAACCTTTCCTTCATTCATTTTGGGCATGAGGTATTCTGTCCCAGCAATGAGAGAAAAGTAACCAAGACGTGAGAATAAGGTACACAACTTTGGAACCAGTGATTTTCACGATGATCTACAAGCCAGCCTATTTTTTGCTTTAGGAGGGAAATATTAATCTCTCAAGATTTCTGGGTGCAAAAATTAACTTGAAGGATCTAGAGTATCAATTTTTTTTTCTTTTTTGCGGTACTGGGGATCGAACTCAGGACCCTGCACTTGCTAGGCAAGCGCTTATTCCACTGAGCTATATCCCCAGCCCATACAGTATCATCTAAAATCAAACGAGAACACATCAAAAGCCCACTTCTTTTTCCTAAGGGGTAATTTTCTTACATTCAGATACATACATCTTTAATAAACTTCCCTTATATTTTTTCTTACTATATTATAGATGATCAAAATTAAATACTCCTTTTAAATGGAGTCAGAATACCTATCTACAGTGGTACTTTGAGGATGCTTTGACAATGAGGTATCACAAATCATGTCAGGTATGTGAAGCTATAACTCACATACCTGATAGTTTTATTGAATAGTCTGTATGTAGTTGTACTGAATCAGTCTGTATTTTCTGCTGGGTAAAGATATAGTATACAATCTAATTTAAATTCAGGACTAGTGATGGTGCTTTTTCAGAATAAAAGAGGTATTTGTGCAATAAAAGTCACTGCAGCTTACCTCCTTTCTGTAACTCACTATAGTTAATAGCTAAAGTAGTATTTTTCTATTAATTGAGTACTCATTCAAGTAAGTCTTCAATAACATACTAAAATGGATCCAGACAGATATAGGAATCTACTAAGGCAAGTGAGTACATATTTTAAAATAACACCAAAAACTTGATTCTCAATCGCCATAGTCAAATATCAGCCAATATAACAGCCTTTCTTGGTCAACAGTGAAGTAAAACTTACTGAATAATTTTATAGTAGGGATTTTTTTTTCTTTTTGACACCTAGTCTCACTATGTAATTCAGGATGGCCTTGAGCTCATTTTGTAGCCCAGGCTGGCTTCAAACTCTTAATAATTCTCCTGCCTCAGCCTCCTGAGTGCTGGGATTACAGAGGCAAGCACCACCATGCCTGGCTCCATAGTAGGGATGTTTTAATGTAGCAGTGTACATTAATACTGTCAGAAATGGGACCAAAAGAAACTATGCTAAACTTACGTAAAAAAACAGCTGCAGGTTAAACAGACCTAAAGTTCTGAATAAAACATAGACTTAGAGACAAATTAAAAAATTTCTAAGATCACAGAAGATATCACCCGTAGTAAAACTTATCAGATCCTCCACCTTCCAGAAATCTAGAATTAACAATGGCTTATATTCTGCAGCCAAGATTATTATTTACACCTATTATGGACTCCCCCAGAGAGATTGATCAGTAAGCTTCTGGGCAAAATGGCATCATGTTGAAATACTGTAAGTTTATACTACATAAATAAAGTTTCTTGAGGAGGGATCCATGTTTCCATATTATCACAGGTTATAAGACTCAAGAAAGGTTATGAATAACCTTTTTCAAAATTGAAGAATCTTTTTTTTTTTTTAATTTTCCCTTCCTTGTTTTCTCCTTTGCGCCCTCCCAGTTGTTCTTTCGTTTTGAGCAGTTTTTTTTTCCCTTTCACAATACCTATTACACCTTTTGGATTTTATTTACTCTTTCAGGTTCTTACACTAGGGAGACAATATGATGTTTATACATGTGAGTCTGGTTTATTTCACTTATGAGTATGTTCTCTAGTTGCATCTCTTTACCTATAAAAGCCTCAGGCTTATCTTCCTTTTTTAGCTGAGTAGTACTCCATTGTATAAAAATAATCTTTTTTATCCATTCCTTGGCTGATGGGCATTTGGGTTGTTATATATACATAAGATAGTTAAGATAATTATTTCTATTAGTTCACTGAAAGGAATGGTTTGTGCTTACATTATTTGATCAATTTTGCATGCCTGTTTCTTGTAATCTAACAACTACTTTGAAGATAACAATATGCGATGTAATAACCATTGTTAATTTCCTATCATCTTGTTTTGAGATTCTGTATTTTTTTTCCTACTCTTTAAAATTAAACCAAAAAAAAAGAATCTTTTTCCAGATTTAAAAAATATTAATTATCTGTTAACCAGGTTATAAAATATAAGAAATCTTCCAGATCAAACATCAAAAGAAAAATCTGGTTTTTGGCTACTGTTAAAAGCAGACATGTACTACTATCAGTGTAAGTGTACAGTCCCTGAAAAAAACTATGCACTAGAAAAAATGGTTCATTACTGCCAGTAATAGTTTAAAACCGGTCATAAAACTCTTTTATCTTATAAAACATATTAATTTTTAAAACCTCTTCAAATAATAAAAATTGTCCTACAAAGATGAGCTTACAAATGTATCATCTGTTATAATATGTAGACTATACTGTAGACATATATGTTTAAGAAAGGAAGTTCGTCTGCTATTAACCAAAAATACCTACCAGTGAAGCCTCCAGCATTTTAATCATGCAATCTGAAAAAAATGTCAAAAAAATTTCTTCTGGTCTTTTTGAGACAGGGTCTCCCTATGCAGTTCAGGCTGTCCTTGAGCTCCCTTTGTAGCCCAGGCTGGCCTCGAACTCGCAATGATCCTCCTGCCTTGGCCTCCCAAGTGCTGGGATTATAGGCGTGCACCAACATGCCCGGCTTAAATACTTTCCTCAGCTGTATTTACTGTTATCTCAGAGCACCCCTAACACAACATACACAGCAGACAGCCCTCCCAGTCTGATGGTTCGTGAATTTGCAGGTGTTGACAACAACAAAAAAACTATTATGAATTTTCCCAAATATTGTTGCAATTACCAACTTTTTTGTAGGGGGCAGCACTGGGGATTAAAACCAGCGCCTTTGTACTCAGTTATAGTGTAGCCCTTTTTAAAATTTTCTTGTATTTTCAAGTTGTCTTACTAAGTAAGTAAAATCAGCGTGTCATATCTTATTATACTGGAAATATATAACATACCTTTCGATTTGTGGAGGCTGTTGCTTGGACTGAACTGCTTTAACAAATTCAGTAAAATACTCTGGCTTTACAATTGGACATCCACAAATGAGCGCACATATTGTCTAAAATAAAGAAAACAAAAGTGAATATATACTCGTACCCTAGCTTTAAAAAACTAATTTTAGGTTATAAGCTGTAAGGCTGTTCTATACTTTTTCCTTTTCACAACCCTAACTTTATAAAGGAGGCAGAGCCAACCAAATAGAAGGCAGAATTTGGTCTGTGCTCAGTTATTCAGAAAACAAACATATAATCACTCAAGTTTAATCACAGGTCACAATACTAATTTAAAAAGTGCTTTTAGGGGAGGATGGAATAACCTAACAAAATATAAATGAATTTTAGGATGCATTACAATTATAAAAACATTTTAAAAGATTAAAAATATATAGTAGAAATGAGGACATTTAACGTCTGCTATATGAGAAAACAATACATTACTAAGTACATATAAAGGAAAATATGTAAATAAGCTATGAGCCTCAAAATACATACACAAAATCTGAATACATTAGAAAATATCACAGTGGGAAATGAAAATTAAAATAAAGATTTGTCATAGCTCTAGGAAATAATTCAACTAAAGACTGCATATTCATATGCTTTTAGTAAGAAAAGACACTGCCTAAGAGGAGCAGATTTTGAGTACATCTCTAGACCACAGTTTGAGATGCAAACTTCTAATATAAAGGATCAGAAATACTGAAAATACTGAAAAAGACTGAAAAATTCTGCAGACCATGTTGGCCGTCTCTGGCGGAGAGATCCACAAACACCCTGATCATGAGAATAATGGCCAGGTCCGCCTCAGACTTGGTGAAAGCTCTCAGGGTCATCTACCTGCCTTTGATTTGTTCCACACTGACCAAACCAAGTGTATGATTGTCCTGTTTCTTAATTACTCTAATATCTTAAAAGGAAATTCCTGATGCCCACACTTAAAATACTCTGATTACTGGAAAGGTGTATCCCTACTGTAAAGTAATAATGGCCATTCTGATTTACAAATCTACTATCTCTGGATTTGTTACCATAAATTAGCATTATGGGGGTAAACAGGCACTGAATATATAAAGTCAATTTCATAAACTTGCAAAGATTAAAAAAATAATTCCTGTCCAAGGATAATCTCACCAAGGTATATATTTAATTTAAGGTTCAATCTGAGCAGCAAGCTCTTCTATGATACCTCGTTAGTAAGACACACATACTCTAATTAATTATATCAAGTACTAAAAGATTTTTGAATCATTTATATATATATATATATATTAACCCAGAAGAATCCCACGTATCTATGATCATCCTGCATATAAGGAGACAAATCACCTCCCAAAGTCATTCTTTGATTAGCTTTGGACATAAATTTGAGGAAAATGCAAAATCTGAAAATATATCAAGATACTATCAGTGTTTTAATAAATAATAGCATCTTCTAGTGGCACATATTTACACTTCTCTAGACTGTGAAGGTTCATTAAGGTAATATAAACTATAAGAACTTAAATCTTTGTGATAAGACTTAAATCAAATAAAAACTAAGTACGAGAGCATGTTGTAAGACGGTAACAACCTGGAGAAGACAACCTGCCAGGAGACACAGGGTGCTCACTTGGAAGACTGGTGCGCAGTTAGTCTTTGGTCTCTTTGCTTTTAGACAAAATATGAACTATGTACTCTTAATAATCTTCTGGGTAAAAGGATAATGTAATTCCTTTTCAAAATGCTTAATTAAAAACTGAGAATAACTTTATGTGCTTCTTCTTATCTTACATAAACCGCTTATCTGAAAAGTCATTTGGGCCTTAAAAAGAAGGCAGAAGAAACAGTTTTGACAGTCTCAAAAGTAAGTTTTTAAAAGTCTGTCTATAGTAGATAAGCTTGTTTACAGAATTTAATGGAAAAGGAAGTGCAACCTACTTTAATGGTGACTTTAACGGACGCCATAACAAGGTGAGTACATTCTTCTGTCCAGCTGTTCACTGTCAGTCCTCCAAGCTGCAGTACAGCTTGATTCAAAGCAGTCTTCCCAGAGACATCTAAACAAGAGGAGCACGCAACCAAGGGCTCCCATTCAACTCTGTAAGTGAAAATACGTTTCTTCAAGTTACATTATCACAGAGATGGCAACTTTTACACTCACGATGCACAGTTATTTTGATTTTTACGTATTATTACACTTCTTTACACCTATGAAATGATCACTTCTTAAGTCTTGAGTTCCAACAAACAGGGAAAAAAAAAGACCAAAGTTAATATTACGCTATCACCTATGAGGAATCCACAATTGAACGCCCAAGAAGGCTCTCAGGGCCTCAGACTCTCTTTCAGTCTCACTGCTACCTGTAACTGATAAATGCACCAACCCCACGGGGCAGAGTCCACTGCTGTGCCATGCCGGAACGAGCCTAAACTGTTCTCAATTCATTATCCATATACGTTTCCTTTAGAATCTGGCTGGTGTCAAACAGAGCTACCCATTTTAATATTAATTGAAAAGCTCCTTACCTGAATTTACTTTCAAACACTCCAAAGGTAATTCTATCCCCTGTCTTCAAAGTTCGAGAAAGGCCATTCTGCATTTTTTCCTCATTAACAAAGGTGCCATACTTAGAATTATCTTTTATTGTCAAAGTTGAAATTTCACCTGTTTGCTGCTGAAAAGAATCAAACAATGTAAAGGGTTTTACCACTCAGCAATGTAACTTCCAAGGAAAAAGGCTTCAAAAGGTTAGTAACTTCCTGAGTAAGGAGAAGTTAGGCAGACACTAGTTACTGTTTCGGTTGCCTTCAGGGAATGATCAACTAGCAATTAAACTTTCCCTTCAGGAAATTTCTTCAACTCAGGATTCATCTTCTCAGAATATAAACTTTATTTTTATAAGTCCATGGGAATTTTATGACTCCTCAATTTTATACATTTGGTAATTTTTTGCTATGGTAAGTCTATTTCTGGTATAATGTCAGACACAAAATCTAAATATTTCTGAATAAATCCAATCTTTGCGTATTTGAAGTCTGTTCAAAATAATGGCTTTTCTTAGAACCATAATTTTTTTATGAACACTATTATAAGCAGAAGTTATTAACACAACTTCAAAGAAATTTAAAGGAGCAGTGTGGCATATGCAGTTATTTTTCCTACTGAAACATATCAATTCCTACTGTGGAAACACGTTTTTCTAATGGGAAATGGCTCGGTCCACTCGGGGCTACACAGTGGCCATGAGCAGGAACCACGAAAGTCCGGTCACGGCTCCACTGCCCGACTTGGCATAATGACTATGCACACGCATCACTCGCCAGTGTGCTGGGGCCTGGGCCTGGTGTCTGCCCCGAAGGACTGTGACACCACTGGGAGACGTAGAACCCTTATGAGACGGAGCCTAGCGGAAGGAAGTCAGGTATTGGGAAGATGCTCTGAATGGGGATAATGCGACATCGGCCTCTTTTCCCTTTACTTTTTGATTGCCATGAGAAAGCAGTCTCCTCCACACACTGTTCCTGCTATGGTGCACCATGTTGCCACAGGCCCAAAGCAAACATGGCAAAGCAAGTCTCCACTGAAACCGTAAGCCAAGCTAAACCTCCCCTCCTCTCCGTTACTGGAGGTATTCCATCACAGTGAGGGACGGTGACTAACATGAGGTGTGCGAGTAACTAAGGAGAAGTATGCACTGCTTGCTCTGGGTTTTTGTCATTAAGAGTATAATACTAAGAAAACTCACATATCAAAAAAACCAAAGACCACACGTTACATTGCCAATTATGTATCGTTTTTTCGCTTTGTAAGGGGGTGTTGGGGATCAAACACAGGGTCTCATACACACTACGCACGTGTTCTACCACTAAGCCACACCTCCAGCCTTAATACAAATATCTGATTTTGTGAACACTACAGGAAACCTAACATTGCATGAGATAAACGTTCTATGAACTCTCTCACATATGCTGAGAGACAATCATTTGTGATTTCCACTCACATTGTAAACTAGAGAAATAAAATTAGAAACATACCAAGTTAGTTACAGAAACGTTAGCTGTTAACACAGCATGATTTCGACTGATGGACTGATCATTGTCAATTAGAATGGCACAGTTTTTCCTTCCAACAACGTACTCAACACCAGTCAAAAGTCTATATGGTTCTAAGAGAAAGCAAAAATATAAATTTTTAAAGATGCACACTTGAATACACAGAAACATATATACGTGGACATATGTGTACAAAATATACGATGTAGGTATGCCACAGGTTTAAATATTTATTTCACTATGTGATTCAACTTCATATCAAACTTGTGTTTGCTACTAAAGCCTGAGGATACAACTCAAATAGATGGGAAGTTACACCACTTTTCTAAAGAGAAAAAATAACTGAAGAATCAGCAGCCCTCCAGAATAACTTACAAATTGAACGCGTTGTTGATTTTTTTTTTTTTTTTTTTTTTTTTTTTTTTTTTTTTTTTTTTGGTCTTTTTGAGACAGGGTCTTGCTGTGCTGTTCCGGCTGGCTTCGAGTACACGTTATAGCCCAGGCTGGTCTCAAACTCAAAACGATCCTCCTGCCTCAGCCTCCCAAGTGCTGGGATTACAGGCGTGGGCCAGGTGGCCCGGCTCACAACCCTGTATTTGAAACCTGACTAAATGGGTTCAGGGATCAGACCACGTGCATATACAGTAAATACTTGACACTATCCCCGAAAATAAGGCAAACGCTGAAGTGAAACTTGTCTGTTTCTGTAACTCACTTCTTGTCAATAAATACTACCTGGCCAAGGTGCTGGGAGGGAGCTCTGGGAACCGCTACCGGTTCAGGGTGATGCACGACTCATGAAATTGCTCAGCTTAAGTTGTCTCAAGTTTGTTTCCTTTTTCTTTTTCTTTTTCTTTTTTAAAATCACAATTACAGGAAATCCAAGAGCAGAACTCTGGCTAATTCTTGCACTCAATCTTACTTGCTCACCAACACGGGGATGCCTTTCTCCTTGCGGTCTGCCCTTTTTAAACTCATCTTTTTTTCCCATTTATAAACTTCCCGAAGACGGGACCGAGTAAAGGGTTAAACACCTTTCTGTGTGCTAACAGTGACCACACAGGAGGCAACCGGGTTAACACGGAACAGACATTGTCTACTGCTGCTACAAGTGCAAAAAAATAAATGCAGGAAATCAACGTTTCCGGGTGTAGCACTGATATTATGGGGAGGCCTGACGGAAAGCGAAAGGGAGCATTTCTGTGACTGCCGCGCGCTCACAGAAACGAAAAGCGTGGAGCGCCCACCGCGGGTACGGCCCGCGACAACCTGCGTCTCTCCAGGAGCTCGAGGGCGGGCAGAGGGCTCGGCGCGGCTGCCACTCTAAGCCAGGGCTGCTTCGCACCTGGCGGCCGCCGCCCCGCCACTGCCAGGTTCACATCCAAGCGCGGAACAACCCGCTCCCGGGGCCCGTAGCCCGCAGCTCGCGCCCACAGGCCCGCGGCGGAAATGAATGCAGGCGGCGCCGGAAGTCGGCCAGAGCGGACCGGAAGCGCCGCTCAGGGGCTCTCCCGCGTCTCGGGCTCCGGGAAATCGGGATCCAGCGTCTGTGTCCCAGCCTTACCTCCAGCCGAGCCCGCGGCGGGGAGCAGTTTCCACATGGGGCCGGCTTCTCAGGGGCCAGGCCGCCCTCCGGCCACGTATCCAAGGCTGGCCGACGTGCGCGGTTATGGCTCCTGCAATTCGCGCGGGTTCGGACGTGCGCGCTCCCAAAAAACCGCGCGAGCCCCTGGGAGGTCCAGGGATGCGGCCTGACTGCGTCATGGGAGCTTGGGCGCCACCTGGTGCCCAGAACGGGAGCAGCGCGTGTAAAAGGCTGTGCCTACCAATCTCCTTTTGCGGTGTGCGAGGAATGTGAAGTTAGCTGTCTACTCTTTTCTTATTGGGAATGAAAAGAATTTCAGCAAATTATATCCAAATCTCCTTAAGGAAAGTTTCAACTTAAGTACATTGAAACATTGGTCAGTTATGCAGTTCCGTGAATTTGCAGTGGCTGAAACTGCACTCCTTCCTCCTGTCTCAGCTCTGATAATGGTGATAGGGACGAAGGTAAAGATTTCTCCGCAGGGTCCGCTCACTATGTTTAAGTCAGCTCCTCCTAACTTTTTCGTTCCGTTAGAGTACACTGCATCTAACTACACGAGAAGTATGGGCTGTCTACTGTCCATCATTTGCTCTTAATACTCCCGCTGTCCCCAGCGGAGGTCACCGCCCACCTCTCCCCACTGCCTGCGCCCTGTCAAGTGAACACTTGACAGCGCACGCTGATCATACCATTTCTCGTTGACAAAAGTAGTGTGTAAGAGGGAAAAAAGATTACCACTTTAAAAAACTTAACATGCCTGTCTCTCTCCCTTAGGGCAAAAATCCTAAACACACGATTACCAAATTGAATCCAGTGGAATTATAAAAGGAACAGTTACAACTAAGTGCTGTTTATTTCAGAAACCAAAGGGAACGTTAACTGTAGGGAAAAGAAACTAATATAATCCAACTTAAGTTTTTTAAAGATGAAAAGTCATACGATCTTAATAATTACAAAGGAAAAGCCTTCGATAAAATGAAACACCCGTCTATGTTAACATCTCTGAAAAATAGGAACATCATCATCTAATAAAATAAAAGACTTCTGTGGAAAAACTGCATCTTGTGTTGCATAAAGACAATTACTGATTGTTTCACCGTGAGATCAAGAATGAAACAAAAACATATCTATTCTTATGATGTGTTTTCATCATGATATTGGAGCTCTAGCTAACAATATAAGGGAGAAAAAGAAATGAAAGATACAGATTGCAAAGGAAGGAACAAGTCATTATTTACAAATGACGCAACTGTGAGCTGGGCGTGATGCTGCAAACCTGTTATCCCAGCACTCAGGAGGCTGAGGCAGGAGGATCAGTGCAAATTCAAGGTCAGCCTGGGCCACAAAGTGAGCTCAAGGCCAGTCTGAACTGCATAGCGAGACGCTGTCTCAAAAAGACAAAAACAAAAACAAAACAAATAAACAAAAAACAAATGACACAGTTGTGTTCATTAAAAATCTCAAAGACCTTGTTGGCACACTATTTGAATTGACTTAGATAACATCACTCGATACATGTTTGAATTGTGCACCTTTATTCTAGAATAGAAAGTGACATGTACAAAATAGATAATTATACTAGTACCCAAAACATCAAATATATAGCAGTAATCTTTCAAAAGATGTTATACAGCCTGATGTGGTGGCTCATGCCTCTCATGTCAGCACTTGGGACGCTGAGGCAGGAGGATCATTGCGAGTTCGAGACCAGCCAGACTACAAAGTGAGCTGAAGGCCAGCCTGAACTGCATAGTGAGACCCTGTCTCAAAAAGAAAAAAAACCAAATATGATACAGGGTTGGGATGGTAGCATAAACAAGGCCCTGAGTTAAAACAAACGTGATACAAAGCATTATTGCCAGAAAAATGTAAAAGTTCTAAATAAATGCAAGGTAACAAGTACAGGTCCATGAGCTACTATGCTATCATTTCTTTCAAAATTGCTTTATGTGAAGGACATTCTTTGATTAGAATGCGTTGAGGACACATGATTTTTTATTTCTTAAAAGTTTCTTAAGATAAGGCTTCACTTTACAGCCCGGATTAGCCTTGAATTTACAATCCTCCTGTCTCAGCCCCTTGAGTACTGGGATTACGTGTGTGTGTGTGTGTGTGTGTGTGTGTGTGTGTGTGTTTGATTACATGTAGAGAAGGATAATCCTTTAATTATCCTTGCTAAAACATTTGGTATCCATCCATTTGTACTAGCTACGCCCTTGGTTCTTAATAAAAGCTGACTGAGATTGGTATTCGGGGCTGCAGTCCAAGAGGCTGTGAGCCCCCTGATCCCAGAAGTTTGTCTCTCTTGTATTTCTTTTTTCTCCCACTTTCTTATTCATCCGCAGGTACCTCGTTCTTGGGACCTGTTCACTCTGGACAGAAACAGATCTTAGACCAACATCTTTCTATATTGAACATAAATTTAATAATGTCTCAGAAGATTTTTGAGTGGAAACTGATAAACGAATTTTAAAAACCGACATGGAAGTGCAAACAGTGAGTATAGCCAAGACAATTTGATAGAATCAAGCGGAAGTTCTAATATAAAAAGCTATAATAAAGTTACAGTTATTAAGTCGGTGGTCTGTTGGCATGAGAATAGAAAATAGGCAAGTGGGTCGCATAGGCAGACTTACAAAGACGCACAGAGATAAGATGATAAGATGATTTAATTTTTCAGAGGTGCAATGGAGCAAGATCTCTTTCTTCCCGATGCGGTGATCCTGAAGATAGTCGCTAACACTACATGACCAATGAAGACTGCTCCCCTGCATTGCAGACACAAAACAAAACAAAAGCCCCACAAACTCCACATGGATCACAGCTCTAAACATGAAAATAAGACAATTATTTTAGACAAAATATTTTAGAAATGGGGAAATCTTTCTTAAACAAGACCCCCCCAAATAAAATATTCCCTTGGGCCCCAAACCTCTAAATTTCATTGATGTGGTTGACCCTCCAAAATCTGTAGGAATTTTCTCCCGTGCGCTCAAATTTCTTAGCAAGATCTCCAGCGTGCTTGCCGATCCTCACTCATCCCATCTGACTTGTGTAATTCTGTCCATGTAGTAGATTGTTGTCTGGCGAGTTTAGAACGACTAAAACCACATAGGTTGAGTTTCTATTATCCAAAATGCTTGGGGCCAGAAGTGTTTGGGATTTCAGAATGATTTCACGTTTTGAAATATTTGCATATACGTAATATATCTGGGGGCGACCCAAGTGTAAACACAGAACGCGTTTATAATCCATATGCATCATACATACGTAGCCTGAGGGTAATTAATGCAGTGTTTTACATTTTTTACACAAAGCAAAGTTTCATGGGAGGAAACTTGTGCCTTTATGTTAGCACTCGGGAAGACGAAGGTTCTGGAGCATTTCGGATTTTGGACAGAAGTTAGGAGGAGTGACGCAGCCCTGGGACGGCACTGCAAATGTTTCCTGCTGTTTATTCTAAGTGAATATGAATACTTTTAGGGTGTGTTTGCTGATGAGACGGGGGCAGAAGTTTGAGCCCAGTTAATGGAGCTCTTCCTGCGCCTGTAAGATTTCACACCTGGAACAGCTGCGCTAATTGAGGGTATTTTTGGTTGCCTTGCGCCACTTGCTTTTTTTGTTGTTGTTTTGTCTTTTTGAGATGGTCTCTGTGCAGGTCCGGCTGGCCTTGAACTCACTTTGTAGCCCAGGCTGGCCTTGAACTCACAGCAATCCTCCTGCCTCAGCCTGCCATGTGCTAGTATTACAGCTGTGTGCTACCACGCCTGGCAGTACTTGCTTTTTTCTCTAAAAGTTGTTAGGCTTTTGTAAGTGAAGTATGGTGAATTAAATGAGATATGTAGAGAATCAAAAAAGGCATTAATGGCTACCATTCTCCTGTATTATTTTTATTCATTATCTTTTTTTTTTGAGACAGGTCTCACTATGTAGTTCAGGTGGTCTTTGAACTCACTATTAACCCAGGCTGACCTTGAACTCACAGCGATCCTCCTGCCTCAGCTTCCCAGGTTTGGGGATTATAGGCATGTGCTACCATACCCAGCTTTATTCACTATTTTGACTGTGCAGTTTTATAGACTTGCTGTTGCCTATTTTGATAGCTCTTATTCCATTGGCGGAAGAACTGATGGGGTGTTGTTCTAACTACAGAGTATACCTATTTCTGTTATACTTGGGAACTAAGGAAACGACCATCAGCAGGGCCCATATGCTGAATGGACTCACCCTAAAGCCACTCCTGGGCAGAGTTTCTGTATATTCCATGCCGCCCAGGGCCGGAGTCATATTTTGGGGTGAGTCTTGCTCTAGTTTGGGTGAGTGTCCCCCACGGTCTCTACATAAAGGCCAGGTCCCTAAAATGATGATAGTGGGAGGTGCTGCAGGGTTTCAAGATGTGAAGTCTAACAGGAGGTTCGTGTACCCTTGAGGCCTTGAAGAAGGACTGTGGGGCCCCAGTCCCTTGTTCTCCACACCCCCTTCTCCTCTTTCTGGCTTGAACTATGGGTCATTGCTCACTATGATGGAACACGCTTGTCATGCTGGGCCTTGTGTGCAGAGGCCCGAGGCAGACTGAGACCCTGCGCAGACCCTGAAACCTGAGCCACCTTTGACCCTCAGGAGCGATAGACAGAATAGGCCTTTCTTTCACAAGGAGCCTCTGTCAGCTATTTCCTAGTGGTGATGCTCTCTTAGTCACTTTTCCATAACTGGAACACAAAGCCGGCAGCAGCCACAACCGTAAGGGAGCAGAGGGAGATTGGGGCTCAGGTTTTTAGCCCATAGCCAGCCAGTGCCATGGCCAGAAGGCAGGGTGGAAGCCGTGGCAGAGGAGAGCGGCTCACCTCTGAAGATGAGCACTGTGCCCAGTGATCCAACCGCCTCCCCAAAGCGCTGCCTGTGAGTGCAGCAAGTGTTGGGGGGCATCTCCATAGGAACCATAGCAGATGCAAAGCTAACACGGGCCTCAGCGGTGACTACATGCAACCATCCGCAAGATGTTCTGGTAGTTCCTTCAGGAAATAGTTTTCCAAGCACATAGCCATAGGCACATTTGGAAAGGGGCCAGGAGAGGCTGTATCCCATACCCTCTTGCCATGGTGTTGCAGGATCCTTTCTTCTGGCGATCCTGCCATCTAATCGGGGGGCTCTGGATTGCTGAACTGGCGCAAGTCAGGAAGTCAGGTGAGAGACTGACTTTCTTTCCCCTTGAGGCTGCTGCCCCCTTACTGCACTGCTGTCTGTCCATGGAATCCTTCCATTCTCTCCACTGAGCACACCCCGCTGTCTAGCTTCTGCCTTTTCCCTCAGGGCCATATTCTATTTACCAGCTTTCTCCAGCTCAAGAGTTCTGGCTACCACTCCAGTCTTGCTTGCGTTATAATTATACTTTTCTGATAGTTGAGTGCCACTGTCCAGTTTACTTTAGAATTCCGTTATCCTCTTTCCTCTCTATAAAGTCCACTGTGTAATAGCATCTATTATTAACAATGAGTCCTATGGAAGAGAGGTGCCATTCAGATTCTCAGTGATGTTTTTGCCCTTCTCACCAGAGAATTGAAGAAGTGGAGTGTGTGAATGAGAACTTCACCATCTGGTGCAGTGTCCAGCCTTACATAGCATTAGCCTCTCTAGCAGTCCCTCTTTTCTTCTCCTCCTTCTCCTCCCCCTCCTCCTCCTCCTTCTTTTATTTTTGAATTCCCTCTTTTGCACACATTCTGATCTCTGTTTCCACCATCTGCCATGGCACTTCTACATCTCTTGGTGTAGACCAGCACTCTTAAAATTCTATAGCGCTACCATAGAAACATAATAGAAACTTGTCTCAAGGTCCTTGCTAGGATGTTAAATCATCTCTGTAGAGTGCTTTCAAATCAATAAGCCCTCTGTCACCAAATATATTTTCCACTGGCCTCTTGTTTAGCATCCCTGGTGTACTGTCCATTCATATTCTTGCTTCTTAGGGTGCTTGTAGTCTAGGTCCTGTCTCTCCTCCAGGGTAAAGTCGCTACCTTCTCCTCTTATTAGGCCCAGTCCTTTCCAGCTGAGCCTTACTGCAACTT
The DNA here is from genome assembly GCA_004027595.1 of Dinomys branickii. Classification (NCBI taxonomy): domain Eukaryota; kingdom Metazoa; phylum Chordata; class Mammalia; order Rodentia; family Dinomyidae; genus Dinomys; species Dinomys branickii. The sequence goes on along the minus strand of PVLD010000744.1, from coordinate 117,768 downwards.
AGGCTTATTTGCTGTCAGACTGCCAGGAGGGAAGAGCACGGCAATGTGGTAAAGAAAAACTGAGAGCGCATCATCTCCATCCGTTGCTTGGCAACCACACAGTTCTCACAAGCAGAGTCCAGAAAAATTGCAAAGAGAGGGCACAATGCAAATAGAGTTGAAAATCAGTAGCAACCGGATCAGCTCAGTGCCTCATGCCGCCTGCTTTATCTGCCTTGCTAGCATCTCCTCTTGCCTCTGTGCTTCATGAGCACTTTCAGATCTATGGCATCTTTAAAGAAACTTCCTCTTCACCATGTCTTAAACTGTTCTTCCCATCCTAGACTACAGCTTTCCTGGATAGATTTTGGGACACTTTGCTCCACTGACTTTCCCACTTGTACCTACCGTCTCTATGGAACAAATAAGGCTACCATTTCCTCCTAAGATGTCACTGTCCATTTTAGTGTATTACTTTGCTCTTTTTGCAAAATCTCCCCTAGGTCAGGATTATCTTACATGACTACCTGTAGCCTTTGCCTCTTTTTACTGTGCCTATTGCGTGTCTATGTCATATCACCTGCCTGTGATCAAGGAGCATGTTATCGCCCAGGTGAAAGTTTTTATTTTATCACAACGTCTGCCATTTCCCCAAGATGCAATGGAAAACATATCTACCGTCCCACGCATTAAGCTTTCATTCCTTCGCCTTACATTTCATTTCTCTGCTCCTGTAACTTTCATCTCTTTCCACACACACTACCTCTTTCCTGGCCATACTCCAGGCCTTCACATACCCATCATCCATGGCGTTGTTATCCTACTTACGATGGGAGCTGCCCAGTTTGCAGCTACCCCCTTTACATCTGCTGTGCAGCCTCATCCAGACCTCCAGCCCCTTGATTCCTCCATTTTATCCAGGATGTCACTTCTTCCTAGTCTGTTTCCTATCTAGGTTTATCTCAGATCTGTAACTTTGTTATTTTTACCTTTGGCTTCTGTCTTGGTTACTTTTCTCTCCTTGCTGAGACAAAATACGCAACGCCCAAAATGAAGGAAGGAAAGGTTTATTTAGCTTACAGTTTGTGGAAGTTTCAGTCCATACTGGGCTGGCTCAGAGGCAGAGTGGCACATGGCAGAGGGCAAACATGCATGGCAGCAGAGCACAATAAAAAGCAGCAAAAGGGAGGAATGGCGGGCAAGCAGCCTCTTTCTATCTCCCTTACATTGTAAAAGAGCTATCCCCACCCAGGGGCTGTGAGGCACTCACATAATCTCCATCCCCTCCTCTTCCACAGGCTCAGGATATATACAAAGTAAGCACCCTGGCTTCCTGCTGAGTCACTCAGCCAAACCTCTAGACTCCCCAAGTTGACACAATGTATCCACCATAACAGCTTCACTCCCGCTACTGAGCTGCAGCTTTCACAGCTACTTTCCTTGTAGCTCCTACTTAGCTCTACAGCTTATGTGTCTCACTTAGGTCTACAGCTTACGTGTCTCTGAGCTCTAATAAACCCCCAACCATGGATCAGTGCTTTAATGAGCTTATTTATAGAGGGTCTTGGATAAAATCTGTGCATCTTTGACAATATGGAGTTAAAGCAAACCCATACACTTTAAAATTATGTGCGCTACAAAGCACAATTCTCATTCTTTTTCCTGGTTTTGACAAAAGCTATTTCTATAAACCCCAAAAGCTGTACCATTAATGCCAATCTCAAGCCTGGTAATCCTTTCCCTGCCATCTAATAATATGTAACCACACCTGATTAAGAAAATTGAGGCAAGAACTTCCTTATAATTTCTGACTATATTCTTCTTCTATCTCTATAGTGACACAAACTTCTTTTCTTTTAAAATGTATACCCGTATCTTACCCTTGCCTTCTTATGTCTGGCTTCTGGTATCACTTGATCTTTCAGTCTCAGAACAGTTCTTCAAACTGCGCATAAACCTATTTCCTCTCACTTCTTCCGAGGTCTCACTTTATCAGTTATCTCTTCTACATAGCTTCAGTTTCTGTCCAGCGCCTTCATTGTACAACCACTGAAAGACCAGCCTGTGTGGCGAGGAGGCACATGCCTGCAATTCCAGCTGCTCAGAAGGCCTAAGCCGGAGGGTCAGAAGTTCCATACTAGCCAGGGAAGTTTAGTGAGGCCCTGTCTCCAAGCAAAATGTTGAAAATGGCGGGGAAATATTACAGTGATAGAGTGCTTGCCTAGCATGTGTGCTTCAGTGCCCAGCACCGCTAAAACAAACAAGAAAGACTATCTTATTCTCTTCCAAAATTCCGTTAACCTTTCCACTAGTTTCTAAGGTTAAATTATATTAAAGTTTTAATGGAGCTTGAACTTAATTGTTTCAAGGTGATGTTGTGTAACTATCAAAATCAGTTCAGTGCGTTCCTTTCTATAAGCAGGGTTAAGTAATAGCTGCTTTGCAATGTTTTTGTTAGGATTAAGTTGGACACATGGTAGGTACAAAATAAACATCAGTGTCCTTGTCTTGATGATTGGGGTGATGTCTAAGTTGTGGTGTCCCTATTGTCTAAATTATGTTTGTATCTGCAGTTTTCACCATAGTCATGGGAGACAGTCAAGGAGAGGTGAGGCCTCCTCTCCTCCTCTGTGAACACAAATGAGAAAAGCAGCAGCTCAGATTGTTTCCCTGAACATGCACTGGTGGGTAATGAAAGGCAGAGGAATCCTGTGTTACTTTAATTGTTTGTACCCATGTGTGAGTGAATAAAAGCGGCATAGGTCAGATGCTCCCGGCTCTTCTGCCTACTGCAGGCAAGAGCGCCCTGGCTGCCTGCATGTTAAACAGACTCTTGTCCATTTGTCTTTCATCCTTGTTTGTCTCCAGGGTCGGGGTGACAAACTAGCAGGACTAGGTCCTTACAAGTGATGCTGGGGTGGAGAAAAGACTAGGCTGGGCTGTCTCCTTACCACTGGCACCTGAGTCGGAACTCGGGACTGGCATAACCCAGTTTGCTACACATAGTGAGGGACACCGGGCAGCCACATAACTGTGCATGAACTCAGCAGCGCACTGTGCCTCTTTTGCTTGTCCGGATTGTTGTTTATGTTGCAACTGAGAAGGCTGGATGGCTGTGGGCGGAGGGAAAGCAGTTGGAAAACAAAAGATTGATTCAAAATGCATTTTATGATCTTGGAAATAATACAATAAATAACAATGAAGGTATTTTATGAGAATAAATAGTTTCACTTTTGCATGTCTTATTTCACCTTCATACAGGAATGTAACGGCATGTGTAAGACTAATCTGCATATAATTAGAATGAATTAAAGCGCCAGTGAATTACTTAAATGAAATTAGCTGTTTGACATAACTCATTCTTTAAAAAATTGAGAGAAAAGAATGTAAAACCTCAAATTACGGAGAGTTAAGACTAAACTGTACAGAATGAGATCCCTCTGCCGGCCCGCCCCGCCCCAGCCGTCCCTGCCGCTCCCCAGCGCCCCACCCCGGATCTCTCTGCCCCTGGGCCCGCCCTGCGCCTGCTGCCTTCCGGACAGTTTGTGGCGACATGGCGTGGCCGGGCCTTGTGTTCTTTGCTCGGGCGTCCCGCGTGCCCTGTGGCCTCTATCCTCGGCGGGTAAGGCGGCGCTGGAGGGGCTGAGGGTTCGGCTACTCCCCTCCCGGCGTCCGCCTCCGAGGTGCGGCCCGGGGCGCGCAGTGCGACGACCACGGTCCCAGGGCACAGAGAGGCTCCCGCCAGGACTGGGGCACCTGAGCGCTGGGAGAGCGGGCCTCCAAGCCCGGAGTGAGGCCGGGATCCCCGGGGTGCTGCGAGGAGAGCAGTCAGGGCTTCCCGGCGTGCCAGTAGAGAAAGGCAAGGGTCCCAGGATGCCGGGAGGCTCGCTGAAGGGCAGTGTGTCCCGAGGGCCGGTCAAAGGGGCATCTAGATTCCGGGGCTGGGGCAACCCTGGGAGGCCTAAGCAGGTGGACTCATGTTCCTCAATCAGATAAAGAAACATGTGATTTCCATTGTTCTCACGTTCCTGCACGTTTCAAAGTCGTGTGCAAACGGGGTAGCTGACTCTTTGGGGAAGGGGAGAGGTCACGCTTGGGAGTGGGTCCCAGAGAAAACACTGACCTTATATGAATTTTGATGAAGAATGTCCATTTTGCCGATCTTGGTCGGGCATTCTTATCCCGTGTAATAAAGGAACCCTAGAGTACAGGAGTCATGATATGAATCATACAAATCCAATGTCTTCAATCCGATTACGTAAGACTGCTTGTAGCGCTGCGGTATTGGTGTCTGTCTGGCAACGTCACCATCTGATTAATAAAAATGATATAATTTGTACTCCTCACCCGATGGAAAGTTGACATGGGTTGTTTGCTGTAACTAAAATTATTACAGTGATAAAAAATAAGAGTATTTGAAAAATTTTGTCAACGCAGATCTGAGTGCACGTATCATAAGGAAAATTCTATAGTAGGTTCTGACGAATAAAGCTACAGATATTAATAGAATGGAGAAGTAGTCTAATTTGATATTTAAGATGGTGGGTTTCAATTGTTAGTTTCAGTTAGATACTAGGGCTTCATGGTTTGAATAGAATCATATGGACGTTGGGATTAGGCTAAGGAAAAAGGAAATGGAAATACGTGATTTTACGTAAATTGGGTATGGAATTAATCATTAATACAGACTGTCCAAAAAAAGAGGGACAAATCTTCTGTTTGGGAATAAACAAAGAATAGGATTGCAAACCAGGACACATGCGTGGACATGACCAGAGGGCAAAGGTGTTTGGAGAAAGTTCACTGGCACTTTTCCTACTTTCAACAGCTGGCAAAGTGCTGATTGGCAGCAAAGTACAAAGGTCATAGTTGTGTAGTTAGTTGCTAAGAAAATAGTCTTAAAGATATGGCAGGAATTTTTTCCCCTTATACTGGTTCTGTGATAAAGTTCTGGAATAGGCAACCTTGAGCAGTTTCCTTTCTTGTGGCTCCTTTAGAGGAATTTCATAGGAATGACTCCATCCGTGTAATGAATTTTTACAAAAAGTTCACACACAAAAAATGCGAGCCCAAAAATCCAAAGCTGAGCTGTCTGTAGACTCCCCCTTTGCAGAGGTGGAGCTGGGAGAGGTGCATCTCCAGAAGGGCTTTCACCTTGTCCCTCTGACTTCCTCACTGTGTCAGCAGGTCTCCGTGGGACCTCTAATGAACGTGACACACACCAATAGAAAGGACTGGAGAGGGGGAAAGGAAAAAGAAGCCCTGATATCCCAGGCAGAATCTGGCCCAATGAAACCTGAACATCTTAACCTTTTATGAGTTTCTCCAGTCAAGCAGAAAACTAACAAAATCCTTTTTCAGTTTGGTAAGAGCTATGGTCTTCTCTTAGAAAAAAAGGGTTAGCTGTAGCTTGAACTGTGAACACAAGGGATAGGTTATAGTGATTCAAGGCAGAGAACTTTATTTTAAAAAGTAAGATTTATTCTTGGCTGGGGTTTTGTTATTATTTTCTCTTTCCATAAAGGTTAATTTATAGGACCTATGTTTTCCCATTCTTCAAGAACTGTGTCATTTGAAACCTACAACATCCCTGAGGTAGAAAAGTTAAGTTTGTTGTTGTTGTTGTTGTTTCAATACCAGGCATTGAACCCAGAGCCTTTATACTGAGTGACATCCTCAAATCTTTTAAACTTTTTCTTTTTGTACTGGGAATCGAACTCAGGACCTTGCACTTGCTAGGCAGGCACTTGTGCCTCTGAGCTTGTGAAGTATAAGGGTAGAAAAAGGTGCATGAAAAATAACACTGTCTAGTTTCTGGGGCCCAGGGCTGAGTGGCTTCCTTTACTGATACGGCATGTTGAGCCTTTGCTATGTGCTAGACACTGGACTCATGGTGTGAGGATGATAAGAATTGCTCACTTTTCTCTCAAGAAGGCTACAGCCTTCTAGTATGTACTGCAGTAGGAGGCATGCTCGAATGGGTTTTCACAATCTTGGAGGGAATCCAAAATAAACAGCACCTCTTTTTTCCAGTCTGCAAAACAACAGCAAAGATAAGAGTGCAAAACATCCCTGTATTTTAGGACTTATTCTGAGACCGCTTGGGTCTTTTAAAATTTTTTTACTACTTGGGTATTAAAATAACTGGACTTTATGAATTTGGCCGGCCTATGGTCTAACAAGGAGATGGAACCATTGCTTTCTACAGGCAGCTGGTTTCCAAGAGGATTAGGTCTAAGAAGGTCTCTGGCTCAGGGATCCTACTAGATTTTACCAGAGGGATCATCGCTATGGGGCAGGGTGACTAGGGCAGCAGAGAGAAGGCTGGCGTTGTGTAACTGAGCTCCCCACAGTAAGGAGCCACCAGGACTGCAGAAGAAGTGTTTTCTCTCCTCCATACCACCTTTCACCCATGCAGTTTTAAGGGATTTTGTTTTCCTTTTTGGTGTGTGTGTGTGTGTGTCTAAGCTGAGACCTAAGGATCAGTAGAAGGTAGCCAGGGGAAAGGTCCAAGAAAGTTCTAGGTAGGAGAGTGAAGGACAGGAAGAGAGGTTATTGGTCATGTGGAGGTAAGGGCTTGGAGACAGGATAGGGAGTGACCGTGGGCCAAACAGAGTAAGAGGTTTGTCTCAAAGGTATTTGGGTGGGGTCAAGAATGGAGTCAAAGGGTTAAACCTTGGGTGATTATCCAGCTGAAAAGTAACATGGCCTCAACTAAGGAACAACAGTGAATGGGGAGAGAGTTGAAGTAGAGGGATTTTAGGAGGAGCACAGAGTTCTTGGTGGATGATTGAAGGGGCTGTGGGTAAGGAGCGGCCATGCTGAGAAACTGACACAGTGCCATCAAAACTGAAAAGGAAGGTGATCTCGTCAGGTAAGACTTGAGAGAAGGAGTTTAGTCAAAACTAAAAGAGGTCAAAATTCATGGTAGCATTATACTTAAGAGTACTAAAATGACCCCAACTTGATGTTTTGAAAGTGGAGCATGTGATGAACTCTGGTTTCTATCTTTAGCGTCTGAGCTAAAGACAGTACCACTCTCTGAGAGAGGGCATTTAAGGAGGAGCTGCAGGGAGGAGAGAAAGTGATGTCAGTTTTGCAGTGTCAGTGGGCTCTGGGACTCCGGAGCTGGCATCTAAGTAATTAAGTTGCAGAGGTGGAAACTTAATTCTGCTGGGAGCGTCAGTGAAGGTGGTAGGGCTCTGGGAGCTGGGTTTGGATGGTGAATGTTGGGTGATAGTAGGGAGCAATTCAAGGAAGGTTTAAAGAAAGGTAGCAAATCGATTGTATTTGCGGGAACTCTGAGTATGTTTTTCCTCTGAGAATGAACTTCAGGGAAGATGAGGAGAGATGAGCAGTGGCTGGGCTATGCTGTGTGAAACAGGAACCTGTTCTTTATGCAGCTCTGGGAACCATTGGAGAACACTGAGAAGTAGCATGGTCATGTGTTCAGTTCCTTGGGAAGCAGTATTGTGGGTCATTTGGGTGAGCAGAGGCTGGAGAACGGTCAAGCAGTGGCGCTGAGCAGACCTTCAGTGTTTATGAAAGCCAGAAGACGTGGGCCTTGGAAGTCGGGCTGTGCCCTGAAAGCAGCGCTAGAAGGAACTATAGGCTTTCACAAGTGCTGGAATGGTGAAATGATGTTAGCCTTTAGCCTTGAATTTTTTCTCTGTGCTTCCAAATACGTTTCCTACTCTGGCTTACATAGCTCCAGAGAAATATAAGAAAGGCACCCCAGGAGCAGCGTTTCTAATACAGAGCTCATCATCTTCATTCCTCCAACATGGGTCTCGTGGGTGTATCCATCTCAGCTGTAGCATTGTCTTTGGTCTTTCTCGCTTCTCTTTTACCACTCCCGGCTACTTAGCTTGTGGGTGCAGGCTAACGTACATACTGGGTATACATGTGTCCCTCTTCGTTTCTGCTGCTCTGAGTATCACTTACCTAGACAGTGCCTCCTCTCTGGTGGAGTCTATTTCTTCTTCCCAGTTCACAGTAAAGTCTTAGTATTTCTAGAATACAAAGGCAATGCGAAATAAGATAGGAAGGTAAAGTTGAGACAGGCAAAGAAGCTCTCAGTTGAATGGTCGTGGCCTATTAAATGAACAGGAAATCTGTTAAAAATGACCAATTCAAAGTATGAAGAAGTTGGGTTTAAGGCCAGAAGAGATAGAATAGGCGATATGCGTATGGAGTTAATTCATTATATCCTCATTTTGTGGCATTCAAGTAATTGTATTTGCCAACTTCCCAGCACTGCTGCTGCTGTCATCCTGGTTTGGGCCATGGTCCTCTCCTGCCCGGCTTCCTGCAGTGTTATGACGAGTCCCTCCTCTGGTCTTCTCGTTCCACCCCAGTTCTCAACATAGCAGTGGAAGTGATCCTCTAGAAACAACACACAGCATCTTAATCCTCCCCATCAAACTGCACAGATGTCTCCCACTCAGCTGGGAGTCAGAGCCTACGTCTGCATAGTTGCTCACTCACCCGGCACAGTCAGTCCCCTTTGCCCCCTCGGCCTCTCTTTCCCCTGCCTTTTTCTCTGGTCACACCGCTCCCTGCCTGTTCCCTCAAGAACAAGGTGCACGTTCTTCTTAGGGCCTTTGCTCCGTGTTCTTTTTTTGCCTAGAACTTACTCATCCCTCACCTCCTCCAGGTCTTCTCTTGATTGTTACTTCAGTAAGGCCTTTGCTGACTTCTCTATTTTAGCTGGAATTGCTCTACCTTTATCCCATGCCTTATTTTTTTCCCTGCAGAAGGTAGCAACTTTTAATATACTGTGCATTGCACTTGTTTACCCCTGGTCCTCCCCGATATAGTATCACTAGGGGCTTAGAACAGTGCCTGGGGCCATAGTAGATGCTCATTTAAAACTTGCTAAAATTAAACGAATTAACTCTATACCTAGTTATAATGTCTCATTGTTCTCTGTAGTTTGAATATAGCAAATTCCCCAATCAAAACAAGGCCTTTGTAAGAGCAAGGCTTCTGATTTTTGGTTTATAAAAAGGTCATGTTAGTTAATATAACAGGAGATCAACAAGCGATGAGTAACATAGACAGACAGGAGTGAAAACCCCAGTGGAATACTTGAGATTACTTCCTGATTTATCTCCGATTTAATCTCCCTTTATTGTGTAGTATTGGAAAGCATCTGTTCAACGTACATGTGACCAAACGTAAGAACTGTAATGACAAAGGGAAATATACCCTGTAGCACAGGGCGACCACTTTTTCAAGGACTCATGTTCACTGCATAAGATATATTGTTCATTACTCAAAGATGTAATTCCTGCCTTGCTACTGGCAGCTGTACGCTTCAGCTTAGCCACTGGACCTCGGAGTTCAGTGAGGCAGTTTCTTTTATATTTGCTCAACCTAACCTTCAAGTTGCTGTGGCAACAAGATCTGTGCTCTGCAGAAGCTCTGATGTCTGTGGCCTCTGCAGTTCCCTGATTTAAGTGAAGGAAGGGATGACCATGTTGAAGGAGTGCACCCAGACAGAGCAAGAGCTCCACGCGGGTGTGGCAGAATTGGGGCACTTCAGTTCTTTACAGTTTGCGAGTTCACTGTTATTTGGGAAAGGGCGATTCTTGATTCTACAGGATTATCCTTTTCTGCACCGGGACGTACAGTAGTGTGTTCCATCTCGCTGCTTCTTGTATTTCTTCTTGTATTTCTGGCTCTATCTGAGCCGTATACACTGTGCTGAAGTGGCATTGGTCTGGACACTGGAAACACTCAGTACCATTGCCAGACAGTTGCCTTCTAGCAGCTGGACAAAGTAAATTGGGAGGTAGCTGTGGGAGGCGTACTGTGTGCAGGTGTATAAGCACATGAAGTGCTCTGGGAATGCGAAAGGTGTGCTTTCTAAAACCTCCTGCTTTAAAAAATTTGGCTGCCCAGGGTTTTCCAATCTGACATTTTCATCGGGTACTTGTGCAAAACTCTCTACATGTGAATTTGAGTCAGAAGAAGATTTGACCTAAAAATGTTGATGTAGCCTAAACCAGCAGATACTTGAAACTCCCTTCCCCAGACTGCTATGGAAGTATTTTATTGTCTATAAATATAGCTCACGTTCACATATTGAATATAGAGTATTTATATGTCAGGTAAGCTGTGTGTGTCCTTATGAAACTGATTCTATACTACCTTCTTGTTATAACTGTCTTCTTGTAACTTTTTCTCTGTACCCTTCTGTACTTGCATATATGATTTAATTTTGTGTTAACTTTTAATGAGCTGTTAACTAAAGTATATATTGAACACTTAAGCTGTATGCAGAGTATACAATGTTAATATGGGAAATCTTTCTCTCAAGATGTTATTACAGTGAAAAATCCTCCTGGCAATTTTTATGTGTCTATTAATATGTATAAAGGTACCCTCATTTTTAGAAAAACCACACAAATTGTAACATTATATATGTATTTGTCTATCTTGAGTTTCACACTTAAAAAGTAATGCCTCACATATTGATACTGAACAAATATTTGCAGTGTTTACATTTAGCATGTAAGTTCTGACTGCTTTTTTGTAGATAATGGGATTTGGATAGGGATATAGCTGAGTCTATGAATTTGGTGTAGAAGAGTATCATGTTCTACAAAAATAACTTTTCTAACCCATGAATGCGGGATGTCATTTAGATCTTTCTTTAAAGATATTAATGATGTCTTACAGTTTCCAAATTAACACATCTAGCCTGCCTGCCTGCCTGCCTGTCTTCCTTTCTCCCTCCCTCCCTCCTTCCCTCCCTCCCTCCCTTCCTCTCTCCTTCCCTCTTTCCCTCCCTCTATGTGTGTGTGTGTCTCTCTCTTTTTTTCTTTTTGGTGACACCAGGGATTGAACCCAGAGCCTTTGCATTGAGTTGTATCCCCAACCCTTTTCAATTTGAAACCACATTTTCCAAAGTCACTAAATTGCCCAGACTGGCTTGAGTTTACAATTCTGCCTCAGCTCTCCAGAGGGTTGGGATTATAGGTATTACAGGTATGCCTGGCATTTTACTGCTTTATTAAATTTAAGTTTATTTATATTTTATTCTTTTAACATATTCCTAAATTTAATAACCCCATTTTCATCTCAATGCACATCCTTTCCATGTGGTGCTGAGGATTAAACCTAGGACCCTGTGTGTAGTAGGCAAGCGCTGACCACTGGGTTACAGCCCTTAATGGTATCTCTGAACACAGCCTCTGCTTTCCTGCCCTTCCGCAACGAGTCAGTCTGTTAGATACATTCCTGAACATGCATCAAAAGGGTCTTTGTATTTAACATTGTGACAAATTTTGCCAAGTTTGCCTCCAAAGAACTTGCCACAATTCATATCAATAGATTAGAGTGAAATTAAAAAGCTGTTTTCCCATGTTATAAAAATTTGTACCTTAACCACTCTGGTCGGAGAAAAATGTTACCTTCCTTTATTTAGCTATGATCAGTCATTAATATGACTATAGGCAGATTTAAAACTTTTAACACAAAAATATTTTGCCAAAATTGAAAGATTTTAGAGTTTAAAGAATTATAGGGCCCTAAAAGTCTCCAGAGAAATTAGTCTTAATTTGAAAACTGTGATTTCCATTTGCAAAAGCAACTTATTTCTAGAAAAATTGAAAGCAAGATTTGAAAATTTTTAAAAGCTTATTTTGTATCCACTTTTTAAAATTCAAAAGGAAATGGCCAAATGCAATTGCAGGTTATTCAGCATGCTTTTTGTAGAAATATAGAAATGAATACATTATGATGTTGTCAGGTCTGATCATGTAAATTGAACAACTTATATTAGGGTGAAGAGATAGATGAAGTTTTATTAATTGATATGCTGTGAATTATTAGAAAGTAATAATTAGTTAATAATTATTTTTTAACTGAGTAGGAATAATCAGTTATAAAATTCATAATTATATTTAACTGATTAGTAATAATCAGGTAAGGTAGCATACCAATTTTCTGCTTTGTTCATCAGTAGGTAATGAAATCAAAGGATCGCTGTTGATCAGATTAAATAAAACAGGCAAGATTATTATGCAATACTCTGTTGCATCATAACACTATGAATTGTTATTAAACATGAATGTTTTACCTTTATGTGTTTCCTTTACTAGTGAGCATTGAGAAAATGCTTTTAAATAAATTTTAAGTTTATATGTGAATATCTTTTTAAATTGTCTTTCAGAGAGCATCACATCAAATTCCCCTCCCAAATTAACACACTAAAAATTCATGGTAGAGCCTTTGGAAATTAGAATACCTTTTCTCATTATTATTAGATAGTGACAAATTTACCAGCCTACTTGTGCTAACTTCCTGATTCATCATCTTAATATAGTGGTTCTGGAGGCAAGTGGCAGCCTTAAGTAAAACTGCCATTTGTGCAGAAAAAAGATGATTGTAGGTTACTTGGATTATCATGCTTTGGCAAAAGGATATAAAAAAAATAATAATAAAACCGCTTTGTTAACATGAAGCTAAAAGAAATGTGATGACTGGCAAGAAACAACTGGATTTGCAATTTTTTCTTCAATATGTGCTCTCAAATTATATCTTTCCGTGTTTTTTTTCCTGATTATAAAATCAAATCATACTTAATGGATTGACTTTGAAAATACTTAAAACCTACCAAGCAGGAAAACAAATTACCCTTAATCACATCATTTAGAGCTAATAACTGTAAAGCAAAGGGTAGACTCTGAGGTCGCCCAGATCTTGGATTTGAGTCAGAACTTTACTAATTTACCTTATAAGGCTGTGTTGAGGAAAGTCTATCAGAGACATTGGCATGTGTTAAATATTCAGTCTAGTACTTACTGTTGTTGTTTCTCTTTTGTGTAACATCACACCGTGGACATTTTCTTGTGTAGTTCCTGTTGATGAAGTGCTTTATTCCAGGTTACTACACTTCTAATCGTGTCCTTGTGGTAAATGTCTAGATATCTTGGACTAAGTAATGGTAGCTTATTTAGCTCATAGAAATACTCTAGAAGGAAATGATGGATTCTGGAGTTTTGATCCTTCAATGTCACCCGATTGCGGAATAACATACATCTACCCGGTGTGACTAATAGGCGTAGGAGGGGCTCAGAGAACAGACAGGCAGTGCACAAGGTGGCCGTCCTGGGGGTCTGAGAGCCCGTCAGCCCACACTTGATCTTGCTCCTGGAACTTTGTCAGTGTTTTCACCTCCCTGAGCCTGTCTTCTACAAGGAGCTAAAAATAGTACCCATTTCATGTGGTTGTTGTGGTGACCAGTTTAATATCTATCCTGGCGCATGGTAACCACTTAATGAGTATTAGCTCCTGTTGCTATGTTCAGCACTTGAAGTTTCTTTTTATGACTAAATGTGAGAGAATATCAGTGGGGTTTTTTTTTTTTACAAGTAAGGTGATTATATGCTAAAATATAAAATAGGATCACGCAAAATTTTTAGTTTAAATGGATTGAGGCCCCCCACTTTAAGAGTAATAGGTACAGCTTACCTGTTTTAAATTTATTGACCAGAGAAGAACAATGCAAGAGCAATTTGATTTAGTAAACCTTATAAAGAATTTTTAAGTAATTTAGAGATAGAATTTGCTTTTTTACCAAATCATTCTTTTACAAGACAAACATGCTGTATATTAGTTTTTAAAAGGTTCAGGCAGAATACATGCAAATCATACTGCTAGCATGAATCCTTCCGATGCACTCCACACAGCTGTAATCATTTTACTTGTATTAAAGCATCACAGAGTTCCATGCAGAGGGTTTGTTTCTTGTCCGTATTTTATAGATGAAGGCTAACTAGCTTACCGGTACTGGTTATATGACTAGTAAATTCTGCTGTGTGTTGGTTAGCTTTGAGACCCTTTCATTATGTTACTTAATATCCAGAAAAGAAGAATAATTATGTACAATAATTGTATCGACAAGTACAAAAACACAATAAGTTTGTATTGATCCAGAAAATAGTTTAATATTAAATTTAAGACTGAGTTTAAATATTAATTTCTTCTGTAGAAATCCATGTATGTACATTTCAATCCTCTTTTCTCTATTCTCTTTTAGTTTTTCAGTCATGGAACAAAAACGTTGTATCAAAACATTGAAGCTCCGCAGTCTAAATTCTTTCCTCCTCTTCGGAAAGCTATGCTACCACCTGATGCTTTTAAAGGAAAAGTGGCATTTATTACCGGAGGGGGGACCGGCCTCGGCAAAGCAATGACAACGTATCTGTCCAGCTTGGGGGCTGAGTGTGTGATAGCCAGCCGGTAAGTTGGACTCAAGAGTCACGTGACAGAAGAGACCGTCTGTGCCACAATATTGAAAGCACTGTTTGCCAGTGTTGTTTGATTTACATTTAATCTTTCGGCAAATGTTCTAGAGATTATTTAAATAACTGTCCTTGGAAAAAGCCAGTTACAATTTGAGGTGATAGAAATAATGATAATTAGGAAACTGATGACATATATGCTTTCTAAATCCAGGGACTTTTTTTTTTGGTGACATTGGGGCTGAATCCAGAAACTTCACAGCGAGTGACATCCTCTGACCTGTTTATACTTTTATTTATTTATTTTGAGACAGGTCTCACTAAATTGTTACATTACCTAGGTGGGGCTTGAATTTGAGTTCCTCCTACGTCAGCCTTCCAGAGCGGTGGGAGGACAGGCACGTACCAGCCCACTTGGCTCGTAGTTCCTTTTCTGTGTGAAAAGACGAAGTGAGAAAGTTAAAAAGATCGGGTTTAAAAGTCCTACTTTGGCGCTGTGTTGCTTTCAGTGGGACTGGTCACTATTACTGCTTCAGGTCATAGCTGACTTTGTGGGATAAGGGGTCCTTCAGCTTTCTTTAAGATTGGTATTTCAGTACACATGTGATGAATATAGGAGGGATAAAGCCATGTGAAAGCAATACCTTTGCTTGGGGTATATTTGGGCACTCTCTATGTGTGTAAGTCTAGGAATATAAAAACTGGTCAAAAAGTCTACCCTTCCTCCAATTTTGAATGGTGTATAGTTGTAGTAGTCATCTCAGTGATGGTCATTATGTCCTTTACAAGTGGGCCAGCACTTTTTTGGTTTTATTGTAATCTATTTAATAGTTTTGAAATGTTTTAATACTACATAATTTACCTTCATGTATTTGTGTGTGCATGTGTGTGTGTGGTGTGCATTTCTTTTAAGGATGTAAAACTGAATGCATACAGGTTATCTGAACCTATAAATTTGTACTATGACCTACTAACATAGCATGAGTGTATTTTCTTTGTGAAGCTGGTTTCGGTGAAAGCACAGATACAGTGGTTATAATTAATGCCAAAGTGGCTGGTGTAAAAGTAACTGACTCAATGAATTAGTAGGAAAAAGCATTTGAATTTAACTTTTAGAAAATGAATTCATTCAAATTGATTCATGTTTAGATATGGCCTCCATACTTTTTCTTTCAAGTGTACATTCTCTGTGTTTTTTAATTTATGGAATTAGAAAGAAAAATATAATATGAAGTCTTTTCAGAATTCATGCAAAATACCTGGCATGTCTTTATTTCTAGGAACATTGATGTTTTGAAAGCTACTGCAGAACAGATTTCTTCTCAAACTGGAAATAAGGTACAGTAAACAGCAGTCCCTTAAATGAGGTGTAGGAAATGTAGTATGTGTCAGTAATTTGCTCCTGGTGTTGTTTTAGGAAGTCTAGAAAATGTAGGGTTCTTTTTTCTGTTCTTTTGCAGGTTCATGCAATTCAGTGTGATGTGCGGAATCCTGACATGGTTCACAGCACCGTAATGGAACTGATCCAAGTCGCAGGACACCCTGATGTAAGTGTGCTGGTGATGAGACCAAAGCACATGGCTTTGGATATTGATAACACACACCAGGATGTACAAAGGAAGTAAGCAATCAGTGTGGGAAAGAGCTGTGTTGAGGAGGACTTATTTCGTTTCCCTAGGAAAATGTCAGCTTGGCTTAAAGCAGGGAAAAATTACAAGGACTGCTATACTACTTCCTTCCAGGAATACTTCAATGCTGCATTTACAATCATAGAACAAACCTGATTTCACTTGATTCAATAAGATTGTGAGATAATAAGAACAATTATCAAAGAGTACAATACCTAGTCCTGGAATATAGCTCAGCAGCACAGGTGCCTGCCTGGCAAGCACCAGGTCCTGAGTTCAGTTCCCAGTGCAAAAAAAAAAAAAAAAAAGAGTACAATATCTGGTTTAAATGAGTTACAGAATTTGCTTTTCCTAATACCTTTTCATTGTCATTCTCAGTGGAAGAAAGCAATAGAAACCAAGAAAATTACAAGGATTTCTAAATTTCTCCTTATAAGACCTGAGATGTAAATGGGTATTTTGCTGTTATTTGACTCATTTATTAGAGAGAAGCAATTTTTTCCCGGTAGTCTGCCTTTTCTTTGTTTAAGATACTTTCAGACAGGCCAGAAATATTGAATCTGGTATAGAATATCTATTAACCAGAGTATCCATTGATAATGAAAAAGTAGGTCATCGACTGAAAATTTTATTAAGTTAAATGACATTAGAAATTAAAAGGCATTTCTTGAAGTTCCTTGAATTAAAGCATAGTCGTGTGATAAATATGCTTAAGCTGTATTTGTTTTCTTGATAGTGGAGTGTAGTCTAATTTAAAGGTAGATTTAGGATTCTGAAATTCGGAAATAATGTGATGTTTGCAGGCTCCAAACACATAAGAGCAACCCAAATCTCATGATATTGTTCTTTAGCTATGAACTTTAGCTGTATTATAGTATGTGGATTGATAAATTTTGGAAATAAAAACCCTTGAGAAAAGTGTTCTTTCTCACCCAGAAGTGTCTGTAACTCACCTTATTCACTTACTAGGTTGTGATAAACAATGCAGCAGGGAATTTTATTTCTCCCAGTGAAAGACTCTCTCCTAATGCTTGGAAGACGATATCCGATATAGTTCTAAATGGCACAGCTTATGTGACACTGGAAATTGGAAAGCAACTTATTAAAGCACAGAAAGGTATGTTTGTTCATTCATCCCACACTGGGCCATTTAGCGCCAGGGACTTAGCTCAGCACCATATTGGGCCATATTAATTTATTCTTCTCATTTTTAATATGGAGAACCTACTGCACACATGTTCTGTTCTGAGTGCTGGGATACTTTAAAAAGGTAAATAGACAAGTCTATTTATTCAACTCACATTGTAATGGAAGAGATACTTAATCTCCATATTATAATATAAGCCAAACTAAGTAAGTGTTTTAAGTGCATTGGAATTCCAGAGACAGGAACGGCCCTCTCTTTCCTAGGGTCAGTGATCAGGTGGAGGAATGAAGTAGAATTTGAGCAGAATTTTCAAAACTCCGGATGTGAAGGAGAGAAAGGAAATGTGAAGGTCCCTGGGGAGAGGCCTGATGGAGGGAAGAAGCAGACATGTTTAGGGAGTGACAAGGAATTAGATGTAGGTAGAAAAGGGGAGAGAGACACGTAGGAAATGCTTATGGAAAGGTGGGTTGACGTGTAACTGGGAAATTTCCAGTACTGAAAGAAGGAGTGTGTTTTAGGTTATCTAGAGGAGCAGAGTCAATAGGCAAACAGAATAAAATTATGAAGAGGATTTATCAGAGACTCTCAGGATCCAAGGTAGGACAGTCCACGATGGCCATCTGCCCTCTGGAGAGCCAAAGGATCCTGCAGTTGCTCTGTCTGTCACAACAAGAGGGTCAGAGGTGCGGTGCCTGTCTGAGACTGAAGGCCTAGGGACTCTGCAGGGTTGCTTGTGTGAGTCTTACTGCCAGGGGAAGAACCTGGAAATCAGTGTTCACAGGTAATGGCAGTTGCAAAACATGCACTGCCCCACCAGAGTGGGCTTTGCCAAATACAGGCGGCCTTCCTCCTTCCTCCCGTTTCATTGTACCTGGGCTGCCGACCTGCTAGATGGTGCCACCCACAGTGAGGTCGGGTCTTCTCCCCTCAGTTTTCTGGCTCACATGTTGGTCATGTCTGGGGACATTTTTCTAATCTAGTAGGTGTTTTTTAATCAAGTTGACAATCACTGACTAAGGGTCACAGGGAATTTGATGTTAATTCTTTCCACTGAAGGTGTGTCATGAAGAATGTGACTTGATGAAAGGATGCTGGTAACCACGCTGGGGGATGGAAAAATTTGAAGTAACCCATTCAAGAGAGTTTTTGTTTCTGGTGGTGTCTTAGCTACTTTTTTCTTGTTGCTGAAGTAAAATACCCAACACCCAAAATGAAGGAAGGAAAGGTTTATTTAGCTTACAGTTTGTGGAGGTTTCAGTCCATATTTGGCTGGCTCAGAGGCAGAGTGGCACATGGCAGAGGGCAAACGTTCATGGCAGCAGAGCACAGCAAAAACCACACGAGCAAAAGGGAGGAATGGCTACAAGCAGCCTCTCTCCTTCCCTTACATTGTAAAACAGGCTACCCCCACCCAGGGGGCGTGTAGCTCTCACACATTCTCCATGCCTTCCTCTTCCACAAGCTCAGGATGTGTACAAAGTAAGCACCCTGGCTTCCTGCTGAATCACTCAGCCAAACCTCTAGACTCCCCAAATTGACACAATGTATCAACCATAACAGAGGGGCTGTGGATATATAGCATGGGTGTTGAAGTAGAAGACATTTAAAAGATAAGAACGACAAGCCTTACTGACTTGATATGAGAATTTTTAGCTGGGGTGAATGTTTAGATGAAGATGACTTCAATGAGATTTAAAGAAGAGTAGATTAGGATGGAAAGTTTTTGAACATTTTTGTTAGTACTTTAAATGGATTTCTTTATTATAGTTTATAAAAATAATGAATGTGTAATATATGTATGTATCTAGAACCAGCCTACCTACAAGTGCTTGCTGAATTTTGTGTACCCCCAAAAGTGCTACATCCCTGAAGCAGAGATGGCAAAGACGCTGTCCCTGAATAAATTGGGATTGTCACCTGATGGTTGGAGCTTTTTGTCAGAAGGCATTCTGAACAAGGATAAGAAGGAAGAATCCTTGTGCTGTTCAGAGGGTGTCCTTTCATGCTTGAGGGAGGAAAGCAGGGCATGGAGGTGGTTCAGAATCCTTTTTATGAGGTTCAGTTTCTTCTATGCAATATTTATGAGGTTCATTTCTTCTATGCAACATTTAATTTCTTCTATGCAACAATTCTCAGGCCAAATTGAGAAAGAATGGACACAGATGGGAGGATGATAGGGAGACATTGCTTTCATGAAAGCAAATCCTTTCTCTATGCATTTTTTGAAATAGGAATCCTTAGTCACTCATTTTCACTGTAGCAAAATATACATGATTTAGATTTGAAGGTTGAGTGATATATTATTTGTTTTATTTGTTTTCACTCCCAGAAAGGATAGATAAAATTGGGTATGAAGTTTTCACTTCTTGTGAAAAAACACCTAGAAGGGGAATAGCTGAGTTGAATGTGATCTCTAATCCTAGCAGCACAATTTGTAATAGCTAAACCTTGGAAACAACTGAACTGTACATCAACCGAGGAATGGATTAAGAAGATATGGTATTTTTATACAATGGAGTACTACTCAGCTATAAAGAAAGATAAACTTGAAGCTCTTATAGGTAAATGGATGCAACTAGAGACCATACTCATAAGTGAAATAAACCAGACTCGCATATGTAAACTTTGTATTGTCTCCGTACTGTAACAAACTGATACAGTAAATAAGTTCCAAACGGTGTAATAGATATTGTGAAGGGAAAGAAACTGCTCAAAAGGAAAGAACAACTGGGATGGGGAAAAAAGAAAAGAAAGAAGGGAAAAAGAGATGTATATATACACAAGACAGCTAAGATA
The DNA here is from genome assembly GCA_004027595.1 of Dinomys branickii. Classification (NCBI taxonomy): domain Eukaryota; kingdom Metazoa; phylum Chordata; class Mammalia; order Rodentia; family Dinomyidae; genus Dinomys; species Dinomys branickii. Next base: position 97,963 of record PVLD010000744.1, on the reverse strand, counting down.
ATTGTACCACTGATTTCTATTAGTTCACTGAAAGGAACAGTTAGTGCTCATGTTAGTTGATCAATTTTGCCTGCCTCTATCTTATAATCTGAGCAACGACTTTGAAGATACCAATATGCATTTTAATGGCCATTGATAATTTCCTATCTTGTTTGGAAATTCTGTATCATTTTTATAGTTTTTTTCTCTTTAAACTGAAATTGGGGAGGGAAATAAGGAAGAGTGAATTACTTCTCTGCGCTTGATCTTTGCATGTCTTCTCTCTCTGCCTCTGGCTGCCGCCCTCTTTCCCCTGCTCTTGTTCATTCTCTGTTTCCTTATCTTCCTGTCTCTGTGAGGTCTTCATTTTTGGTTCCTAACTTTTTCTTTACCTTTGTCTCTCTCATAACGTTGTCTCTTCCTGCTTGATTACCTCTTCCCTTGCTCACCTCTGTGACCGGACATTTGTCGGACTCTCTCCTCATTATTGTCTTTCATTTCAACATAGACTTTGATATATTTTTATTCTTCATCACACTGAATTAAAATTCTATGGTTTCATTAAACATATGTTAGGTAAGGCTTTTAAAAATGGAAGCCAGTTTTTACTCTTCCAAGATTTCTGTCAATTATTGATGCGGTAACCAGACAGTTTAGAGAACTTGGCCCCAAAGGGTAAGGAGAATACAGTGCAAAGGCCCTCTGTGGCACTGGGTCAACAATAAAAGACTCAAGCTGATGCTCTCCTACGTGTGTTATGTGCGTGAGCCTGGAAATCAGTTTGGAGAGCAATGGACAGTGGTTCTCAGAAGTACATTAGGTGGTGTGGCATCTAGGGGTTCTGTCAAGAAAAGATACTGGGGACACTCAGATGAGCGCAGGTGAGGACATCAGCAACTATCTGATAGAAGCTCTTTTGCTGGGGCTGAATTGGTGACAACATACACTTAGGGGACAGCAGGTGACAGAGAATTAGGAACACTGTGGCCCTGCAAGGGGCAGAGAAGGTAGATTTAGAGAGGTAAGCAGTGGTGATGCATACTGACAGTGATGAGCAAAGGAAAGATGTAAAAAACTTCTAAAAACCTTAACCTGGTGTGTGCTTATAGCCACACAGCTTAGTAACTACATGGTTTATCTTTATTGGGAAAGGAAACAATATTGAAACTATGCAGAGGTCCATTTGTGAATAGAATATAATGTATAAACATGAAAAAGTTAGTAAATATAATGGAAAAGAGAACCCCACATTCGCTGACTTGAGAGGACTTAGAGTCAGGAAGACAGAGACTTGTATGGGGATTTAAGGATCTAATCATAAAAGATATGAGTAAAATATTGAATCTTTCTGTCAAATCCTAAATTACTAAAAATAGCAGGTACCTTTGGAATGCCATAAGAGGTGATTTTAGGACACACAATTGGAAGTATTTTGTTGCAACAGGATTGATAATTATCTTAGTTCTGGCTGCTGTAGCAAATCATCATAGACTGGGTCACTTAGAAATCAGACATTTATTTCTCATGGTTCTGGAGGCTGGAGGCCTACGATCAGGGTGCTAGCATGATCAGGTTCTTGGGGAAGGCCTTATTCCTGTTTATGTCCATACATGTCCTTCCCTCAGCCTCATGTCCCTTACTGTTTTTAGGAGGGCATTGCTGGAATGGGGGTTCTATTCTCATGTCTCATGTCCTTTTAAAATTCTCATCTCCAAATACTGTCATATTGGAAATTAGGTTCAACATGTGAATCTTGGGGAGATAAAAATATCCATTCATTCAACACATAGCAAAATGCTTTATAATTTAAAATAGTTTTGTCTACTAATATGGAAACAGTATAATACATAAGTGTTACAAGTTTAAATACAGAGAGATCAAAGAAAAGTATGAATGAATGTGTAATATATATTACACATACCAACATATTATTTTTAGTTTGCTGAAATCATACTTAAAGTTACATGGTGAAATGTACAGATTTTTTATGTACACAAACTGCTGTTTTGTTAAAGGTACACAATCAGGACTAAAGATTTCCTCATGCTCAAAAGGTCTTTCTTAGACTGGGGATATGGCTCAGTGGCTATAACCTGGCAAGTGCAAGGTCTTGAGTTTGATTCCCAGTACCAAAATGAAAACAAAAGTTCTTTCTTGCTACTTTCCATTCACTTTTCATATCTAATTCGGTCATTAGACCATTTTTATTGAGTTACTTTTTATTATTGATTTGTAGAAATTCTTCATATAATCTGGACCAATTATTTTGTCAGCTACTGAATGAATTAAGAGTAGAGTATATATATCCTTATAAATGTATGGTTTACCTATAGTTTGCCTTTTCACTTGTTTAACTGTCTTTTGATGAATAGAAGAAAATTTTAAATTGAGATAAAGTTTCAAACTTCTACCTTGGCTGTTCCATATTGCATTTTCAATCGTAATTTAGAGGTTGAAGTTTCTGCACGTCCTTGCCAACACTTTCTGTTGTTAGTCTTATTTTAGCCGTCCTGGGATTATGTTGTGGGGTTCGCATTTTGGTGTTAAATTACATCTTCCCAATGACTAATTATGTTTAACATCTTTTCATGTGCTTTATCATTGATACGCTTTCTTTGATGAAGTATTTTTATAAATCTACCCATTTAAAATTGGATTTTTACCTTCATGGTTTTGACATGAAAGAATTACTTTTATGGATGCTAGCTAGAAGTTGTGTTTATCAGGTATATGTTTTGCAAATACGTTTTCCATCAGTGGCTTGTCTTTCATGTCCTCAACAATGTCTTCTGCAGAGGAAAAGTTTTTAAATGTGATGTTATCCAACTTTTCTTCCATGGCTCAGGATGTTTTGAGATTCTGAGGAATCTTTACCTAACAGAGTTATCAGTAATAATGCATTTTGAAGTTTCATAGTTCCCACTTGTACCATTAGGTCCACGATCCAATTGAGATAATGCTTGGAGAAGATATGAGGTAACAGTTGGGATTTGCTTTCTCTTTGTATATAGCTATCCTTTTCTTGTTGAATGACTTTGGAAGTTTTGTCAAAATTGTCCAACTATAACTGTCTATCTATCACCCATCAGTATTTCATATATATGTCACTTTTTGAAGTTGCTGTGTTCCGCTGACCTATGTGTCTCTGATTATTATTATATTAGCTATTTTTATAATACAAGTTTATATTATGTATTTTGTATATTCCATATTGATTACTTTGACATTACCTTGAAATGAGGTAGACCATATCCTCCAACTTTCTTCTTTATAAAAATTGTTATGGTTCTTTTATGCCTTTTGTGTTTTCATGGAAATTTTAGAATTGAATGGACAGTTTTTATAGAAAAACCTAGAGAGTTTGACTAGGATTGTATTCAGTTTATATTGACAAGCATTAACATTTTAGCGGTGTCATATCTTCTAATCCACCACATCTCCCCTATTTGGGCCTCTTTAATTTCTCTCAGTAGTGTTTTGTTGTGTTCGAGATACAGCTCTTCAATGTGTTTTCTTATCTTGGTATTTTATATTTTTTGGTGCTGATACAGACGATATTTTCTAAATCTTATTTTCTGATTCCTTGCAGTATTTAGCAATACAATGGGCTAGTTTTGTGTATTGACTTTTTTCTTAGGAGCTTACTAAATTTACTTAATAGCTCTTACAGTCTTTATGTCAAATTCTTTTGTTATTTTTTACATTGATGATATTGATGAAAAAAAGACTATTTTTCTATCCTCTTTCCCAGTTTGTATGCCTTTTACTTCTTTTTTTCTATTAAGATAGCACCTCTCGCACAATGTTTTATTCTAATATCAAGACCAAATCAAGTAACATTTCTTCCTGACATGGGGAGAAAGTGCATTCGCTGTCTTGTAGGTTACAAACATAAATGTCCTTCACCAGTTTGAGAATATTTCCTTCTCTACCTAGGTTGCTGATATCTTAGAAAGAAAATAATAGATACTGCATTTCTTAAGTCCTCCATTTATCAAGATGGCCATATTTTTTGCTTGTTAATATGACTAACATTTATTACTTTTAAAAATTGTCTTTCATTTCTATCTTTCTTGGGGGGAGGTACCGGGAATCGAAATCAGGGCCTTCCACTTGGCAGGCAGGCCCTTATACCACTGAGCTCTATCCCTGACCCTTCATTTCTGTCCTAAATTATGTGAGTTTATGATGCATGCTTTATTTGCATATTGCTGGATTTATTTTGCTGGAGATCTTTAAGGCTCACTTTTTCAGCTTTCAGTTGTTACTTTTCTTTGAGTTTCTTAGAGCCACTCTGTGTTTGCCTAGTTCAGGAGTCAGCCGGGTTTTGAGAGAAGTTTGTGTGCAGATGTTTCCTCCTTCCCAGTGGCCCTGTCCTTTGCAGGCAGATTATATGCTGTTTTTCTATCTTGTTATATTTTGGTACCTGTTATTCTGCCTCGCACCACCCCGCTCTTCTTAGTCTTCCTAGCTTCTAATGAGCACCATTTTACTCCTTTCTTCTCTAAGATCAAGTTGTTCAGTTTGTACATATGAATAAAGGCTGTGGTATTTGTCTTCTGTTCTTGGCTTATTCGATTTAGTCCAGTGTCCTCCAGGTGCATCCATGTTGCTATAAATGATAGGCTTTTCCACTCATTTTATGGCTGAATAACATGTCTATCCACTTCTCTGTGGGTGCAAACTTTGGTTGCATTTTTATATTGGTTTCTTTCTTACATTGTGAATAGTGCCGCAGTGTATGTGAGAGAGCAGCTCTTTGATGTATTGATTTCGTGCCTGTGGATGGATAAGCAGTATGGCATTGTTGGATTGTGTGTATTTCTATTTTTAGTTTTTTTGGGGAACTGCTACTGTTTTCCACAGTGGCTGTACTAATTTACATTCCTGCTAGGAGTGTTTTAAGAGTTTCCCTTTCTCCACATCCTTGCCAGCATTTGTAACTTTTCATCCTTCTCAAAATATCCATTCAGATTGGTGAGATGATATCTCATTGTGGTTTAGTTTGTGTTTCCCTCACAGTTAGCAACAGTAAGCATTTTCCTCATGTACCTCTTGGCTATTTTTATGTCGTTTTGAGAAATGTCTATTCAATCATTTACCTATTTTTTAACCTGGATTATACGTTTTGCTTTTGAGTTCCTTGTATATTCTGGATTTTAATCCCTCTTGGATGAACAGTTTGCACAGATTTTCTCTCATTTTGCAGGATGTCTTTCTCCTCTTTTGTTTCCTTTGTTGTGCTGAAGTTTCTTATTTTAATCTAACCTCATTTGTTTTTCCTTCTATTGCTTGTGTTTTTGGATTCTTACCCAAAAAATCTTTGCTCATACAAGTTTCTTAAAGTTTTTAAGAGTATTTTCTTCTGGTTGTTTCATAGTTTCTGATCTTCCATCTAGGTCTCTGATCCATTTAGTGTTGATTTTTTCCATGGTGAGAGATGGGTGTGGTTTCCTTCTTCTCTATATTGGTACCCGGTTTCCCCAGCAGGATTTGTTGGAGAAACTATCCTTTCTCCATTGTATGCTCTTGGCACCAAATCAGTGGTCTGTAAATATTTGGATGTATCTGCGGGCCCTCTAGTTTGTTCCATTGGTCTGTGTATTGGTTTCTATAGCCTAGTATTCATTTCATTCATTGCTCCCTTTCCCTACTTTCTTGACCTCACTAAATAGCATGCATTCATTTTTGTTATTTGTACTGGACTGTGAAAAGCTTGCCATTTACCAGATTCTTCCATGGGCAGTTATTTCAATTGAAATAATTGACTTCCCACAAAAAGAAAAATATACCTGTCACTAAACCTGGGAATCTGGTCATTCTTTAGTTTGAATTTTTAGCATGATTGCTTTTGAAGTCCAGCTGCTAATTGTTTCACCATGCAGCATTCATTGTTATTGGAATAGTAAAATTTTAAATATTTACCATCTGTTTTTCATATGGGGAAAATAAAAACCGCAGTGTTATGTCCTGGGCAGTGGGTTGTCTATGTTTTCTAGGATGAAAGGGAGGAAAGAGAGGAGTACATTTTCAGCCTCTCATTATGTTATAACAGCCTAACTCATGCCTTATATTTGGAAAAACGTACAAGTTTAATCATATGTGGAAGACAGTGACTCTCGATTGGAGCGCTGGCTCTGCATAAGTAACTGTCCCTTTTGGAATAGTTTTATACTTTTGCTGTCAGAATGATGCCGTTAGCACTTGGTGTTCTAATGGGGCCCACGGATGTTTTCTGTCCCTCCCCTGTCAGAATAAGATTTGGAACCAAAGTAGTTTTCAGAGATCTGAAGGGCTGAGTTTGAAACATAAAAGGTGATAGCAGAATGACTGAGGTAACATTTTTATTTCTCATATCCTCAAAATGGTGCTCCTGCCCCCTCCCACCCATGTGATCTCCGGAGTGTGCTGAGTTTGTTTCTATTCTGAAAAGGGTTGAAGGAACGAGGAACTAAATATGTAGAGAAAAGAAAACTTATCTGGATTTTCTTCAAAATATGTTTCTTGTAGTCTTTAAATTTCTTAAACTATATTTTGAAAAATATATAAATTATTTTGATTCTTTGGCAAATAATAAACTTATTTTCTTATCTGGTTTCATGTGGAATAAATAGAAAATCACTGATTTCTCAAGAGCTAAAGATCACACTTCTAATTGCTGATTGATTCAGTTAATTTGAAAATCTTTATTATGCCCCGGGCACCCTTGATTTCTACAGATACAGCGTCATTTTTTAGTATACCTTTATGCAGAGATTTTTAAAACAGAAATTTAAACATTTAAAAGAGTACTTTTTCCATTTACTTACATATTTACTATTTCTGATATTAATCATTCCTTCACATAATCTGAGTTTGTATCTAGTGTCACTTTTATGTAGCCTAAAGTTCTATCTTTGAATGTTTTTGTCTAGCAAGTCTAGTGGCTGTCATTTCTCTCAGCATCTGAATATCAGTAAATAGTAACTTCATTTTTCTAAACTCTTTTGTTTTATTAGTATATGTTTGAGATACATAGTAATTGCATTCATCTTGAGGAATTGATACATATATATCACACTTTAATTGTGTTTACTTCCTCTTCCCTTCCACGTCAACCTCATTGTTGAAGGATATTTTTGCTGGATATATAATTTACAGTTAACAGTGTTATTAATTTCAGCATTTCAAAGGTGTCATTCCATTGTCTTCTAGCTTACACTTTCTGGAGAGAAATCAGTGAAAATTTTTATCTCTGTTCCTTTGTTTACATTGTTTCCTCCTCCTACTACTTGTTGCTATTAAGATTATTTCTTTATCACTAGATTGAAGTGATTGATTAAAGTCTGCCATAGTACCCTCCAGCCACCATTATCCTGCTTGGGATTTGTTTAGCCCTCTAGAATTATATATTGTTTTTACCCAACTTGAAGGGTTTTTTCACTCTTTGTTTCTCAAGTACTTTTTTCTTATACGACTCTCTCTCTCTTGCTCTCTCTCTCTCTATATATATATGCTATGTATATGTAACTATATAACTAGTTATACATGTAATAACTATATAAACTATATATATAAGTATATAGTTGTATATATGATATGTATAACTAACAATATGTGTATATATAACTGTAGATATGTATAGACATGTAAACTATATGTATATATAGTTTTATATATATGCTATTTCTTCTTTTTTTTTCATACTAGAAATCAAACTTCTTTTTTTTCGTACTAGAAATCAAACTCTGCTGGATATGGTGGCACACAGCCTCTAATCCCAGCACTCAGGAGGCTGAGGCAGGAGGATCATTGCAAAGTTCGAGAGCAGCCTGGGCTACAAAGTGAGCTCAAGGCCAGCCTAACTGCATAGAGGGACCCTGACTCAAAAAGACAAAAAAGAAATTGAACTCCAGATTTCACACTTGCCCGGCAGGTGCTGTGTCACTGAGCTGTCCCCCGCCAGCCCTATCCTCCCAGCTTCTTTCCTCTCTTTCTTTCATGTCAGATAGTTTATATTACTGTCTTCGAGTTTATAGGTCTTTTCTCTGCCCTTAAGCTTATTCATTTACTTTTTAAAATTTCAGCTAACACATATTTTTGCCTTAGAAATTCTGCTTATAATTTTATATTTCTTGCCTTTATCTTTTCTTTGAACTCTTTTCACATATAATAACATTTCAGAGTCCTTCACCTGATAATTTTATCTTCTCTGTCATTTCTGGGATGCTTTATATTCATTTTCTCCTGGTTCTATTTCTAAGTATCTTTATGTGTAGTAATTTTTGATTACATGCAGAAAGTGATGTTATTTTTTTTTTCAGAAAGTGATGTTATTGTGTGTGAGTTTTAAATTTTCCTTTGAGATGTGTTGAGTTTTGTCTTATTCATTTCTTAGATCATTTTAAGTATCATTTTTAAGGCTTATTTTGGTGAACATAGAGCCTAATATGTGATAATTTATCTCTTCTGCTAAGGCAGGTCTTTTCTGAGCTTTCTGTAAGAAACCCTGTATATTCAGTGAAGTTACTTAGAATTCTTCCATATGTGAAGCCTTTGGGTTATCTTGAAGCTCTGTAGAAATTGACTTTCATCCTAGCATAGATGGGTTGGCAATTGGCCAGACTCAGGGAGACCTTGCGAGAACCCATGGAGCATGTCCTAGCGCGCTTTTCTCCTTAGATTTACTCTTATTCAGAGAGCTCAGTTTCTTCGGCCTCCACAAATTCTATTCTTTATCTGCTTAACTCGGTGCGATTCCCTGCTTGGATTGCTGTTATGCTACAGTCACTGTAGTATGTTTATTTTTTTTTATTTTTATTTTTTTTTTCCCGGGACCGGGGATCGAACTCAGGGCCGTAGTGCTTAGCGGCAAGCACTTAGCCCGCTGAGCTGTACCTCCAGCCCACTGTAGTATGTTTAGACACAAAGGAAAAAAAAAGTTATGCAAGGGCTCATTTCATTCTATTTCCTTCTCCCAAAGATTCCTGTCCTTTTCTGCCTACTGTACAGTATCTGAAAATAATTGTATGATTTGTCTTGTGAAACAGATACAGCAGGATAGCAAGTCCGTCGTGGCTGGAGGGCAAGTCCATCATGGCTAGTTTTTCAGGATTCTACTTAATTCTGATGTATTGCTATTAAATTGGTACTTAGTTAAGGGGAATCCTTTTTTTTTATCTTTTTGAGACAGGGTCTTGCTATGCGTTCAAGCTGACCTTGGACTCACTTTGTAGCCCAGGCTGGCTTTGAACTCACAGAGATCCTCCTGCCTCAGCCTCAGGAGTGCTGGGATTACAGGTGTATGCCACCACACCCGGCTCATTAATAGGAATCCTATCCAGCTGGTTATACAGGGTATTACAGTGACATGTGTCCAAGACTTGTGCCTCAGTATTGACTCAACAGATGTAGAAAATTCCATTGAAGTGCAGACTGTGATACCTAGCGACCACAAGATTAGTAGCAAGGCAAAACAGTATTCTGAGATGTCTCTCTTTAACCTAGGATTAGTAAAGTTTTTAAAAATGCTTCAACTTTTGTTATATCCCCTTGAATCAGATCTTATTTTTATAAATCATGTTTTCCTGATGTACACTGATACAGCTGCATTATTAATAACCCAAGTCCTTCAAAATTTCAGGGGCAGCATTCCTTGCCATTACAACAATCTTTGCCGAGACGGGATCTGGTTTTGTTGTACCAAGTTCTTCTTCCAAAGCCGGTGTGGAAGCCATGAACAAGTGAGCTTTCTATTTCTTCCTGCTGCTGAAGAGAATAAACTACATTGATAGTTCATGTAAACAAAGTCCTGCTTTCTGGTTTCTATCTAGAGAAAAAAAAAATAAAAGACTAATTTGGATTCACCAAGGGAAACATTCTGTGTCCTAGATGAGTACCATTTGCCTAAAACAGCACTTTCCAGGAGAATTTATACAGTGATGCAAATGTCCTATAAATCTGCACTATCTAATAGCTACACATAGTGATTAAACGCTTGAAGTGCAGCCCCTGTGACTGAGAAATTGAATTTAAAATTTTTAAAGAGTCACATGTGCTAATGTCTTCACACCTCACAGGACTTATTGCCCATCGGTATGTCTTTACTACTGCCATCCCTAACCTTGTGAACACATTTTCATCCCTTTATTGTATCTGCTCCATAAGATTTATGGGACTAACACAGACCTTGAGCATTTGCCTAGCCTAGTCCTTTGCTCAGCAGAGAATGATTGCTTTGTGAATTTTTTCCCCATTGGCCTGTTCCATTGTATTTGTTGAAATGGGACATTGCCGTTGTCTATTGGGCTATTGAAATAATCCTATGGTATATTTCTTTGCTATCAATCTCTTTCCCTTTCATATTTTAAATTTGTATTTCCACAAAATTATCTTTTTAAACATACGTCTGCTTATGTTATTCTTCAGCCAAAAGCATTAGTTCATTTTCTGTTACTGTTTGGAATAAAAGCCCAAACCACATGACGTTCTAAATAGACTTGTCCAGGCTTTTGTTCATTAGTTAATTTATGCAGTAACTATTATATACCTACAGTGTGCCTACAATTGTGGTAGGTACCAGGAATATGGTAGATGTGACACTAGAAATGTGATTTTTTTTTAAGGGTCTTGCTGTGTAGTTCAGGCTGTCCTTGAGTTCTCTGAGTAGCCCAGGCTATACAGTGAACTCACAGTGATCCTCTGCCTCTGCCTCCCAAGTGCTAGAATTAGGGGCAGGTGAGACCACACCACCTGGAAATAGAGCAGTCCTTGTTCTCACCTGATTTGATATCATCCCACGCATACTCTTGTGCTTTACCTGCTTTAAGTATTTCTTCTTCCCTTAAGTGTGCCATGTGTTTGTATCTGGGTTAAGTTCTTAATTTTTGCTGTGATATGCTGCTTAATTTTTTTTTTCTTGTTTTAAAGACAGTAGTCAAAAAAACCCAACAAAACCAACATACTAACATCACAGAAAAACAAAGCAAGAACATTAAAATGATACAGAGTTTCAAAACAAAATGATAGGAATTAGCAGTAGTTGTTATACATTGTTATCTTCAACTATGTTGCTGAGATTACCAGATGTAAGGATGGAAGATTGTTCTAACAATTACAGAGAATAAAAAATAATTATTAAATAAAACATTACAGATAATACAGAGCCTCTCCAGATAAGATGGTAGGAATTCACCAATGGTTGTTCTATTGTATTTCGTTGTCCTCAAATCAGTTGCTGAGGCTTCCAGATTCAAGCATTCTGTTGCTTAATTTCAAGACACATCAACTTCATGTGCTGCATGTTTTCTCTCATTATCTACATAAAATTAACCATTCCTTATCATGTGTTCCTTAAAACTCTGCTTAATGCACTCTCATGGGATGACAAACACACTGAAAAATCGATCCTGAGATGCAGATAGAATATCAGGGTGAGAGGGCACAGAGAGAAGGCTGTGATAGACTTTTATTTTCATTTTTTGGTACCGGGACTCAGACTCGGGACTTTGTACTTTCCAGGTAGGCACTTGTGCCACTGAGCTAAGCTATATCCCTGGCCTAGTGATAGACTTTTAGATATGTCACTACAGCTATCTGACTTCCCCAGGGGGTGTGAGTTCTCATTACCCAGTGGGATCTGGTACATAGCTTGTGTTCAGTACTTGTTGAGCTGCAGTTTTGCCCGTCTTCCAGAAGTACTAAAGTACTTTAACATTTAGATCAGTAGTACGTATTTGCTTGAGATAGGAAGTACTATTGTCTGTCTTAGTCCATGTTGTGCTCCTATAACAGAATGCCTGAAACTAGGTATTTTATAAACAACAGAAATTTACTTATTCAATATTCCAGAGGCTGGAGTGTTCAATACAAGGTGCCTGCATCTTCCAAAGGCCTTTATATTAAATTGTCCCACTGTGTAAAATGAGAGGAAGTGTGGAAGAGGGAAAGAAGGGACTGAATTCAGTTTGTAATAAGTCCGCTCTTGCTGTAATGTTCTTGAGGTAACGTTAATGCATTCAGAGGGCAGAGTCCTCAGGACTTAGACCTCTTTTAAGTTCCACCATCCAAACTCTTGCGTTGTGGGTTAAGTGTCTAACAAAAGGCCTTTGAGGACATATTTAACCCTAACAACTTCATTAAATGTTGAGTGTTATTCCGAACATTACTATTTTTAAATATCAGAAATTATTAGAAATAACATATTAGCACATGCCTGTGTGGGCAGCATTTGTACAATGTCAATATTTATTTTGCTGCTGCCTTTGAATCATATTAGAAGCTTCAGTACCATATCCTTGAAAGATTCTGATTCTCATTTCTCTGCATAGCATATTGCACTTAGCATGCATGTGCTTTTCTTTACAACCTCTGCTCTCACAGACCCTCTTTTCATATATAATAGGACATAGCAATACTGTATATATCCCATAGATTCCCAAATTCTAGATGTTGTTTGTGCTTTGTCTTTTACTCATATGGACCTCTATACATGGGCTATTTTTTTCCATTCTTCTCTCTGCAAACACGTGTCTTCTTCTTAACCCCTGGTTCCTACAGCAAACACCTAATCTTTCTTCAAGTGTCAGCTTGACTACCACCTTTTTATAGAACCTTCTCTCTCACTTCCAGGCTGCTTAGGAGGATCTTCCTTCAACTAGCCATGGTTCACTTTATGCAGTTCCTAAGTGAACTTAAGTTAATTAAGTTGCATTTTCCTTGTATTCCCAAACTGACCTCTCTCAGGACAGGGAGAGACTGCTTCCTTCAAAGCAGATACTGCTTTCCCTGCTAGAGGCTAAATAATTCTTACAGAAGGTTGGCTCAGGGTAAGCACATGGTAAACCTGTGCTTGCCCTGAGCTTATTAAATGCACAATAATAATGCCTGACACATATTGGTGTGTGTGGTTAGCATATGAACCTGTGGAGTGAGCTGTGTGAGGTGGATTCCTTATATGACAGCAGCTCTTCAGTATATAAGCTAGCCTAATGAGAACTGGTAGGTAGTGCTGGCAGGGGAAAAAAACAATTACCTGGCACATCTGTGAGCAAAAGTAGGATAGTTTTTCCTCTGGGCAGATTTCCACAATAGGTTGCTCAGTTTTTCACAGGATTAAATACACTCTGCTTGGCTGAGTAATTCTGTTAAAACACAGAGTTACTAATTCTCAATTTGGAGTAGGTTCCCTGTGAGTACATCCCTGAGGTAAGTAGAATCATGAAAAAAAAGCTTCACCATAAGCTCAACTGACAGAAGCAGTTTTTATGTATGATGTGCCTAAAAGAGAGGAAGCCTACCCATTTTTTACAAATTGCACCTGTGAATTCAGTTAGATTAATGGTCTGTAGTGGCTCATGCGTCCCGTCTTCCCCAGAACTGAATTGGCCCTTGAAGTGCTGCCATCAGACTCTATCTCACTCCCATTTTATCTATTAGAAAGAAGCAGTGTCTTAAAGATATTATTATATCGCACAGCTATACAGTTTTCCTTTGTCAGTCTTCTAGGAAGAAATATTTTTCTGATTTTTTTTTTTTTTTTTTTTTTTGCAGTAGAAACATTTGTATTTTGCCTGAGCAATTTTAGCTTGCTCTTTTCTTCTGGGCACTGTGAAGTGTGTAACTGATAAGGGTTTATTTGTTAATATTAATTTATTAATACATGTTTATGACACAATGATTACTTTCATTGTGGGTGTTTGGCCCATGAACCTGGCACATCTTAATTCTTTTTTTATGTCCCCTTCTCTTCTATCCCTTCCCTTCTCACTCCATTTCTTGCTCCCCTGCCCATGTGGAGTGGATCTGGCTCCCCGTTTCCTTTTATGTATTCTTTATTTTGCTCTGCACTTATTCTTTGGAATTCTCATATGAGCGGTAGGCGCACCACTTTTGCACAGGGTCATGAAAATTTGTCGTCTGCCTTTCGCAATTATATAAAACATCATAATGGACTCCAACAGGAAGTTCATTCATTTCCAGCCCTTTTATATTTCCTTGTACTTTTTCTTCTGACCCCCTTCACATCTTCTCTTCCTGTCTTTCTTATTTGCATTATTTGTGCTCTTTTTTAAAGCTACCTGATGCAGTTTTTGAAGCTGGATATATATATCAGTATAAATTCATAAAATAAATCTAGATTGAAAAAACGTTAAACCTATGCAACTGGTATGCTTTAAAAACAGATTCCCTCAAGGTTATATGTTTGCTATTAGTGTTACATTTCGTTTCAAGATATTTAGTAAGGTTTTTGTTAGATTCCTTTTTCCTTTGAAGCTCAGTTCAGTAATTACATGAAAACCAAGTTAAACACGGCTGTGGTTAATATTTTAAGTCTATATAATCCATCTTTTATTCAGTTAAAGTACGTGTGATCCTGCAGACACTGAGATCCACAATGCATAGGCCAAAAGTAAAATTATAATGAACTTTGTGGATGTGAAATTGAACTCCATACTCCATAAAATGTGAGGGCACAGCATGAAGTTCTCTTATTTTTCCGTGAGTAATGAGGACCTACGTTAGAAAACCTATACTGATGTTGGATTTCTTCTTGTGAAGTGTGAATGACAGACAGTGGCCAAGGACACTAAAGCCTGAGTGGTAGGGCACAGCACAGAGTGACAGAGGCTCAACCTCCGGGGCTGGACTCTGAGGGTGACAGGTCAGCTCTAAGAGACACAGAGAAGAGTGAATTAACCGTGCTGTATTTCAGTACCATATTGCAGTATCTGTAACTTAAGGAACTATAATAGTGTATAACTTTTGGGTATAAACTCTGGCATGCCTTAGGCATGAAGTGAATCTTGGTTATTTGTATTTTTAACATTCATAGCATAATATTTTAGAACGTTTTTGTCCATTTTTATGTTTAGGTCTCTTGCAGGAGAATGGGGTAAATATGGAATGAGATTCAATATCATTCAACCGGGGCCTATAAAAACCAAAGTAAGTTTTAGTCGGCTTGTTATAATGTTGTGAGTGATTAAAGAATGAAATGGTGACTGATACGTTCTAATTGTGTGTGGTGGACTTTCCAGGGATGTCGGGGTTTGAAGCTCTGCTTGTAGGGAAGAGGTGTTTCCCATAAGTTTGTAGCAGCTGTGTAACTTTGGGGTAATACCTGTTTCAGTGGGTTAATCTTTTAGGATCTTTTATGTTATCAATTTTGGCAGTGTTTCCAGTTTTGCTTCTGTAACTGTAGACATGTTATTGTCCCATATTTCTTACTTTTACCGTATTTTAAGATTCTTAGTCCTTTGACTGAAATCCTTTTTTCTCAAATCGTGGAAATGCAAGTATATTTTTAGTTTAAGAGGTGCTCTCGAAATCTGTCATGAAGCCTGGCTTTGCTGTTGGTAGCATTTTCTTTGACTCATGTCTGTGCCTTTTCACATTTAATTATGCATGTCATCTAACTCCTACATATTCCTGATTCAACATCCTTCTAGAGGTGTGCATTTCCCTGTGGTAACAATCCTGCACATACCCACTACAACTTGTAACTATCACTAACGGTGTTACAGATGGTGCACAGCGTCCACATGTTCTCTGTCCTCTACTGTGAACCCCAAATAACTCCACTCTCACTCTTCTTTTTATTTGCAAGTAAACCTGGAATTTATAATTCCAGCTGAGATGTAGGTTTGAAAATACAGTCAAAATGTATAAACGCATTGGAGAATAGCATCATGAAACAATTTGGTGGTAGATGGCCCTGTGGTATTAAATATTAACATGGAGGTCACCGTGTTAGTTTTATTTAGCAGTTTAATGGGCAGAAAATGAAAATTTAAAAAAACACCTGAGTGAAACTTGATTGAAGATCATATTTTTCTAGCACTTAAATAATAAAATGTCTAATATATTAGTGGAGGAATACTTCAAAAGCATATATTAAAACTCATGACTCAGGGTGGCCCAGGCTAAGAATAATCAGGAAAGAACTCACAGAAGCATCTTTCTTGGACCTCAATATCTAGGAATAGTCACTCACCCTCTACAAAGACATTGGACAAAATGTTTGCTCTCAACGAACATGTAGTGTAGCAATACAAATAAAAGTTATATGCAAATAATAGGCATGTAGTTTTAATGAGATTAAAGGAAAACAAGTATAGAAACCTTGAAGCAAACAAGGTAGCAGTAGGATTGGGACCAAAGCCTCCCTCTGTCCTGGTCACCTTATTCCTGGCCAGGACAATTGGAAGTCTCTCCAGAAGCCTCTAGTGTTTGCTGTGTCCAATGTCCAATACCTGTATTATCAGAGAGAATGATTACCCAGAATTCCAGGCTCTAGTACAGAAGGATTCAGTCCTTTTTCTTAATCAGCTCACATCTACCCCTCCTCTTGGTCTACTCCTGCATATCATTAGCGTAAGCAGAAATTATGTCTCATTTAGGTTTGATTTTTATCTCCATAAGATCTACTTGAATATTGCTTTCTTATTATTTTGTATGCTTCATTACTTATTTTGTTTATCTATAAGGTACAGGCGTATAGTTTCTGTTTACTCTCTCCTTGAAGGTGTGTTATGGAGGTTAAATGAGAAGGAACAAGAAAAAGACACTGACATATAAAGTGCACAAATGGAAGATGGGCTTTCTGGCCTGAAGAGAAGAAAAGGGGCTTCCTCTTAAATATTTCCCATTTGGGTTGCTCCCCTGTGTTCATCTTTCTGTCAAATAACAATGCTTCTACTTACTACCTCTACCACACTGAGCTTGTATATATTTCAGGATATTTTTGTTCCCATTTGCCCACTTGATGCTTACAACAGCATTGTGAGTTAGCTACGGTAGAAGTCCTGACTTTCCATAGAAGGAATGAAGGTAAAACATTACATTTTCCATGGATCTGTTTTGAAGGTCAAATTTAAGTAAAAATGACCGGTTTGAACCTAACATGATTGTGGAAGGATTTTGTAAAATTGTATTATTTAACAGGGCATATAGTAACATTCCATTTTATATAGATTTGTTGCTGAAGTAGGAAAAGGGTGGCACTGAAACACGCGCGCGCACACGCACGCACACATATACCCCTAATTGTTTTCTTAATTTCTAAGGGTGCCTTCAGCCGCATGGACCCAACTGGAACATTTGAGAAAGATATGATTGACAGAATTCCTTGCGGCCGGCTGGGGACTGCGGAAGAGCTTGCAAATCTTGCCATTTTCCTTTGTAGTGATTATGCTTCCTGGATTAGTGGTGCAGTAAGTATTGTTTTGTCTCTTGGCTTTTTGGAGGGATGTGGGAGGAGACCTATTTGGAACCAGTCCAGGCAAGGGTAAAGGTAAATATATTTTAGAATATGTATTTAGCTGTAAAAATGATATAGAAATATTTTATACATATATTTTCCAGCCTATGAAGTTTATTTAAACTTGATTAATTAATTGTATTAAATGTAAGTTACCCTGGTAGACAACACTTTAAGATGACCTGTAAGATGTAGTAGAATTTTGAAATTGTAGAGCTATTGCAAAGATTCTAAATTGAATGAAACAATTTACATTTAATCATAAGTATTATCCTTTAACATCTGGCCTTTGATTGGAAGTCTGAAGAATTTGATCCAGTTAGAATGTGAAAATGGATAGTAATTTAGGAACTTTCATATGAAGTTAGTTTCAGCATTTTTAATATCTTGTTTCAGGTCATTAGATTTGATGGTGGAGAGGAAGCATTTATTTCAGGTGAATTGAACAGCTTAAGGAAGGTAATGTCTTTTTGTGTATATAATATCATGAGCAGTTAGGCTGCTGAGCTTTAAAACCGTGGGAGAACTTAATTAAATCGACCTTTTCTTTTTGTGTCAGGTCACCAAGGAAGAGTGGGACACAATAGAAGGACTCATCCGAAAGACGAAAGGCTCCTAAGACCACTGTACCTCGTACAGATCACTGTACCCCTCATACAGATCACCATTCTCCTCATCCAAGTCCAAATTAGAGCGTGGACATGATACAAACTGGCTGTAACCTTTTGAGTATTTTCAATTCTAATAAAGTTTTAATTACCAAACATTTTCTGACTACATACTATGTGCCAGGCCAGTGGTAGGCATTTGTGTATTTAAATGTAGATAAAGCGGGGAAATCATCTCTTAAAAAAAGTTGTTTTAAATGCACGAAACTAGGTAGTGGCTTTGATAGAGGTAAAAAATGCTTTGAAGTGCAGAGCAAGGAATAGGTTATTTGTAATTTGGAAAATCAGTAGAAACCTAATGGGAGAAGTGGCATTTCAGTTATGCATTACACCCTGGGTATGTATAGTGTGAGAAGAATGAAATTAAAACTCTACCATAAATTTTAATGGACTCTACCTTTTCAGCATGTTTCTTTCCATTTAGAGTTGTGAATTATCCTCTCTAGATAGCTTTACATTTTTATGAGACCCTATTTTGTAGCCAGATGTTTTATTTAGTACCTAATAACCTATAGCTCTTTGCACTTAAAACTTCATTCTCCAGCAGGACAGACAGACCTGTAAACAGTTACTTATGTTACACTGTGATAACCATTGTTCCAGCAGCACTAAGGTGTGGAGGGAGAAGTAGTAGGTCATTCTCCTCCGCGTTTAGAGAAAACCACACCTATGACACAGCATTTCGTCTCAGCTGTAAAAGAATAAAGACAGAGAAGGAGAAGGTGGACAGGGAAGGTGAACAAGGCTCAGAATATTTTGGGTGTAATTAAATTGCATATTTGTATTGGCTAATAAGTAATCATGAAAATCAGATAGTAAAAAAAGCAGTCTTAAGTTAAAAACCTTAAAATTCTGAGCTTATTATTTTTTAAAGTCCGTTTTCAATTCATACAAATCGCTTACACCCTAGACTGATCATCCCCACTGCACAGTTTGCCTGCAGGGGCCCAGCTTCCTCTTCCCTCCCTTGGAGAGACCCACAGAGGGATCAACTTTCCTGATCAGACGATGTGCCCTGGGCCCCCGCGGGAACTCTGTACGCACCGACAACTGAGTGTGTACATAAAGTATATGTGCTGTGAATAATGAACAGACAGCCCGACGTTACAGAAGAAGGAACCTTGATGTTCTCTGTTTACTAGCTTGGTGTACTTTTTCCCTACTGTCCTTTAGTGCAGATTCTCAGTCTCCATTTACGTCTAATACTGTTCTTTATTTTCACTTACTCATCAATTTTTTTTTAAACTGCATCTCTTGTAATACTAGAAAATAAGAGGTACCGGTAGTGACAGGCCCTTGTGTGCTGCATCGCTACTTACTTCCCTCACGTGTGAGGTCGGGAGTACAGTATCCCCACACTGTCTGCCTCCAGGTGCTGCGAAGAGCGCTAAGTGAGAAGCCCCAGTGAAATATAAAGCAGGTAAGGGAAAGATGACTTTCCTGCCTTTTGAATCCTTTTCCTTTTTAAGACATGATTTTCATAGAGAAAGTAAGACTAGCAACAACGGGTAAAGAAAAACTAACCCCTTGAAGAAAAACTTTGTTAATACAGTTAACACTGCAATTTTTCTTTTCTGCCTTTGCTTTTCAATTTATTTATGAAAGCAGTCTTTGCGTATATATTTTACAATGTCTACTATACAGTTGACTTTTTTGGGGGGGTCCCGGGAGTCGAACACAGGACGTTGTGCTTGCCAGGCAGGCACATGTGCCACAAAGCTGTGTCCCCTGCAGCATCGCCTGTAGTTCCCACTGCAGTTATCATTCTAAATTAAGTGTTGCTTTTTTGTGTGTGTTTTTTGTTTTGTTTTTTCGTCTTTTTGAGAGAGGGTCTCACTATACAGTTCAGGCTGACCTTGAGCTCACTTTGTGGCCTAAGCTGGCCTTGAACTCCCAAGAATCCTACTGCCTCAGCCTTCCGAGTGGTGATACTACACATGTGTGCCACCATGCCCAGCGTACGCTTCTGTTTCTTAAAGCAATATACTTATTTTTCTATTTCTTGAAATTTCTCCATTTTAGGAAGTTTTTTATTTAATTAATTACTTTTTTGAGACAGGGTTTCAATATGCAGTTCAGGCTGGCCTTGAACATACTCTGTAGTGCCAGCTGGCCTTGAACTCTCAGTGATCCTCCTGCCTCAGCCTCCCAAGGGCTGGAATTACAGGCATGTACCACCACTTCCAATTTTAGAGTTTGTGGACTTCCTTCCATGAATGTTTAGCACTCTTAGCCCATTTCCATACCCACCTCCACTACCTGCCTTTCACTGAACATACTTGGATGTGGATAATGCTTCTCCACCACTGATTCTACAAATATATCCATGTCCCTGTTTATGATTAAATAGATACATTTACATTTTTATGGCTTTAAAAATATGTCCCCAATGCTTTCTTAAACTTCTTTTAAAAGTTCCGATTATATATAATGAATCAGATCCTTTTCTGTAAATATACTTAGTATTCTATGATTTATATATAACAATTATTTAATTATTTATTCTAAGTAGTTTTAAAAATTTAAATAACATTTCCTCAAGGATGCTTATTGGCACCTTTTGCCAATGTATTTTAGAAATTATTTTTGATTTTTTTTTCTTTTGGTCTTTTTTGAGACAAGGTCTCTCTATGCAGTTCAGGTTGGCCTTGAGCTCACTTTGTAGGCCAGTCTGGTCTTGAACTCGCAGCAATCTTCCTGCCTGAGCTTTCCAAGTGCTAGGATTACAGGTATGTGCCACCATGCCTGGCTACTTTTGATTGATAAGTCATAATTGGATACAATGATGGAGGTACAATCCAGTGATTTGATAGGTGTACCCTGTGGAAAGATTAAATTAAACTAATTAACTTGTGTATCACTTAGCTGATTTGTATTGTTTTTATTGTGAAATATCTGAAATTTACTCAATTATTTTGAAATATATAAAACTTTACTATTGGCTATAATTACCTTCTGTGCAGTAGAAATTTCATTAACTACCTGAAATTTCATTGATTAACTCTCCATCTTTCTGCACCCATATCTCCTAGAAACCATGATTCTATTCTCTACTTTGTGTGTTCAACTTTCTTAGGTTACACTTATGAGATCACAGGTTATTTTTAGTTTTTATTATTACAAATAAATCTATATGAGCATCTTTGTGCATAGAACATTTTCCCCATGACAGATGTCTAGAAGTAGTAGTATTAATCAAAAGTTATAAATCTTTTGCATTCCCTTGATACACATTTCCAAATTTTTACAATTTCAACATATACCTGCCAAGAATGAAGACGATTTGCCAGTTTTATAAGGAGCAAATGACAGCTCCTTTAAAAATATGTTCAGTGATAGTGAGTTTGTATACATCTCTACACTTGAGAATTTTATGGTTGCCATTTTTGCCTGTTGGCATCTTAATGTGGTATTTATAACTTCTGATTTGTATGAGCTTATATGCAGTTTTTTCTTCTAATGGTCATCTGTTGGAGTTTGTCTCACTATTATATATTATTACAAGAGGTAGATGAGGGAGAAAAGCTCATCAGCATGGCAGAAACTATAGAAAAGGAAGGCATTCCTTACTGAAAATTCTTCCTGAGGTTGAAAGAGAAACAAATACTATTGATGTATAATCACTACCCTCTGTAACAGACCACTCCTGGGCTGTAAGCACCGCAATGTTTTATCCTAAAGATTATTACTGTCATTCTCCTTGGTACCCTTTTTAGAGTTTAGCTTTTGTTGCACAAATGGAAGGTTACCGTCAAAGTAAGGGTTATTGCTCAGTGTCACTCATTTCGAAGTTAATGTAACAGTTTCCAGGGAATATCTCAGGTATGAAATGACAGTCACTGTTTACTTATTGTTGTCGTGGGAGTTACAGCAGCAAGAGTGAAGGTAATGGCAGCCTTCTGGGAAGATGATAAAGCAGTGAGCGGTAGAGAAAGCCTCTATGAGATGTGGTGTCCAGACCCTGAACTATAGCGATGTGAGGGAGAGAAGGACAGAAATGGAGCCCTGGGACTCAGGAAGGATCTGAAGCAAAAACTGAAGCCCACTGGGAAAATAAGAGAGACTTTAATAAGGAGGAGGTGGCAGGCAGAGCTTTCTCCCTGAGCCCAGACTCCCTGAAGGTGAGGGGCAGCTTGAACCCGCAGACACATGGTGACTGCTGGCAACCTCGGAGGCCTCTGTGGGGAAACACACCAGTGGAACAGCCGTGGACACAGCAGACTGCAGTGCCTGGTGATTTATGCAGGTTCAGACATATCCCAGGAAAGGGCATTTGGCAGGTACCCATCTGGAAGAGGGGCCAGCTGAGTCAGTGTGAGGCTGCTGAGTTCAAGTTGGTAGGGAGCTGAGTTCAAGCTAACAGGAGGTGTACAGAGTGCAACAGGCTGAACCAATTGGGTTCCAGCCTCTCAGCCAGAAGCCAGCCTGAACTTCAGTGAAATGGAAGGTGTAGGCTTGCTGGGATTATCTATTAAACCACGGTCCTGCTACAGCTGGCTTGCTGGGATTAAGCAATTTAGATCCGGACTTTGCCCACCTTTATCCACCAGTGACAGCACAGACACACCTTGAAGGGGACATTTTTTTCTTTCTTGCTTTTGTTCTAGTTTGTTTTTTCTTGATTGTTTGCTCTTGTTTCTATGTGAGTGTGAACATAGTTTTTTGTTGTTATTGTTCCATTTTGTTCTGTTCTTGTTTTAATGGCTTCCTTCTCTCAGACCTATTTTCTTCACCAGTTTCCCAAATTTTGTGTAATCCTCCTTTGTCCCCCAGCCTAGCTTCTAATCTCTTCTCCTACCTCTCCAACACCCCCCCCACACACACCCCGGCAAGCCCTTTTAAAACTTTCTCTCCTGAGAGTAAAATTGCCACATCAAGGGCATACTTACTATATACAATTTTCTGGTTCATTTTAGATTTTGTTATGTAACTGTAAATCTGAATCATAAGGTTAAAGGTGGCAAATTAATAGTTATCACAGTTTATCATTTTCTAGGTGATGTTTAACACTTCTGTTATTGTTGAATGTACTATTTTAACCAAGGTGATGTAATTGTTCTAATCAGTTGGTATATGAAAACTGAGGATACCTAAGGTACATAAATAATACTATAGGCCTGTGCTAAAGAAGCAGGGGCTAGGCCAAAGGGCTAGCAACTTCTCATTTCCAGTAAATTGAAGAGGTAGGATTTTGCTGACTTAAAACCCCAAAGCCAGCTACACCTGGAAGATATCTCTGAGAAACAGTAATATTCTAAGGGTTCTAAACACTAGCAATAAAGCTTCTCACTATAATTTATGATCATCAACCCAGGAATTAAACTAAAAACAAAAGAAAATGGGAAGACACCTAAACAGGAAGAAACTTAAGACTTCAAACTCACCAAAGGCAAACCAGGGAGGCAGTGTGGGGGAACAACTCCAAAGCCACCCACCGGAGCTTACTGAAATTTTAACAGTGGAAGTAATAAAGCAGATGAATGAGGCACTAGAAAAAATCAACTGAGAAGCCACTTCTCAGATAACTACATAAATGTGATCTTAATGAAAGACATGCTTAGTTAGAGCAGATAGAGATTAAAAAATAGAGAAGCTTGGGAAAATGATGGAAACCATGAATGCCCCACATATGAAAGAAATGAAATCCATGAAACAGATTCAAGTAGATATCCAGGAAATTAAAAATTCCACTGAAAGTATACACAGCAGAATGAGCCAAAGTGAGGGAAGAATCTCAGATACAGAAGACCGTTAACAAGATGGCGACCGGATAGGAAGCAGAGGAGGAATCTCTCCCAGAAATCCCACCTAGACAAAGAAGTACAGCAATAAGAGAAGGACAAAAAGGAGAGAGGTGGGCACCTTGAACTCGGGAACTGAAATCCTTGGGAAGAATAAGGAGGACTTATTCGGGAAGAAAGGATCAGAGGTCCGCCATGGCGCACTCGGAGGGAGGTGGGATGGAGAAACGACAGCTCCAAATCACACACATCTTTAGCTCACGCCCTTGTCCCGGCACCCGCAGCTTCAGCGGAGACCTTCCCTCACGGAAGCCTCCCAGCTCGGCCAGGGGAGTGTGGAGTTCCAAGAGAGGGTCAGAGGAGAGAGCGTAGCTATAAGAAGATGCAATGGCGGACGGGAGCAGTAGTCGAATCCAGGACAAAGACGAGACATTACAACACCCACAGAAGCAGAAACCTGATCCTGCAGAAACATCCCTAATCGACGCAGGGAGACAGGATGCAATCAGTCTAAATAGCACACAGCTCACCGCACCCGACCCTGTGTCTGCCCTGAGGCGATCCCCTCCCCCACCCCTTTACTGGATGAGTGGGGAGCAGCAGGGACGGGCGGCGGCCCTGAGGGGACGGAGCGGACAGCGGAGGGAGCTGCGATTGCGCTCCGGGACCAGGCGGGAAGCAGGTGCCGAGTGGCCGGGCTCCAGCCCTGCCCTGAAATCTCATTGTGAACACAGAGAGACTAGGCGGTGGGAGTAATCAACAAATTCTCCTGTCAATAATGGAACGATTATACGGACTTCAGGACTCACTCCACACTATTAACAACACAAAGAGGACCTACTTACAGCTTACACATACGAACTTTGCAAGAACCCATAGCAACACGTTTGATGAAGAGCAGCAGACCTGTAGTACAGGCACCGGCTGCGGCCACAGACGGCTCTGTGGGCTGGGTGGCCCCTCTGTCCATGGGTGGCTCTATGGGCCCGGGCAGCCCCACCAGGGGTTGACAAGTGATGCCATAGAGGGTGAACAGAACTCACTCACCTCCGCCCCCACCCTATGCAGTATGATGGCGGGGTTCAGCAACAGAGATGAGGGAGGAAAGAATTTGAATTTTCAAGCGAGCCACCACCAGTATAAAGAGTAATAAGTGGGAAAGTAACATTAGGTAAATTAGCATTCACAGATAATTCCCTTCTATAGTCTATGTAATTTTGTAGTTCTTTAATTGTCTATGTGTCGGTATGGGCAGCTGCCAGTGGGGAGCGGTGGGGTGCATCGGCAGCAACCCCAGAGCCACAGCAAATCCCAGGGATCCAGCCAAGGAACAAATGGGAACTGGGGCACAACAGTAAGAGAGAGCTGCAGATGGAGGTGGATCACACGACCCCATGCCCTTCTCACTAAAGCATCAGGCAGGAAGCATGAACTGAGTTACTGGGCTTCAGCTCCCCCCCTGAACTCTTTCTGGGAGCACCTGGAGTCTTGAGGGCTTGGGCAAGCACCTCCTGTTCCTGGCAACAATGGGATGAACGCACAGACTTAAGGACTCACCCCGAACTATTAATGTGAGCACCAAGAGGGTCTCTTTACAGCTAGCACATATGAACCTTGCATGAACCCATAGCGATGGATTAGATGAAAAGCAGCAGACTGGGAGTCTGAAAAACAACAACATACTCCATACAGCAGATGCGAGAAAAATCCTCCAACTCTATTCTAGAACTAATCTTTAGTCTCAGTTCATACCCTGAACTAACACAGTGAGAATGGGCCAGAGAGATTTCAAGCCCTTATACCAAGCATCTTAAGTTCGTCCGGTGCCCAGCTGGAAGGGGTGGGGAACGGTAATGCTGGAGATCAGAAGGAGGTGGGAGGAGAAGAAAGGGCCTCCTGCATCAAAGCAACGGGACAGAGCCAAATGGGTCACAGAGGGTACCCATGCGTGCCCTGCAGCTGCTCTGCTGAGGGCCCTGCGGCTGCTTCACTGTGGGCCCCACAGATGCTCTGCTGTGGACCCCGCAGATGCTCCGCAGTGGGCCCTGTGGCTGCTCCACAGTGGGCCCCGCGGCTTCTCCACTGTGGGCCCCGCGGCTTCTCCACTGTGGGCCCCGCGGCTGCTCCACTGAGGGCCCCGCTGAGGGCACCTCACGGACTGGACACGCCCCCCCCATAGCATGGCGACGGGGTGGAGCCAGGCGGTCTGCTGTGAGCATATGTGCTTTTCCACCTCCGACCATGGCAGTTTGTATATATGTATGTTATAGTTTAGTCTGAGGCAGCTATATCTCTTCCCAAGGCGAGAGTCCAGAGGTATAGATAAACTCAGGAGTACAGTTATTATCACAGGGAAGATGACTGAGTGGTGGGGCAACGGAGATGAGGGAGGAGAAAAATTGAATGATCAATTGGGTCATCATCTGTGTAACTGAGTAACAAAGGTGAAGGTAACATTATGTTGGACAGCATCCAGAGCTAATTCCCTTCTATGTTTTCTATAATTCTGTATTTCCTCAATTGTTTTGTATTAACAGAAGTGAAGATAACTTTATATTATACAGCATTCAGTGCAAATTCCTTACTATCTTCTCTTTAATGTTTTTGTGTCAACTAATGTGAAGATACCATGTATTACAGCATCCAGTGCTAATTCCCTTCTATTTACTGTATAATTTTGTCATATGTCTCCATTCTTTTGTCTTTAAAAGAAAAGAAAAGAAAACAGGATTGTGATTAATGATCATGAAAAGAAAGATTTTTTTAAAATAGCAAGGGATCATGAGAAATTAATCCAGCAGTAGCTAGATGAGGCAAAAAAATAACATTGATTTGAGTCAATGAAAAACCAGAAGATAGCAGAAATGACATAAAAAACCTGTTCATAATAGTTAATATTTAACTGTTTGATCAATCTCACATTCCTATATCTGCTAATCTGAGCAACTACTTTGAAGATAACAATAAGTGATATAACAACCATTGTTGACTTCCTATCATCTTGTTTTGAGATTTGGTATCATTGTTATAGTTTTGGTGTTTTTTGTCTTTGTTCTTTTCTCTTAAAAAAAATATGTTCACAGAAGTCATGGCAGAAAACTTCCTAAGCAGGCAAAAATAATTTGACATACAGATAAATGAAGAATGTAGGACTCCAATTACCCATGATAAAAAAAAACTACACCTAGGCATGTAATAGTGAAAATTATGGAAATCAACACAAGAAGAAAATATTAAAAGCCGTTAGAGAAAACAAAGCAGAAAAAAGAAATTACCTATGAAGGAAAGGAAAGCCCACCAGAATTACAGCAGACTTCTCAACACAAACCCTCAAGTCAAGAAGATCTTGGAGTGAAGTATTTCAAGAATTAAAAGAAAAAAACCCTCCAATTCAGATTAATGTACCCTAAAAAACTATGTTTAAAAATTGATGGAGAAATAAGATACTTCTGTGACAAAGAACACTTGAGGAAATTCATGACTCATAAACTAGCATTCTAAAATGTTCTGAAGGATATTCTAGAAAGACTACTGCACCATGAACTCCCACCAAAATGAATGCACCAGGTAAGGCAACATTAAACAAGGGGAATAAAAAGGAATCAATGTTGTTGGTCTCAACTCACCAGTCAAAAGAAAAAGACTGGCAGAATGGATCAAGAAGCAAGATCTAACAACATGCTGCATACAACAAATACATTTAATTAAAAAAGAAACTCGTAGAGTGAAAGTCAAAGGATGGAAAAAATTACTGCATGTGACAGGAACCTGGAAGAAAGCAGGGGTGGCTATTCTATTTGCAGACAAAGTGAATTTCAAGCCAAGATTGACTAAGAGAGACAAAGAAAGTCATTACATCCTTGTAAAGGGGACAATCCAAGAAGAAGAGATAACAATCATATATAAAATACTAGTACACTATATAAAACAAATATCAGTGGATATGAAAAATCAAATAACCACTAATACAATTGTAATGGTGGACTTCAATAGCCCATTTTCACAAATGAACATCAACTAGAGAAAAAATCAACATTCAAGTATCAGGACTAAACCAAACCTGTGATAAGACGGGCTTAGTAGGTATACAGAGTGCTCTACTCCACCAAATCAGAATACACGTTCCTCTCAGCTGTGCACAAAACAGTCTCCAAAGTGGACCACATACTAGCTCTTGGAACATGCTTAACTAAATGCAAAGGAATTGATATTATCCTGCATTTTATCAGATGATAGTGCAGTGAAACTGGAAACCAATGATAAGAGAAACAACAAGAACTTCATAAACACGTGGAAATTAAATAATATCTTCTTGTACAACCAATGGGTCACAGATGAACTTAAGAACTTAGACAGTTTCTACAATTAAACAGTAATGTCAATACAACATACTGGAACTTATGGGACACAATGACCGCAGTCCTGCAAGGGAAATTTGTAGCAGTAAATACTGCTATGCTCATGTATAGCATATCAGAAAAATAGAGTGAGCTCAAACAAATAACCTACTATCAAACCTCAACCAGACAACATCACAGTTTTTTTCTTTTTTGTCTTTTCAAGACAGGATATCACTATATAGTTCAGGTGATCCTTGAGCTCACTCTTTATCCCAGACTGGTCTCAAACCTGCAAGGATCCTCCTGCCCTTGCCTCGTGAGTGCTGGGATTACAGGCGTGCACTACCAGGCCCAGCTAAATTCACTTTTGGTAGTTTTTTTTTTTTTTTTGGTACCAGGCATTGAACTCAGGACCTTGTACTTGCCGGGCAGGTGCTTTGCCACACAGCTACATCTCTGGCCCCACAGAGACACCATCATAGTAAAAAGACAAAAACTGAAAGTTTCACTTTAAAATCAGGAACAAGACAAGAATCCTCACTGTCACTACACTTATCGTAATAGTTCTAGAAACATTAGCTGGGGCAATTAAGCAAGAGAAAGAAATAAAAGGACTGTGGATAGGAAAGGAAAAAGTTAAATTATCATTATTTGCAGATGACATGATCCTCTACATAGAAGACCCCCAAAGCTCCACCAAAGATTTCCAGATTTAATAACCAAATTCAACAACATAGCTCGATGCAAATGTGACATCCAAAATCAATAGCCTTCCTGTACACAAATAACAAACTGACTGAGGGAGAAATTAGGTAAACAACACCTTTCACAATAGCATCCAAAAAGTGAAATGCATAGGAATCAATCTAGAGAAAGAAGTAAAAAACCTTTGTACTGAAAACTACAATACTCTGAAAAAGGAAATTGAAGAGGATATCAAAATATGGACAGATATCCCTTGTTCTTGTGTAGGAAAAACCAATATGGTGAAAATGACCATACTTCCAAAATTGTTATATAGATTTAATGCACTCCCAATCAAAATTCCAATAGCATAGCTCACAGAATTAGAGAAAATAATCCTAAAATTCATTTGGAACCAGAAACCTAGAATAGCAAAAATAATCCTGGGCAACAAGGATAAGGTAGAAGGCAATCCGTATCTTAAATTATACTACAAAGGTACTGTGATATAAACAGCATGATACTGGTAAAAAGCAAAGTAACAAAAAGCAGCCAGACTTGAACATCAATGAAACAAATTAGAATATGCACAAACAACTCCAGATATATTCAGCCACCTTACCTTTGAAAAAGGAGTCAGGCACTTTTACTGGAAGAAAGATACCCTCTTTAATAATTGGTGCTGGAAAAACTGGCTCTCCACATGTTGAAGATTAAAACTAAACACTTATTTTTCACTGCACTAAACTAAAATCAAAGGGGATAAAAAATTAAATAGTAAAGCAGAAACAGTAAATCTTTGGAAGATGGAGTAGGTAGAATTCTTTAAGACATCAGTGCAGGCACAAACTTTATGAACAAAATCTTGACTGCACACAACTATCACAAAGAATCAGCAACTGGGATCTTGTTTTATTAAAAACCTTTTGACCAGCAAGAAGACCACCAAAAGAGTGAAGAGATAAATCACAGTGTGGAAAAAAAATTTTGTCAGCTGTTCCTTAGACAAAATACCGCTAGGATATATAAAGAACTCACAAAAGTCAGACCTCCCAAATGTAAAGACTCAATACAAAAATGGGCATCTGTCTGAAATGAATAGACAATTCTCAGATGAAGAAGTAGAAATGGCAGTAAATATGTGAAGAAATGCTCAACATCACTGGTCATTCAGAAATGCAAATTCAAACAGTGCTGAGATTCCATCTCCAAAAAGAATGGCTATTACCAAGAAATCAACCAATAACAAATGCTAGTGAGACCGTGGGGAAAAGGAACCCTTTTCCACTGCTGGTGGGAGTGTAGAGTGATGTAACCACTGTGGAAATCATTGGGGAAATTCTTTAAAAATCTGAAATTAGAAGTTCCATTTACCTAGTTATTTCTCTTCTTGATATCTTCCTAAAAGAATTAAAAGCTTCATACCACAGTGATACATGCACAGCCATGTGTACAGTGGCACAGTTTGTAATTGCTAAATCTTAGAAACAGCTCAAATGTCCTTCAACTGATGAATGGATAAAGAACATGTGGGGTTTTTTTTGCTTTTTGTTTTTTTTAGACAATGGAGTACTAGTCTCCTGTAAAGGATAAACTTGGGACATTTCTAGCTAAATGGATGTATCTTCAAATCATCATCTTAAATGAGATAGGTCAGATATTCATGTCTAAATATTGCACGGTTTCTCTGGTATGAGGAGCCAAAAGTTTGTATCAGAACCGAAATGTATAATAGATATTGGGAAATGGGAAGGAAATATTCAAATGTGAAGTGGAATGGGGGAAAAGGAGAGAAGGGACAAGAAGGAAAAAGAATAGAAGGAAAAACTGAAGCAAAGCTTTTTTAAATAAAGAGGGGAAGGGAGGGGAGTGGGGAAAAAAGAAGCCATGTATTATGCACAGGTACAAATTCCAAATGATGAATGTGATCACTATGTATATCTAAAATGTACCAATAAAATTTTAAAAAAGATGGAGGGAGGGGGATCTAGGGGAGTAGAAGGGACTGTAAAAGAAATTAAGATGTGTCATGTACATGTACCAAATCTCCACAATGAATGTACTTATTGTGTACTGTAAGCATGTATGAAATAATGTAAAAAGAAAAAAAGAATGAAGTGAGTTTGAATAATAGAACTGGAGAAACTATAGTAGACACTCATTCTTTCATTTTCCAATTGAGGAAATTGCCTGCAGCCTAAGGAAGTTATGTAACTTGCCCTGGGTCACACAAATTATCAAGCTCATGTCCGAAGCTAGATGTCTCTGAAGTTAATAATGTAAAGCAACACAATAACAATGGGATATTTATAAAATACAATCATACAGCAAAAACCTTTAAAAATAAAAATAAATTATTTGTTTAACTTTCTTGTTTAAAAAGGCACAAATCATGAATTATCACAAAATGAATGTAGACATGTAACCTCCGGCCAGGTCAAGAAAGAGAACAGCCCCAAGAATCCAGAAGTCTCCCCCCTGTCCCCCCAGCTTCCTTCCTCCTCCTCAGACTAACCTCTATCTTTGTAAATAATATGACTCAAAATATACTCTTTAGTTTACAGCTTTTCTTCTGTATAGCAATTGCTTATGTTTTCTTCTTGTTCAATAATATTCCTTTGAGAATAAGGTGTATATGAATATACCACTTTTTAGTTGTTATGTCTGCTGTTAATGGACATTTGAATTTCTAGTTTGAGGCTCTACCAAATCCAATACTGCTTTGAACATGCTTGTTATTTGGGTGAAAAAAAAAAATATATATATATATCTTTCTCTGTTAGGCTGGTAATATTTGAAGTGAGAATTGCTGAGTTATAGAGTGTGTTTATGCTTGAATTCAGTGAATACTGCCCAGTGGCTTTCCAAATCGTTTATAACTTAACATCCCATCGAGCAGTGTGTAAGAATTCCCACTCTGCTGCATCCTCACAACTCTTAGTCCTTATTTTTTACCTTTTTGATAAGGATATCATGGGAATCACTTTTTTTTTTCTTTAGGATTTAGATTTCTCTTGATTGGTGATAAATTGCTGCTTTTTTACTCATTCAACATTCAGGTATCCTATAATGACTATTTCACTTTTCTACACATTTTTCAATTGAGTTATATTGGTAATTGATTTTTAAGCATCATGTTTATGTATTTTGGGTATGTGCCCTTGTCAGTTACACTGTAACAACCCTGCTGCACCCTCCTGGCCAGTATACGTCAGTTTCTTGGTTGCCCAAGTAATAATTCCCGTTCTGGTTTTGGTGGTTTCTGTCTCTTAGAAAGGGCTGGTCACTGCGATGCATAGCTGATCACTATGAGGCACATTGTATAAACTAATTCCCAATTGACAAGAAATTCTGCCTCTGCACTTCCTGCTTGCATACTGCATATAAGCCCTAGGCCCTCAGAGACCAGGGCCTGATATTCTGGGAATGATCCCAATCAGTGCCTATCAGTGCACATAAATCTGCCTCCAAATCCCGGGTGTTGTTTTGGTGTTTATGCTCACCATTGCAATATTACTGCAAATATCTTTTTCTTACTTTTCACTGTTACTGTCTTTTCATGAACCAAAGTTTTTACTTTTAATGAGGGCAACTTTTCAATCTGTTTCTCCTTAACTGGCTAAGTATTTCCATGCCTGTGGTATTAAAGGTTCTCTTCAATATCTTTTACATTTAGATTAGAACTGAACTTGGAACGCACCTTGTTTGTGGTATGAGCGAGACATTGCGCTGGCAATCTTGCACTCACCCTTTTAGTTTCTTTTTTTTCTTTTCACTCTTCACCCTGTTTTCTGCCTGCACAAGTGAATTTACTCAACTCCACCATGATAATCCCGGCACTATATTCATATTATTGCTATCAGCTCTCTAAAAAGTCTCCTCAAAATTACTACCGTCATTGTAGCAATGTCAAACCCGACAGAAGTTTTATGTATATTTTGTAGTGAACAATGATTTTTCTACAGATAAAAACATAGGAAAATCCTGTATGTTCTATTGGAGAATTTGCATGAAGAACAATTTGATGATGTCAGTTGGAGAAAAACTTCAAATATTAGGATTTTGAAAAATTTTTTTGATTGTTAATCTTAGTGTCAGAGATATTTCTTAATTCAATGAGTCGTCCAGTAATTCGCTGAGTTATATGCATTTATTCCTTATGCTACAATAATTTGAGCATCCTATATTTTCACCCGGGTTAATTATGGGTTACCTGTCAACATTTTGGAGAAGAAATAATAGAAAACATAAAGGTATTTTCTTCTTTCTTTATTCCTTACAATTAAGTTCAATCTAATGTTAGCGCTTCCATATATACACTGCAGGCAAAGCAAATCTACCATTCCCATCAGTTGATAAGTATTATTTTTTGGTAGATCTTTTTCCTGTTCATTCTTGAAAGGAGGAGATAGCTCACACTTTTTCCTTAGTTTTATGAATTGAGAAAATAAATGTTGAGTCGGAATATTCAAATTGACCCAGAACCATCATTAACTTTTTAATTGTAACTATAAATTCCACATAGATATTTCTCTCATTACTCTTTGCTCCACAGACAATATAAAATCAGCATCCATTACATGTCAACTATAACCAGTATAGGATAGTCTAGCTACAATATATGAAACTGTGACTTAGGTGTGGGTCAAAGAAGGGTTTAGAATCTCCTTTGCTAGATGATTACAGTAGCATTTTTCTTGAGATGCTATTTTGAACTCAGTTGAAACTATTTGCAGATAGAAATAGAACTATTTTGAATGCTAATCTCAATGTGAAATATAGAATCCACAGAATACACAAAAGTATCAATGATATAACATTCAATAATCAGGATGCTATGAATTTTACATTAAAATTCAATTATGTAGTAAAAAATAGAGTTGTTATAGCTAGAAAAAAATATTTTCAGAGGCAGCAGATACCCTTAGTGAGATGAACAGTTCTACATAGAAAGAAAATCCAGGAAGTATGCGAACTAGACACCAGGATACTTAGCATATTAAATTTAATCAGAGCTTACACACTATAGACATAGAACAGCAGTTACCAGAATAATTATAACCTGAAACACATGAAAATAGAAAATGGATTAAAGTCATACTCTCACAGCAGACTTGTTGGAAACAGACTTAGACTCAGATCTGTGTCACCCAGTGCTACCTTCCCTTGTCACCACATCAAGTTGACTCAGTTTGGTATCGATTGAAACAGTAGTCATGTTGATTAATAAACTAAATCTTTAGTGAGACTGTTGACTTCATACAGCCACAATTTAACTGTTTATTAGATATTTTTGTGAGTATTTTAGATGTGAAAGCACATTTCTCCTACTAGCTGGAAATAGAGAAGTACTTTGTGGGACAGTCCTGTAATTGTCCAAAATAAGAATCCTTGGCTTCTCATGTATAGTTCTTTTATTCAGTGATAGATGCATATATTTGCCTCAGAGTCTAGAATTTTAGAGGTTAATCCTGGTGAAAATTTTCTGAGGAATCTTCATGGGCAACTGTATTTATAAAAGCAAGAATATGTTAGGTTATCTTTAAGTGGGTATACTGACTGGCCTAAATATAGACCTCTCCTTTTCAATCATATAGTTACAAAAACTGTACATTACAAACAGTATAGAAACAAGCAGAAAAGAATGTGCCACACATCCTGGATAATTGTCTATATGCAGTAAAATTTACAGATATAAAAGAAAACACAGCCTACTCCTTTATAGTGCACAGTTACCTTTTAGATACAATGTACTGCTAACCAGTGGCTGTAGCCCCGAGTCTAGTTGTCCCCAGCAGAGAGAATAAGAGCCAGGTCTGTTCGGTACAGCTTCCCTCCATCCGACAAAGCCATTATGCTTTTCTTGTATGTTGGAATATTATTGATATCCAAGTCCTGTATAGAACACAGATGGCAATGTAACCCAGTCAAATATGGAAGCTAGTTCACAACTATTAACTGATAAAATGTGAGACAAAAACTGCTTGTCATATCAATCCATTAGGAAAAGAGCTGGATTAAATTCTATGCAAATGTGAATAAACACTATTATTCTTTAAAAGCTATCACAATGATCTGTATTTAGCCATAAACAAATGAATTTAAGAGTTAAAAATGTACTTTTACTCCTTTATAAATTGTTAAAGTATATTTTCAAAATGGGTGTGGGGTTGCAGAAACATGATAAATGAGAACTACAGTAACTAAATTACTTGTTTATTCTTCTCACACAGATCTTTCAGTAAAGCATCCAGTTCATTTTCGTCTATGTATCCATTGCCATCCTGTGGGAAGAGAAATAATCAGTATACAAGCAACTCCATCTGTACTAGTAGAGAAGGCAGTAAAGCAGAAGTGCTGGAGTGGAATGCTCAGAAAATCTCCTATACTGTTGGCGTGTGTTCTAACCTGTTACATCAGATCTTCAACAGTTTTAGCTGCTCCAAAGTTGCAAAATAGGTGAGGTGACACTCAACAACTTACAGCTGTAAGATACCTTGAGCTTTTCAAAGTACTTTCACGTTTAATATTTCACTCTATTAACAATACTGTCTCCAGTTAGAGTCAGTAATCGCAAATGTATTCCTGTGACAAGTGAGAACACTGAAGCCTGAAGAAGCTCTGAAATAGAGCTGATGTCACACCGAGAGGTGGCAGTTGTATTAGAGCCCAAGTCCAGGAGCAATTGGAAGAAGCCAAAGACATGAATTAGTGACATCAGTGACTTTCTTTACACATGCAATTTGCTATGTGGGATGCTTCTCTAGGATATCTTACCCTAGCTTAATCTTCATTCATACTGCAAAAGAATATTGTCTCTAGTCTACAAATGAAGAAATTGAGGCTCACATTTTGATCCCTTGATCAGATAAATCATAGGGTGGGATTTGAGGCAAGGTGTGTGCATCAAATACAATTTCCATGGAAAGAATGAATTGGTTGTATAATTTAAATAGCTTTTGTTTCTTTATTAAAAATTTATTAATAATGTTTGCAGGCTATAATGTTTATGTTCCTTGTGTGGAGTTGGGACATGAATATAATACCCTTTAATTCCTTTTTCATTCCCATGTGTTTTAAAATATGAACTTCGAGTTTTATTTTCTCTTACTGAGCATTTTTCAAAATTTTAATAATGCAAATTTACATAAGAGCAAACATTTAAGGCATTCAGAGAGAAATTGAAGAAATAAAATTGTCCCCATTTGTTGGTCATGTGATTTTTACATATAAAAAACTAAAGACTCAAAGTAAATAAATTCAATAGTTACTGAATATGAAAATCAACATCCAAAATTAGTTATATTTCCATATACTAAAGATAAGTTACCTGAAAAGGATTAGAAATACCATTTAAAATGGTACAAAAGGGACTAAAACATGAGAAATTTAGCCAAGGAGAGAATATTTGCAAAGTATGCATCACACAAAATCTAAAAGAATATAATACTTAACTATAAGGAGCTCCTACAATTCAATAGCCAAAATCCCTAGTAATCTTTTCTAAATATAGACTAAAGACTTGACTAGACATTTCCTTAAAAAGCCATAAAATGGCCAACAAGTATATGCAAATATGTTTTATGTGACTGATCACCAGCGAAATGCAAATTGAAACCACAATGAGAAGCACCTCGCACCTGTTTGGATGGCCCTGAACAAACAAGCAAAAGAAAACTGGCACAGGTTTATGAAGATATGAAGAACTGAGAACCCTGGTACACTAGGTAAAAATGCAAAGCGAAGTGTCTACCAGGAAAAACAATGTGAAGGTATTTCAAAAACCAAGGATAGAACTCTCATATAATTCAGAAACCCAAATTCTGGGTATTTACCCAAAAGCTCAAGATCTCAAAGAGATATTAACACTGTGCAATCATTGCTGCATTAGTCACAACAGCTACGATGTGCAAATCAACTAAATGCTCATTGATGGCTAAATGCATGAAGCAGTTCATGTCTCTTTCTCTCTCATCTAGATTTGTCTGTGTATAATAGAATACTATTTAGCCTTTGAAAGAAAGAAATCTTGGGCTGGGGATGTAGCTCAGTGGAATAAGTGCTTGCCTAGCAAGCGCAGGGTCCTGAGTTCAAGCCCCAGTACCGCAAAAAAAAAAAGAAAGAAATCTTGATGTATATGAGAAAATAAGTGAAGTTTGAAGACATCCTGCTAGATGAAAGGTCAGGAACAGAAGAGTAAACACTAGATGGGACCAGTTATCTGTTGTACTTAAAACTCCTCAAACTCAGAAACAGAGGGTGAATTGGGTGTTGTCAGGGCCCATGAAATGGAAACGGGGAGTTCCTAATCAGTGGTCATAAATTTTCAATTATGCAAAATAAATAAGTTTTCAAGGTCTGCTGTGCAACGTTGTTTGCCTAGAGAACAATACTGTATACTGCATTTAAAAAATCCAGAGGGTAAATCTTATGCTAAGTGTTTTTATCATAATAAAAATAAAAGAAGGAAAACGAACAAACTTTTACCTGATCATATAACTCAAAAGCCTTATTGAATTCTTTCCCACACATTTTAACTCCCTAGGAGACAGAAAAGAGAGAAAAAGTTAACATGCTACTACCACACTTCAGTTTATTTGTCTACACAAATCTCCCCACATTATAACTTTTGAAAGAAAATATTATTTACTATGGAGGAAAAATCAAGTACCTGAAATTTAAGAAGAAAATTCTCTTGCACTGGTAGTAACCTTTTAAGAGAAAAATATGTTAGCAGATTTGGTTTTATGACGAAGACCAGCTTACTGTAATATTAGTGTAGGTCTTAAACTCACCTGGCCATCTCGGTCAGTTCCAGCTTTCCATCATTATTTGAGTCAAACAGTTTCAGCTAAAAGATAAAATTTAGGAGTTTTTTTGTTTCCAAAAATAAAAGCAAAATATTAGCTATTGCAGCATGATTTAATGAATGAAGACCAACATTCAAAATCAAGCAGGTTACCAAGTACTTACACAGACAGTGAAATTTTAGAAACTAATATGTTCTAAAACTTCCAAAGTTTACTTTCAATTTTGTAATGTATCAAGTGTCAAAGTTTATTGGACCAATGTGGAACAGTGAAGCAGAGTAGTAGTGGCCTTAACTAAAGCTTCTGCAATACCTTAACTTGTTTTTCTTGGAGATACTTTTGAGTATGTATCAATATATGAGAGGAATGGTGCCTGGTAGGACGTGGCACTCCTGAACCTCTGCAGATGGAGGTGTGAAAACAAATATCTGTTATTCTAGAGCACAAAATAGTACACACAAAAATCATAGTCAGATAGCATGAATAAGTCTGTAGGCAATAGACTCTTTGAGTAATTTTGAATTGTTTTATCTTCCCTTGGGCACTGGTTACTCAGTAAAGCTTCTAGCTCTCCAACATAGTTATAACTCATCCTTTGACACATGCCCAACCATAAACATGCTTGTACCCACATTTGTGAAGCATTCAGACTTTGAAAAAGTAGCAACTACTGCTATATGACATAGAAGTGGTATATATGACACACATTAAAATACATGAACTATGTATACTAAATATATGTACACCAAATATATGAAAATTAGCAGTATTTTTGTTTTAGAAGAAAAGGTTATGCTGAAGTTATAGTGAACATAGGTGTAGAGAGATCTTTTTAAAGAAGAAAGGAAGGACATTCTGTGGCTTGAGATGTTCTAAGAATTCTTTGTAGGAAGGAGTTTTTTTCAGTGTCCTATATTGACACAGCTTTTTATAATCCATTGACCATATATTCTAATATTGTGAGATGTCTATTGAGACACTGGACAACTAGATCACACAGTTTAACAGCCATAGGAAACTATTTCTTCACCTATATATTTAAATTTTAATTAGTTCTTGATTAATTTGCTTCCTGGGTTTGAACTGGTTTAAGGCATTTAATCAGATATGCCAGGACAATTCAACAGGGGGAAATTCCCATCTGAGTAGTTTTTGAAAGGCCACTTCAAATTTATACCAGGAAAAGAGATATAACTCTAAATAGATACCCCTTAAGGTCAAAATAGAATAAAAAATAGATGAATATAGGTTAACATCCATGTCTAAAAAAGAAAAAAAAAGCAACCAAACAAAAAACAGGTTTAGAATTTAGACCTGCCTATTGTGACACATAGCAAGAAAGCCTCCCATTTATTTGCTAATGCTATGGAAATGTAATGAGGGATTAAAGAAGAACATGAAAAAAATATTTTTGGTTGTTTTGAAAGTAAGATTAATCCCACTTTATAATAAACATCACTGTCTGGTGAATAAGCCAATAATAAAGTTCTAGAGTTTTGTTTTTGTTTTCCCAAAGTAGGGCAAGAAGCTGAAATTAAATGTCAGCTACATTAAATATAATTGAACACTGTAAAAATTGTTTCTCAAGTAACTGAAAGTCTAACTTCCCCAGTAGTCTAGTGTAGCAGAGCAACTTTAATAACATACAGCTATATTTTATGGGTATTTTAAATCATGGGTAAGAATTTATACTACCTTCATATTAGCTAGATCACACATAAATCTGTGTATCTCCTGGAATTAAAATGAGCAAACTTTACCCATTTAGAACAAAGTAACTCTATGGATTTTGGTTTATTTTGCCTAGAACCTTATTAGTTTATTTGCTCCTTTGTTCTTAAAACATTAGTAGCTTGTGAGTAAAGGCTTTTCTTGACTATATTCTAGGATAGATCATGGTTATGCTATTTGCCTAAGTATCAGGGTCAGGATACACTTGGATTTCCTCACTTACAGCTCCAATGTAATACCTCAAAGTAATAAAAATCAAAAGAGAACCATTTTAAGTCGCTTAATGACCAAAATAGCTTGAAGTTCTCTTTAAATCTAAAAACGCCTATGACACTCTAAACTGTGATAAAAATGAATTTATAATTTCTATATAAATAATTGGACACACATGTAAATATCCCAGGGTTTCTCTGGTGTGAGAACCCAAGAGTGTAAACAAGGACCAAAATGTATAAAAGATGTTGGGAAATGGGAAGAAAATGTTCAAGTGAGAAGGGGAAGGGGGTGGGGGCAGGAAAGAAAGGGCAAGAGAAAAGACTGGAAGGAAAGAATGGAGACAAAGCTTTTGTAAATAAGGAGGGGAAGATGGGCCGAAGGGTGGGGAGGGTAAAGGTAAAGAAGCAAGATGTACCGTGCACAGGCCCAAATTCCACATGATGAATGTCATCACTATGTATGTAGAAAACGTACCAATGAAATGAAAGCAAAAAATTTAGGAAACCTAAATAAGTGAGGTTGAGGTGATATAATTTATAATTTACATGTATTTTGTTATATATATGGATAAGACATATAACTTAATGCTATAATTACATGAACTCTGCAAGAAAAGGTATCATTTTTGAGAGGTAAAGATCATGTAGCTTAACAAGAAAGGAAATGCTCAGTAATTGAGCCTTAAAGCCAATGCCTCAAGAACTCAGCCTTACAGGATGTGAGCATTCTTCAAGTGCAATGACAGCTACATGCCCACATGGTTTAGTTCAGGAGCTCTCGGCCATTATGTTTTCAAGACCAGTCTTACCATTAGGTCTGTGTACTCGGCCAGCTTCATGTCATCAACAGTCTTGTTTGCTTTTTCTAGCAAGTCCTTTAGAAAGTTCTGTTAAGACAAAGAATACTCAGATAAATTTCAGCAGTGAGGGACGGTCCGCGTCCATTTCCGATGCTTGAGGAAGAACATACCAGAAATGCGCACAAAGCCTCTTTTAAAGGGTAGAACCAGGTCCTTTCACAGAGGACCTTAAAAATGGGACTAAATCATTGTTCTTGTGACTTTCTCGTGAGGACTTTGGACATATGCAATATCTGCTTTTTACAGAGACACAGTCTGTGGTAATCCAGGCTATACTATGTTTTTATGGTTTCAGTTAAAGAAGGAGCTGGACTTTATGCTGTGTAGGAATCTGAATTTAAACTTTCAAAATCAGCCAACTTAATGGATGCTTTTCTACCAAATACTCTATTCACAAATATTCACGTGACTCTTCTGTAAGAAATATAAGGACCTTTCCCTAAACCTTTGCAGTATGTGATGGAACTCTAATTTTAAACACATTTTCTGCAATCTTGGGCTATATTTACAGATCAGTTTACAGACAGTATGAAAGCTGTTTCTCCAGAGGGCCAGTTGGTTAGTGTCTAGTTGTGACGTGATCCAAAGAATCCTTGGTTAAATGCTCCAGCTGACTGCACAAATTCACGCAGTTGCCTACAGATGACCACGTCTAACCCTTGAAGGATGCATGAATCACATAGAAATAGAGATTAATGTGGAATGGGTGGAAAGAGATGGCTATTAACTTGATAGCTGGAGTAAGGAGCGAGTTTATCGTTTTTATCAGAGAGATAAATCAAAGCTTTCCAAAGCTTGCCATATCAAAGACATCATACACGCATGAATGTGAGTCTGTCGTTTTGTCCAGTGCTCTTTCTTCACAAACCCTTTTATATTTTCAGAAAATGAATGAATGTACTTGTGGAAACTGCAGTTACTATTGAAGGGTTGGGTTTCTTTGGTTCAGCAGTGGTTT
Source organism: Dinomys branickii (assembly GCA_004027595.1). Lineage (NCBI taxonomy): Eukaryota > Metazoa > Chordata > Mammalia > Rodentia > Dinomyidae > Dinomys > Dinomys branickii. Next base: position 56,738 of record PVLD010000744.1, on the reverse strand, counting down.
ATCTCCTCCTTTCCAAAAGTACCAGTTCTGCTAGACAATTTGCATTCACTCTTCTCAAGGAAAGAGACCATTTCTTCGATTGGATACATTTATTTTCACTTCAAACGTCTGCTTCACATTGAAAGTGAAGAATGAAGAATTCAAAGTTATCTGGTGGGGGTGAATTTTAGTTTTGAGCCTTCTGAGGCTTTGTCAGAGATTAATTGGGTTAAAAAGCTTCATCAGAGACTAAAATGGTGGTCACAAAAATAGCCTAGGAGAAACCTTGGGACGCTAAGATTCAAAGTCATGTCTGAGAGCAAGAGATGTTGTACTCTATTATGGATCTTAAAATTAGCTTTCCTGAAAGATCTATTAAAAAAGAATGCCACATTATCTTTAAAAATTCCCCAGGGAGGAGGACTTCTATTTAGAATCTCTTTCTGAGGATAAAATTGAGAACAAAGAAGGAAACTTTTAGAATGTTTTGAGGTCAGTGTTGGAAGTGAGATGAGGGTTTCTTTCTGAGCTGAGAGGAATTTTAAAAGATGCTTTTGGTCTCAAAGAATAAAAACACAATAGCTCCAATGTCACCTCACGCACTGGCATTGCAAAGCTGCAAGGGTGGAAAAGATGTGGTTGTCAGCGACTACACACTATAGATGTTTGTACTTTCTACAGGCTGCAGGCGAATGTGGTTCAATTACAATTTTGTGATTGTAATTGTGCAAACACCCCAGTTCCATCTCCAGAAGTGTGCATTCCTTAAGCCATATTGAACCACGATTAGGAAAACAGTTTGATATCCATATGCTCCCACAGAACAGCAGCAGCAGAAATAATTTTCAGTGAACAAATCTTGAAGTGCTGTAGGAGAAAAGTATTAACATTACTAGATGTGCTGCTGGGTCCAAACTTAGGTGCTTTTTCCAAGTCCCTGTGTAATCTTGAAAAATGATCCTGTTGCTCTGAATTTGAATCTCTTTATGTATTGGAAATGAGAGTAACTGCTTTGCAAGCTTTCTGCCAGGATTAAATGTTTAAAATAAATTTCAAGCGTATAGTAATGCGTCTGCTACATAGTAGGTACACACTGAGATGCTTGCTAAAGATCAGCCACATCCCTTTTAATTATCAGAACAAATTGGGTCTTTCAGACTGAGATTGGGGGAAATGAGATGAAAGATATATTCCTGAGAGTCCAGTACACTGTATTCATGCATAATAGGATATAGGAGATTTCTCCAATGCAATATTTCACTTGGGTTTCACAGTACCTCTGCGAAGAAGGTGTCATCACCCCCAATTTCAAGATGGAAAACATTAGATAGAACGACATAGACAATTGCCCTGAAGAAACTTTGATCTTGGATCTGTCTTTATTATCTCAGTCCCACACCATCACCTAAGTACCATGTGAGACATGAATTTATAGAGTCACTTTCAAAGTTGCAGTTTATTGAAAGTTTAATTATGTTTTGGATTTTTGTAAATATTATTGTTGCTCAGAAGCTGTCAGTTGCAAACAGTGCCTCTGGGCTTCAGAGGGGCGCAAGTGTGAGTTAAAACAGTGAAGCCCTGAGTCTTACTTCTGTGTTGTCTTTGGTGGATCATCTAACTCCTCTCTCGCCTCTTGTCAGTGGGTAATGCTAGTTGTATTGAACTCATGCAAAGGTATACAATAGGTGCACCATAATTGGTCTTGCTTTTCGAAAAAAAGTCTGTTACCTAAGTGCTTAATTTATAAAATCAAATTTCAGTGGGAAAGTGTGACTGAAGTAGCCTGTGCATAGTTCTATCTATCACCTACCTATTTGTTTCATAACAATTTATATACACTACAGAAATGGTAATTTCTCATATTGCTGAACTGAATTGCAAGAAAGTACTTGAAGTCTCTTTCTGGGTCTGGTATCGCATTAATGATGTGAAAGATAGGGTGAAAATGTACCTTTGCTCCACACTAGTCTCTCTTGTGGAAAGTTTTTTAAAAAAACTATGAAGCCCTTAGCAGTTCATGATTGCCTGGGAAAGAAAAAAAATCTTAATATAAGTTTTTACTTGCTTACCTTAAGTTCTTCAGTTTCTATGAAGCCACTGTGATCGGTATCATATTTTCTCCATGTCTGTAAAACATTTTGGATAAGAAAAACCATATGTAAAACAGCCAGCCATTTGGATTTCTGCAGTGTTTCCTAAAGGCACAGCTTTCTTCTACCTTCATGAATTCCTCACAGGACTTCAGTTGCTGGCATCGGAAGAGCAGCAAGAAATTCTCTTCTGTGGGTAATACATGAGCCAACTGGAAAAGATATAAAAAGAGAGAAACAGTGTGCTTGACAAGTCTCTGCTGTCACCCGCTGCTTAGTTTTTCTCCAACATGTTCCCCTGGAGCAATTTATTGCCCAGAAAAGCAGGAGAGAAATCACTCCAGTTGACTCTCACTTCTCTGAGTGTTGCTTCGCAGGGGTGCTGTGTTTTTGATGCTCCTGTGGGCCTGAGTGCTTTCCCTGTGCTCAGTGAGAGGGGGCAGTAGGACCACTTCTTGTCCACTGCACCTAGCCTGAACTCTTCTTGTGTTTCATTCTTGAGAAGTCTTGCTCCTCTCAGGGTGTACAGACCAGCACTCAGAGGGGGCACAAATTTCATGTGAAATAAGACTGAGAAATATGAATGTAGAGAAAAGGAAAGAAAAAGTGGATTCCCAAGTTCAAAGAGAAAGCCTACTAGGAGATGCAAGGAAGATAAACCAGAAAAAACTGCAAAATGGTAAAAAGAGAGACAAAAAGACAATTCTCAATGAATGGTGGGGAAAAAACAGTAATCACAAAGTTTGTTCTCAAACTGTTGTTTTCTGCTAAAAAGACATCATGGCTAGAATCCAGGGCTTGGGTTAACGTTTGATCTTCACTGCGTGCCTTTATGACATTTCCCTTTAGCTCTCATTTCTTAACTTCAATACTTTTTTTGGAAGAGAAAAAGCTTCAGTCCCATTTTAAGACTAATATAATCTATCTATTGCATGCAGAGGAGGAGGGAGCTGGATTGATGGCCTCACAGCAGACATGAATTCTATTTCTGGCTCAGTTGCTAATGAACTGTGGTCCCCAGCAACTCCCTGGGCTATTTCTGGATCTCAATATCCTCATCATTAAAATAAGGAGTTGAGGGCACAATCAATGTCTTCAGTACACTGGGTTCAAATCACCTTTTGTTGGCATTGCTGTATGTTCACCATTAAAATATAAGCCTATGCACACTGTATTTAACCCACTTTTTGGAAGCTGAGGAATTTCCTGAAACGTAGGCATAGACCCTCACCCCTGCGATTTAGACTATGACCAGATTCACTCTAAGCTCAGTATAAATGCTAAAATTTCCACAAAATTATAGGAAAGGGTAATATACCTTGCTTTCTTTTTTAAAGAAAACTTTCATGTTTTTATTTCTATTAAAAAACCTAAAATTTAGTTTTAAACGTATCATTTTACATTATGCGCAAGCCATCTCAATTTCCTCATACCTGTGTAATATGTTCTTTACCTTGTTTGGAGATTTTGAGATAACATCTTAAATTAAGACTTTTGAGATTATAGAATTTACACATGGGGATAAAACTGAAGGGTCAAATGTTTTATTAGGGTGTTAAATATGATCCAGTCAGAAAACATCTTATTTTGAAGTAAGGGCCAGTAGTGTGGGAAGATCATAATATAGCCAAAAGCTGGAAATAGGAGGTTGTTATCAGTAACTTATACCAACAGAGAGTGTGTGTGTGTGTGTGTGTGTGTGTGTGTGTGTGTGTGTGTGTGTGTTTGTATGATATCTAGGTCTCATTAAATTCAGGCCTTTTTTGTGATCTTTGATTTCTTTAGACTCTTGAATCATAAAATTCTATATCTCAGTAACAATTTAATACAAAACCCAAATTTTCGAGTCAATGCTCAAAGACTGATTTAATGTGACATTGAAACACTTTAATTTGAAGATTATTAGTAAATTAAATAAGCAGCAGCTTCTTGAAGCAACAGAATAGCCTGGTTGCTTCTTTACTCTTGGAAGGCAAACAATGCATGTGTTGGTGACTTCTATCTATGACAAGACAGTCTGGAGATGAGCTGTGTTTCTGCTCACTGGAAACTCTATCTTCCTTAAAACGTCTCCTTCTTTCCTTGTAAGTGGGCTGCTAGTGGAAAGTAGATATAAATGACTTTTATTATTAATTTAGCTAGATAAATATCAGGTCCAAGTGTAGATCTTCACCAAGGCTAAGGGGAACAGAAGATGGAGTGAGAGGGGCCTGGTGGGCCTGGCATGGAAAGGTCTTCAGAGGAGAGAAGCAATCCTGACGCTGAAGTCCTGTGTTGCTCTCACCTGCCTCTATTAGTGCTTTCTTGCAGGTGTTTTGTTTTGGGGTACCAGGAATTAAACTCAGAACCTCGTGCTTGCCAGGCAGTGCTGTGCCATTGAGCTATATTCCCGGCCACCTGTTGAAAGTGTTTTAAACAAACTTCCTTTAAGATTTCCAAGAGGTTTGGAGGGAAGAAGGAATAATATAGTAAAAAGAGAGACCAAAAAGAGAAGAAGATAAAATGCATGTATCTCAAAGAGGGAGGAAATGTGGCAGGCAGACAGTTTGAGGAACAAACTGCCCAAAGGAGCTCGATGGTAAGTGTACATTTTGAAAGGTTCTGTGTGATGCTGAGTGTCTCCTCATGCTATTTCAGGGTTGTGACAAATGTTAAGTGTTCACTGGCAGGCTGGAAATAACCAATACTAACTCTTCCTTCACGTTTTTAAAAGGTACTGGGAACCGAGCTCAAGTCAATTCACTAGCCAGGCAGGCGCTTGCGCCACTGAGCTATTTCTCCAGCCCTCCTTTCTTTGCTTACTTAGTGATATGAAAGATCGAGTCCAGGGCCTTGCAGCTGCAAGGCAAGCACTCTACCACTAAGCTTCATTCCCAGAACTTTTTATCTTTTATTTTGAGGCAGAGTCTCAACAAATTGCTAAGGCTGGCCTCAAACTTCTAATCCTCCTGACTCAGCTTCCCAAGAAGCTGGGTTATTTATTGGTACACAGCTTCTTAAATTTTTGGTGGATTTCACCCAGGCCAGTGATGGAGAATCTTTCAGAGATCAAGTGCTTAAACTGCAACCCAGGACCCACTTATTTATCACAAAGTGCCAACATTGCAATTAAACCCGAATGTCTGCTGCTTGGCTGACGGGCTGAGCTGGCTTGCATCTGAAAAGAGAGGGCTCTGTATACCCTTTGTGGCCCGCATGCCATAGGTTCTTCTTCACTGTCCCAGGCCATTTGCTTCAATCTTCATTCTCTGATCATCCTTTTCTGATTAACCATCCAGTTAAAGTACGTGCCTAAAATAAATTCTTGTGAGGCCAGGAATATAGCTTAGGGGCACAGTGCCTCTCTGGCAAGCACAAGGTCCTGAGTTCCAAGAAAAAAAAAGAAAGAAAGAGATGCTTGTAGATTGATGGATAACTTTTCTTCATTAAAAATCCTTCTTAGCATGACTTAACATGATGGGAGTATTTTTACTGTCATCACTATAATTTTCTATATTGCTTGAATTTATATAATTAATGTGTTTTCTTGAAGAAAAAGAATATTTCTTTCTTAAAAAGTTGTACCTCCAAAATATACCAAATATATAAAACAGAAAAAAAAGTAATCAGTAATGATTAAATATAAAATTAGGGAAATTTAACCATCATTATTTCATAAATCAAAGTTTATATAACTCTCATGCAGCCCAGAGTTCTCTAGAATGTCAAATATACAGGGATCAAATTGCTTTTTGTGTCTAATGTAAATGTATATTTCTTTGCCTATGCTGTTTTGGCATTACTCTTAATTATTAAAATATTGATCGCATCTATATGCAATATATTTGTTCTGTTTTGGTTTAATTAAGATGTTCTTGTTCTAGTCAACACATACACCATCCTATTACACAAACATTAAAAATGGATAATATAAAATATTATAAGAATATTAGCCATTAAAGGAAAGCAACAAACATGAATGAATAGGATGTAGCTGGTCCTGATGTTGATGCATATCAATTAATATTCAAATTTTCAGTCTGGGTGTGGTAATTTCCCAGAATTCCACCTAAGGGTCTGTCTCCAATATGTCAAAGTCCGTTATAGAAGGTGTTAAGTAGAGCTACTTCATTCTCAGTTATGACCATCCAGAGAAATACCAAGTACTGCTGTTCTAAGATATTTAGTGACTTCTTAATCCTTTGACTGCCTGCCTGCTCTTTTATGAACTCCCAAAATTTTATAGGCTTCAAGAGAATAGAAAATATGAGGGAGGTGAGTGGAAAGCACATAGCTGTGGCTACAAGCAGAATCCTTTAGATCTTCACTTATGAGAATTAGTTGCTTGCCATTAAGAATAAAAAAGCACATTTTCTTTCTACTTGCTTATCTCCTTGAGAATAAAGCCCATGTTTTACTTATTTATTTACCCAGTAACTGCACAAATTTCAGCACACATTTTATGCATGCAATGAATGAAGAAATTGACTCTATGTCAAGAGTCATCATAGACTGTAAGTAAGCGTCAGTAAGGCTTCACTGTGTGCAATGCAGATAACTTCTTACCAGGCTGTGGGCAGGGGCTGAAGTGGACATTGTGATATGCTAGCCAGAGCTGTCTCCAGATTGTGAGAATGTTGCTGGGGGCCCGGCTGCCAGGACCCTTTGAGGGACTGTATGGCTTGAAGACAGCTGTGTTTCCAATGAGGCTGCAGCCTGTGCCTAATCCACATGGGAATGTAGAGGCTCACTCCTCTCGCTGAAAACTTGGGAAATCTCTGCAAGCTCACCCAACCTCAGAGCTCACTGAAGGGTCAGCTGGGTCACAGGCTAGCAACTTCCTTGGCCGAAGTTCTATTCTCTTCTCTTCCACAGGAAGTGATTCTGATAATCCTCCTAGGTGCTACGCTGCCACTCAGATCAGCTTCCCAGGGAACTCCGCCTTGGCAGGGTTTCTCCCTCCATCTCTCTTATTTTTGTAACATATAATAGGGAGCACTTATCTTATTTTGAAGTTGAACAAAATTCCTTGCTATGCCTCAGATGACTACTAATTACTAGGCCACTAGATTGTTGGTGGTGTTTGTGGCCTGTGATTTGCAGCCACGATCAAGGAGACAGATGATTTAAATGATTTTTTTTAACTGACAAAAAGCAAAAGATGGAGACAGTGCTAAAGCTAAGAACTGGGTGTGAGAAGTATGCACACAAAGAGTAACTTCACTAAAGATAAAAAGGACAGAAAAATACTTTAAAGTAAATACACTTGAAGCGTAATTTTTAACTTTTAACCATAGTCGTGGTCTATATTTGCCTTCTGGAGCACCCATTAGCCAAGTATTCATTTTTTTCATTTGGGAACTAGAGAAACATTTTTCCCAGCCAATGAGAATCAAGTCTAGGGAATTTGGAAGGCAAATAATCTTCTCATAAATATAAAGCTATTTGAATTTAATTATTTGAATTCGACTATATAGGAAGGGGAAGAAAAGTCTTGGCACAGAATAGTGTAAATTTCCCAGTAAGTTATTTTAAAATTTAATAATAATAATGAAAACATTTATTTGAGTTTTTATAGTATGCCAGGATATTTGTTTGCCAAGTATTATCTCACTTGATGTCAATACTCATAAAAGCCGTATGAAGCTGGTAATAGTCACTCGTATTTACAGCCAAGGAAATGAGGCTCAGAGAATATAAGCAGCCTGCCTCCCCTTATCTTGTAGCTTGAGCTAGATTAAAAATCAGACAACCTGACTCACTTGGTTCTTGAGATCCTTGACCTTTACCTTCATCACTCTCCATTAAAGTCTTCCATCAAAAAAAGTTGGCCTAATAAATAGTTAGAAAATCTGTGCAGAACAGATTTTAAGATGGGATTTTATTGGCAGCATTTTCTCACATTCTAAGGTGGACAAATAATCTGTAATGAAAAATTACATCCACCCTGGCTAACCTCATATGCTCAAGTTCCACTGTGGAAGAAAAAAAAAGAGACATCTAGAGAAGTAGCTGCTTCCCTGGGAGGGTTGTTACAGTTTTAGGATTAAAATAGCTTTGGATCTATTTTTTCAGTAGCTGCACTGACCTGGACAGAGAGAAACACTAAGAGGAAAAAGAATAGCAGGTTCCCACACATTGCCCAAGGGACCCAGGAAAAGCTTATAAATTGACATCCAGCTAAAGGAGGGATCTGCACTTCATAAAAGCCCTAGAGAAGAAAATTTCATTCCCGGATAAACCATTCAATCTTCCTATTTAATTATTTTAATTGGACTTCCTTGCAATAGAGCTATTAGTCTACATAAATTTAGAACATTTTTGACTGCCATGATATTTGTTAAATTATCTCAGAATTTCAATGCTCCTATTTTGAGCTCAGATTAATAACCTGTTATTACCAAACTGTATTTGCATGAATTTTTAAGTCTGTGTAAAGGCATAAAATCACTAAGTCCAGAAGAAATCATATCTGCACATTACTCTCCTTTTTGCATGTTTTTAGGTAGCAAATGCATGTTGTTGGAAAATGTCAGTCAACTTCATTGCATCAGAACTTCAAAAAGGAGACCTCATTGAATTTTGAGGTCTTTTAAATCATTACAGCCAGTTGCATAAGAGAAGCAGACAACTGCATGAATATTAGTTTGCTTTGATTAGATTTGAGTCCATGAGTATAACTATCAAGTGGGTGCAGTGTGTAAGCAAATCTCACTTACTTTCCCTTTGAGCACCAACATAATGTACTTAATGTGAGGCAGGAGGAAAGCTTGGGGTTTTGTGTTCCTTTATTGCTGGCTAGAATTTGGGTCCCCAGTACTTAAAATTTCTAAGCAAGTAATACCACATGTCACGTTGGATAAAGAAAGAATGAATGTTTAATACAACTTTCTGGTGACACCAGAGGGCACATGATAGGTCAGACATTCTCTAGTTTTCCCTTCTTCATTTTCTACATGTTCCTGTAACTTTTAATTTCTTTTTCCCAGTGATTTTTCAGTCCCTCTTTTTTCTTAACTCCTACATAACCATTGTAGACTGAGTCACTCACATACAAACTACCGTGGCAGTCTTCTCTGTGTTCTTACATTCTTCAGTTCTCTTTGGTGAACAACTTCAATGGGCCCTTTCCTCTTGTATTTTGGCTGATAATCCAGCTTATAAAAAAAGAGTTTTGGACTCCGAATCAAATTTAGATCTGCATACAGGTTATGTTACTCTTTTCTGGTGGGATCTCAAACATATAATTCAACTTTTCTGGGTCTCAGTTTCTTTATCCTTAAAATGAGGAATTTTGGCTAGTTCTTAAGGGTCCTATTTAGCAAAAAGTTCTATATCCCACAATATCAAAACCTTTAGTCAATTCTTACCTGTCTCACTTCCCTCTCTTCAAACTCTTCCTGCTTGAACTGATCTGAAAAGTTCTTTCCAAATCATGTTTTTAAATACTTTTCCCAAATAATTGTTCTATGTAAAGGGTTCCTGGCTTAGGGTGGTTCAATTTAAAAATTTTTTGACTTTATATTGATGCAAAAAGCAGTACCTATTAAATAGAAACTTCACTTTGAATTTTGAGTTTTGGTCTTTTCCTGGGCTATTGGTGTATAGTAGGATATTCTCTTGTGGCACTGGGCAGTGACAGTGACCCATCATTCACCAAGAGCCATGCAGTCAGCAAAGGTCTACAGAGTGCTGTGCCGCTGAATGATGGTGTTTGGTAGGTCAGGTGCACTAATGCATATTGTACTTTTTTTTTTTTTTTGCGGTACTGGGGATCGAACTCAGGACCCTGCTCTTGCTAGGCAAGCACTTATTCCACTGAGCTATATCCCCAGCCCACATATTGTACTTAGAATGTTTGTTAGCTCACAGTGGGTTTATCCAGGTGTAACCCCATTGTGAATGTGGAAGCATCTTCACTTTGTGCACCCCTACTTACACTAGCTAACCTTAAAGCTTAGCCATAAGTAACCAAATAATGGAAGCTTGGAACATCTGTCCTTTTAATGGTGTGTAGATTTTCTAACTATTTAAAAAATAGGCACAGTAATTAGAGGAACACATCTGTGTCCTAACAGTTATGCCTTTGTTTTTTACTCTTTCTTTGATCTTAGGCAAATTCTACTGAAACTTCAGGTTCCTTAACTACAAGATAGACCCTGATTTTATATTTAGAATCACTTTATTTTTTTGTTATGACAATCAAAGCAGAAAACATTTGAAAGCAGTTTATAAATCCTATAACGTCACACACATGTATTATTCTTTGTTTGTTTGTTTGTTTGTTTGTTTTGCAGTACTGGAGATTGAACTCAGGACCCTGTGCTTGCTAGGCAAGCGCTTATTCCACTGAGCTATATCCCCAGCCCTAAACTCTTACTCTTGTTTCTGTACAAGTTCCTCAGCTCTTCATTTCAGCCTACATTACCTTCTCTATTCTCTTTTGTCAACTATATTTATTTTTCCTTGCACAGGAAATCTTTTCTTCCCTTTAACAGTTTCTTAACTTCAAAGTTGTGAAGAAATAAACATCTTTCATTAAACCTCCAAGACATCATCTGCTAAGTGACACCTCACTTCTCACTCAAGTTAAACTTTAGTCAGACAAGATGAAACCATATCCTATGTAGTAAAACCTAGATTCAAAATACGTTCATCTACCTGGTCCTTTTAAAAGTGTAAAATGCATGCAAGTATGATCTGGGCTTTTTTCTACACAATCTACTATCGCTGCAGAAATGAAACAGAATAAAGAGTGGGGCCCGCTGTTGTCCTTCAAGGGTGAGATATGTTAAAATAAAAGGTAACAGTCTTTCTCCCACTAGCGTTAGCAAATTCAGACTTTGAAGTAGTCAATCTAGAATTTCACTGATGTCAGATTTTCAAACCTCTTTTGAATCACTGGATTTACGGTACATCATTTATATTCATTTTAAAGTAATTTTACTATTCTTCAAGATTTCATGTCTTAATTAGTTGGCTTCTATCTCAGTCTGTAAGTCCCATTACTATTACCTATTTATATAGTAATGAGTTGCACGTAGGCAGAGGGGAAAACGGATGCTCCAGGGAAAAATGTTAATTACAAAGATAATAATAGTATGCCCGCCCTTAACTCTACTTGTGGTAGCTGTTTAAAAATAAATGTATTTCACAGTAATATCACAAGTGTCCTAATAAGATCAATTATTTAAAAACCAGGTTAGTTCTCTGAATCAAAGGTATAAGTTGTTGAGAGTCAGAAAACTTGATACTTTAATACACTGAGAACATTATATGAAGAACGTAATTTTGCTTGTGAGTCGAAATATCTTAAATTATGATGTTATTAATTTTTCTGGGAAAAAACTTGCCATTAAGTTTCTCTAATAGGTTGCAGAGATAAGGAGAAGATCTGAGATGCCACTAAGGTTGGAAAACTAGGAATAAGGGAATACACAGCTCTTTTACAAACCTGAGAATTCAGACTTACACCATCAAAGTTTTGCTTCCTTTAGTCACAGACAAAACAAACTGTTCTCAGTAGAAGTCATTGTCCAAAGATAATGTTTAACATCCACAGTTTCACTTTGCAGAAACACAAAGGAAATATGTACCTAAAGAAGATCATAAAATATTCCCTAACTTTAGTTAAGTTCTTGTGTTTTTACTAGGGGCACATGTCAGTTTAAAATAAGATTTTAGAATCAGGATGAAGATTTTTGCTCTGGCATTTTAATGGGGCTGCAAATGTTTAATTTTAAATTTCAAAAGAAATGTCTAGAGTGTAAAACAATAATAAGCACCGACAGACTGGGGACTTGGGCAGTTTACTGAAGGGAAGGAAAGTAGTATCATGTCATGGACACTCATCCGGAAGTTGGTGACTTGTTCCTCTAACTGAACTGTTGCGAGGAAACAGCTATGTGACTGGAGGTTGACCATATCATTTCTCCAGAGTCTCAGTTTTGTAATATGTTATGTAGGTTCTGGATCTGGCCAACACTTAGCATCTCTTTCATCTCTCATTTTTTTGTGTATTTCTGAATGCAAGATGGTTCTCTGTATGATTCTTGCCCTATCATGTTTCACTTGGATACAACTTCAAAAATGAATCTCATGTAGTAAATCAGAAAAATGCAGAAGTCTCTTACCTCTACAATGCCTATTTTTCCATCTTCTCTCTGCCCATACTGATCCACAAAAGTTTTCATCTCAGGTGATAACTCCTAATATTATACAAAATCAGGAAAGAAACTTGTAAGAAAAACACCCAATTGTACTTGTTGTCGTGTTAATAAATTACTGCAAAGAGAAGTCAGAATTGAAACCATTTAGAATTATGCATGATGAGTTATTGGCATGAAATTAAACTCATAATGTAATATACAGCATTTATTAGTTTCAGATGAAAGATTTGTGATTATGCTTATCATTTTGGAATCAAGCATGATGATTTCGAATCTATTATTAATTTTCAGATTATGCTGCTTTTTGAAAATATAGTAAAAATTATTCAATTCATTACCATTAGTGAATTTAAATATGATGGCCATTAATATACTTTAAACATTATTTTCTGGGCTGGGGATATAGCTCAGTGGAATAAGCACTTGCCTAGCAAGCGCAGGGTCCTGAGTTCAATCCCCAGTACCGAAAAAAAAAAAAAAAAAAGAATAAACATTATTTTCTTCATTAAAGGATGCATTGTATTGTCCTGTAACACTTTTCTTATTCCAATACAATGTTTATCCATGGAAATTAGTAAAATGTATTTTTTGTTTGGACAAGCAAAGAATGTAGATACTGAAAAGTAAAATACTTCTAAAGTAAGAAATATTTCCAGTACAAATAATAAATTTTAAAAAACACTGGGGAAAACTACACAGTGAAAATTGACAACTAATTTATGCTTTCACTAACAGACACACAATACTGATGACCTTAGTTTAGACCACTGGCATTATGCTTATGGCCTTTGCCTTCAACTTTGCCATACGAAGCAGTGTCCTGGTGTTGCCTTGTTTCCAGTTCTTCCGGGATTGTATTGTCTCTACCGTGTATTTTAGTACAATAAAACATGTTTAGAGGTGACTAAGTGAATGCTATCTTCTCCTTTTGCCTGTTTTTCTCAGTATGTTATACTACTTTTATAATGTCCTTACATATTGCCAGATTAGAAAAAAATTATGAACTATAAACTAGTGATCTGAACATAGAACTGGTGTTCAGGAAGTTTAAGTTTTTACTTTTGGGCCTTAAACAGAGCCTATTTAAAATAGCCCTGGTGCATTAACTGAAGCCAATTTAAAATAGGTCAGCCCTCACTAATACCCTACTCTGTGTCCTTGGGAATGTAAATTAAGGTCTCAATTTTCATCATAACTAAAAACTGATAGTTATCTACCACATATTCGCTCTAGGGATAGGAAGGTTATTGTAATTCAAAGGCTATATTGACGCTACATATTACTACTAATAGTATTTACAAAATCCTTTTGAAAGCAATGTAGATATCTCCAGTTGAAATAATGTGCTAAATAGCAATAAAGCAATATAATTATATAATAGTCTTGAATTTTTCTGTGAACAAACTGCAACTTGCGTTTATTAAATTTTGATACAGGAACATTTATAAGAAAATAAAAGTGTTAATTCCATGCCAACAGTGAGAATGAATATTTTTTCTTTTATACATGCCTTAAAGTGAATAAAAAGCAAAACATTAAGTCTTAAATCTTAAAACTGTAATATGACTTATTTAACTAACATACTTGATATATATTTTGTGAAATTTCTAGGTTACAATTCTACCAAAATCTACTTTTTAGGCAGTTGAAGACATAGTAGTCATCAAAGACTGATAGAAACCAATGCAAATTTAAAGATAAAACATGTTTAGTGTAAAATGGTAGTGGTTTCAGAAGTATATTGGGGTGTCATAGCTCACTGATGTTATATTCACTTGGGTGAAATGTTTGGAATTTTATATTATTAATATTATGCCAAACCAGCGTTTCCAATTAATGCAACAAAATGTGTTATCCTATGGCAAGAAATGCAAAGAAGTCTGGTTTATAAAGTTAATATTCATATTTTCAAAAAAGAGAATATGTAAAAGTAGAGAATTGCAATGAGCTGGGTAGTGTTATGAAACATATGTCTAATATATGAACCTTTCAATCTGGATCTTGACTTAGATTTTTTTTAACTTAGATTTTTAAGCATCCAAAGCCTCCCCATCTAACTCAGCAAATCCTCAAGTCTGAAGATGCTGAGCCACTTGGTACAATCTTACACCTGTCCTCAGGCTGAATATTATTGAGTTCTAATCTAATAATTGGGCTTCACATAGTTCATAATGGGAGGCTAGGCAGTGAAAGAAATAACCAAGCTCTAAACTATTTAAAGCTCCCAAACAAACATTGTTTATAAAAAGGTACAAATATTAAAATGGGAGAGAAAAAATCTGAAAAAAATATATAGAATTTATTAATATTTAAATCCCAAGATGAAAATGAATTTAATATTAAAGTTACTTCTGGAAAAACTAAAATATAATCATAAGGTTGCTGAAAGCAACTTCCACAAGACTTTCCAACCAAAATTTTAAAGATATATTTTTAAATGCAGAAGATAATTTCTTTGGCTTTATTAGCCAAAAATCCATAGAGCTATAAAGATAGTATTGCAAAAATTTGTTTGCACAGTGATACATAAGGTGAGAGAAAGGTGGAAACTATGTAAGACATTTTATTTGATTTCATTCTATTATACTTTTAGATTTACGTTATATTAAATCAAGGTAAAACAATCCCTAGAGAATGATTTGGTTTAAAATGAATTTGACCAGTGATTTCAGCAACTGATAGTTCTGTAATGCATTTTAATACAATTAGAGTGTGGAGACCTCTGAGATTCTTTTGAATATGTTGCACAGAGATATATACAATATAATCTTCCATGTAGACAGAACAAAAATAATTTTACTAGTTAAAATATGTACATAACTCAATACTAGCCGTGGTCATCTGCCATATAATAAATATTTAATTAATAATGTAGAAATTTCTTTCTGATCATAGCCCAAAAAGTTAAAGACCTTTAATATCTAGCTAGCCCAAATCCAACATTCCTTTCTGAAAGACAGACTTACATAAATCCTAATAGACTGGTAAAATTCTTAACTCATTTGCCCCTACATATCTATCACATATGCTTAAACACTGAAATTATATTTGCAGCCTGATAAATTTCTTGCTTTCCTAACTTTTGGGTTTTCTTCTACTACAGAAATGAAAACCTTTCCTGCCCAATTCTTGCTTATTATTAGATGACAAATTGGCCAACTATTGTCAGTGAGAAGGGTCAAGGCAGGCGGCTTTTCATCTCCCTAACTACAACAGCTCCACAGCAAAAATCGGCAGTAGAATAGAGGTTCACAATCTGCAGATCTGTTTCCTGACCACCAAGGGGCAGAGATGTATCTCTCCCCCCTTACTTCTCATGGCAGTAAAAGAGAAGTTAAAAATTACCTAACCAAACCCAAGTGGTAGAGGTGGTGACCTGCTAAGTGTTTTATCCATCCACACTTTCAAGACCTATTAAAGCAAGAACAAAATTATCTATCTATATCCATCTTCTATAATTTTCTATCTATTACATTTAAAATTCTGATTTAAGACTCTAAGGTTTCCCCCCCTGGAAAACCTCATTCATATTCTCTCTTTCTCCCTCTCTCTCTCTCTCTTTCCTCTCTCTTCCTTCCACCACCCTCTTTTTCCTCACTATGCAATTTGGAAAGATACAAGGTGTTCTTTCTCAGTTAATAAACGTTTACATTCCCTGCAAAAGCCCTTGGCTCCTCCGGCTCTTTATGAAAACACATGCATGTTTATGTTTTAAGGTTGAAGCCCTTTCTCCCTCTTCAAAGACTCGAACCTACCAATCCAGCCTTCTTTCGCGCCTGCAGGAGCTCCTGGATCAAGGTCTGCAGCTCCTTTCCTTCCAGGTAACCACTTCCTGCAACGACAAAGAGACACCCAGGTGTCAGATAGCGCCCTGCCGGCTCCTTCTCCGCTCCCGTTCCGGGAGCGCTGCCTTTCGGGCTACCCGAGAAGCTCTCTCCGGCTTCCGTGTAGATTAAGCAGCGAAGGTAGAGCCATGCAGCGCTCCCCTGCCGGGGCGTCAAACTTTGGTGACACCGAGGACAAAGGGGATTCACAGCCACAGAAACTTTTGGGGATCAGGGTTCTCCAATCCCTGGTCTCTCTGTCCTACCATTACCGTTCCTAGAAAGACGCAAGTGTACGGTTCGGGGGTTACATGCAAGCAAGATAAACTTTCACGATGAAGATTGGGCAGCCGGTCGGAGAGACAGGGTTGGGCAGAGTCGAGGGAGAAGGAAAGAATAGAAAGGGATAAGGTGGGATCAGGTGGCTCAAGGGATATCCAAAAGAGGGAAGGGAAAGCGGGTCTCGAACCGGTTAAAAACAAGATAATCACCGTCAGAGTCGAAATGAAGCCAGATCTCGAAAAACTGTTTGGCTGTGATCAGGGATGACTGCAGGTGGGATTCTGCCATTGTGCAGCGAGGCGTGTGTCTGCGTGTGCGAGTGTGCGTGTGTGTGGGTCCGTGTGGGTGCCCGGGCGGAGGAGGACGAAGACCTGGGCGCGGCGCTGCCGGGCGCTGTCCTCGGTGCTGCTCTGCTCTGGCGATCCCGGAGTTCTCCGCACCCCGCACCCAGTTCTCCGTATTTATCCCGACTGCCCCAAACCGACCACGCCTCCTCCTGCCTTCCACGCTTTACTCCCCGCCCCTTGTTCTCACCCACCTTTTCCCTCCCTCCTAGTTTTCTGCTGTCTTCCCAGGAAAGCTAGCCGGGCAGGAGTTTTGTAGTGTAGGAAGCAGCAGGTGGTGGGAGTTCTCTTGCTTAGAAACGGGATGCTGAAAACAGAGGCTCATCTCCCCTCACATTCTCCTAGTTCAGGGTAAATTTTATTCCAGAGTGTGACGGCACAACACCGTACTTTGAAAGGGTTGGATTTTCAAATGGATAGGTAAAGCTGATGAAAGGGAAATCCACGTGAACGGCCACTATGTTTGCATGCGATTTCCCCAAGACAAAAGCATTTGTTTAAACAAAAACAGATAAAAGCTTGGCAAGACTTAATTTGAATGAATCAACTGATGTCAATAATCACTCTGTTTTGAGCTTGAGAAGACCATCATATGGATGTTTTTAAAGAACAGTTCATATCTTGTCAACACAAGACAACAGAATTAAGGCTGTTGTTTTTCTTTTCAGCTTAAAGTAGGACTATAATTGCAAGGCAATAGAATTATTTTATGACATACAAAGATGCTAGATAAGGAAGTGATCCTAGAAATTTACTTCCTTGAAATAAAACAAAATAAGCTAAAGCAAAAAAAGGGAAGGATCTGGTCACAATGTAAATTTAGACATAGCCAGAGCTTCATTCAGTGATCTGAACACACGACTCTCCTTCCTTCTGCTCCTGGCAGAAAATTTTTCAGAACCTGGAAGTCACTACACTTCGGAAAAACAACCAAAGTAAATACATGCTATGATACCTATTTTAATGTAATATTTAAGCTATTTATTATTCACATAAATTCTTCTGAATTATTTGGTTTTCAATCTTTTTGAGGTCTCCAGGAAATGTATCCCAAATTTCTGGCTATAATGATACAAAAGTAACATGAGGGAACAAGAGAAAACTCAGACACAGCCAACTCAAAACTAAACTTGTAAAAATTTATAAACTCAAAGTGAATTCACCAAGCTCCATATTTTGACATTTGTGTAATTGTGTAATATGTGAACACTCAAATTATGTTCCTCAGCCCCTGAATCTATCCCATAGTGGACTTGTGAGACTTTCAATAAATAATATGTTCTTATTTTTGTAAAGAGTTCACCCATTTCATGCAAATTAAAACAACACTGAGATTTTGCCTCACCCCAGTAAGAATGGCTGGAATTAAGAAATCAACCAATAACAAATGCTGGCAAGGCTGTGGAGAAATAGGAACTCTTCTGCACTGCTGGTGGGAATGTAGACTGGTGAAACCACAGTGGAAATCAGTTTGGAGATTCCTCAGCAAGCTAGGTCTAGAGGTCCCATTCAACCCAGCTATTCCCCTTCTGGGTATTTTCCCAGAAGATCTGAAAACATCATATCACAGCGATATATGTGCACCCATGTTCATAGAGGTGCAATTTGTAATTGCTAAATTGTGGAAGCAACCCAGATGTCCATCCACTGAGGATTAGATAAAAAAATTGTGGTACTTTTATATAATGGAATATTACTCAGCTATAAAGAAAGATAAAGTCGAGGCTTTTATAGGTAAATGGTCATAACTAGAGACCATACTCATAAGTGAAATAAATCAGACCTGCATGTATAGGCACCGTATTGTCTAACTAGTGTAAGAGCCTGAAAGAGTGAATAAAAACTAGGAGATATGATAGACATTGTGAAATGAAAGGAAGATGTTCAAAAGCAGTGGGTAACTGGGGTGTGGGAAAGGAGAAAGGAAAGAAGGGGATTATGTATGTCTGTACATACAGGACAGCTAACAGTGGTACTACTGTCTTCTATTGCTTTACTGAAAGGAACAGTTAATGATTACTGGCTTGATCATTGTTGCATGTCTCTCTGTTTTCCTGAGAAACCACTTTGAAGATATCAATACATAATACAACAAACATTGTTAATTTCCTACCAGTTTGTCTGTAATTTTGTATTATTTGTATTATTCTTATGCTATTTTGTAAATGGATGTCTGCTTGTTAATATATTTTCTTCCTTTATTCTTAAAATTAAAAAAAGAGCTCACGCATTTCAGCAATAATGCCAATGGAATATTCACTGCCATAATACTTGACAGCTAATAAATTATTTTCACTTCTTACCTTATCTGATTATCATTATAATTTCTGAGTTGGTATCACAAGATAAAATAGAATTTGCAAGTTTAGTAACTTTATAAATTCTTTGATTGAAAAGGAATCCAATCATTTCCACTTTTCTTCATCCAGTACAAAATTACTAACACTTGCATCAAACACTCTGCTGGACACTGGACTTATTGAAATAAAAGACATGTTTCCTCCCTTCTGGAAGCTTAGACTTGCGGGAATATTGTCACATAAGCACACACAGCAGTACATCTTGGTAGAATGGAAGTATGCACAAGCTCCTGTTATGCATAACCCTTCTAAATTTTCTACTGTGTGAGATGTGAAGCCTAATTTACCTAAACATTATTCCATGGTAGATATTTTGGGGTACGAGGAGAAATGTTCATGGGAATGCAAAACCAACAGCTTGTGCAAGTTTGTCCTAAGCACCGGGAAACTGAAAAAAGCTGCTGTTTGTCATTATATATGTGACCAAAATCTTTATATGAAAAAATGGAATATAAACCTGGAGGTCGGTGCTGGAAGGTAAGCTATGAAGAGAAGGGCTGAAGAGGAAGCAGAGACCAGGGAATGATTTGAAGATGTACTGTGACCCTTTGAAATCCTCACAGAGCTGACTATGTTTTGCGTAGGCTTTGGCAAGGGTTTTGAGACAAAACTGGCAGAAAATAAGAAAGAAATATAAACTAAAAAACTGATGAAAAAATATTTTTATTATTTTTGCAATTATACTAATTTTTTCCTGAATAAAACCTTCCAAATGTACATGCTTTTTTTTTTTTTTTTTTTTTTTTTTTTTTTTTTTTTTTTTTTTTTTTTTTTTTTTTTTTTTTTTTTGGTTCCAGGAATCAAACTCAGGACCTTGTGCTTACCAGGCAGGCACTTGTGCCACTCAGTTATATCCCTGGCCTGTTTGTACCAGGAATCAAACTCATGACCTCAGGTTTGCTAGGCAAGTGCTTATGCCCCTGAGCTGTATCCCGTGCCCAATAATATGTCTACATGCTTAAAATACTTAAGGTGTTTTAGAATTGCATCTTAAATTGCAAGTAGGAAGGAATACTTTTAAAAATTTGAGAAAGTTTAGTCAAAAAGCACTTCCTAGAACTTTTATTATATAAAAAGTACTTTCAATTCCCTTTCTCGAAATTGTTCTATCTTCAGAATTTCCATGTGAGAGTGTCTAGGCATTGTGAATTGGTGGGGTGTAGGGATAAGAAAGAAATAAATGACACTCTTGCTGCTTCTTTTATGCTTGTGTGGGGGACTAACATAGAATATGGAGGCTTAAATTTCCCTTTAAATCACTTTTAGCATTGGCAGTTTGAGGTAATGGGTATTAAAAGTGTCAAATTTACAAACACACAAATACACACGCATGAATTTTTTTATTACTGTTATTTATTTTTACAGAAAAGGGGCTATGTTCTGAATATTATTCTCTAACTTTTAATCATTCATTAAAAGACATCTCTCCAGTACCAACATTAACATCTAATTCATACTGTTTAAAACAGTTGATAGTATTTTATTCATTATCCATTATTATAACCATTAAATTCTTTCTTAGTGTTTTACTGTGACAATCAACGTTGTGGCAAACGTCTTCATACATTTATCTCAGGTACATGTGTTTCTAGTTAAACCAGGAGGGCATTCCCAAAGTGGTATTGTCAGTTCCAAAGTATGCATATTTTATATTTTAATACACATTTCTAGGTCATTTTCTCCAATTTTCAGCAACTCATACTCAGGAGAGCAAAGTGTGGGCTGCCTTACCCTCACTGACTCTGAGTGTTCTTGGTTTTTAAACTATATATTAATCTAGTTAGCAAAGACTGGGTTGCTATTCTTTCCATAATTTGCACTCACTAGAAATTCTTTTTTTCCATTACAATAAATTTATTTATTTATTTTTTAATTTTAAAGAAAATAGTACAAAAAGGAAACAGTAGCAAAATACAAACAACACAAAGCAAGGACATTAAAAATGATACAGGGTTTCAAACCAAATGAAAGGGATTAACAGTGCTTGTTATAATACATATTGTTATCTTCAGTGAAGTTGCTCAGATTACCAGATGTAAGAATAGAAGACTGATCAAATCATTAAAGCAAATAAGAAAATAATAATTTAAAAGGACGCTAGCAACAATAAATAGTGTCACTAGGCAGCATGGTAGGAATTCACCAATGGTTGTTATACTGCAAATTGTTGTCATCACATAAATTGCTCAGATTACCAGATACAAGCATGCAAATTTGGTCAAAATAGTATAAAAAACAAAACAAAACAAAAAACCTTTTAATCATTGATCATTCCCCTTAGCAAGACTCTCAATAAATCATCAGACACCAACAGTACGGTTTTGCCACCGATCCATATATCTATGTGTGGATCTTATACTTATATAATTTACCTTAGTACTTTTTCTTCTTTCCCTCATCCCAGTTGTTTCTTACTTTGAGCAGTTTCTTTCCCTTTCTTATTATATGTTGCATATTTTGGGTTTTATTTACTCTTTCATGTTCTTACACCAGGGAGATAATGTGATGTGTACACATGTGGGTCTGATTTATTTCACTTATGAGTATGGTCTCTAGTTGCATCCATTTACCTATAAAAGCCTCAAGAGTATCTTTTTTATAGCTGAATAATACTCCATTGTATAGAAGTACCACTTCTTTTTTATCCATTCCTCATCTGATGGGCGTTTGGGTTCTTTCCAAGATTTAGCTATGACAAATTATGCTGCTATAAACATGTGTGCACATATATCACTGTGGTCTGACGTTTTTAATTTTTCTGGGAAGATACCCAGAAGGGGAATAGCTGGGTTAAATGGGACTTCCAATCCTAGTTTTGTGAGGAATCTCCAAATTGCTTTCCACAGTGGTTTCACCAGTCTGCATTCGCACCAGCAGTGGAGAAGAGTTCCTTTTCCCCACAGGCTCTCGAGCATTTGTCATTGGTTGATTTCTTCACTACAACCATTCTGTGTAGGGTGAGATGAAATCTTAGTGTTGTTTGAATTTGCATTTCTTGAATGACTAATCATGTGAACATTTTTTCATATATTTATTTGCCATTAGTACTTCTTCATTTGAGAAGTGTGCCCATTTTTGGATTGGGTCTTTGAATTTTGGGGGCCTGATTTTTAAAAATTCTTTATATGTTCTAGATAGGAGTCCTTTGTCTGAGGAGCAGTTGGATAAAATTTCTTCCCAATTCGTGGGTTTTCCTCTTACTCTGGTGGTGATTTCTTTTGATGTGCAGAAACTTTTCAATAAGATGGGATCCCAGTTGTTGATTCTTTGAAATATTTCCTGTGCAGTTTGGTTTTTGTTCATGAACTCTCTGCATACCTCTATGTCTTTGAGAGTTTTACCTATTTTCTCTTCCAGTAGATTTAGTGTTTCTGTTTTGATATTTAGATCTTTGATCCATTTTGACTTTGGTTTAGTGCATGGTGACTAGACATGGGTCCAGTTTTGGTCTTCGGCGTGTTGAAAGCCAGTTTTTCCAGTACCATTTTTTAAAGAGGCTCTTTCTTCCAGTGAACATGTTGTGCCCCTTTGTCAAAAATAAGGTGGCTGTGCACTCACTAGGAATTCTTAACATTTATTTTTTTATTTTCTAAGGTGAAACTTTCATTTTTTAGATAATTTAAATAGCAGGAATGTAATTCATAAAAATGTTTTTTTCTTGAAATGGCTATTGATCCCATACTGCCACTTCAAATCAATGCATCTTCATAGACTTATATTTTAAATCATCTCTGGCTTAAATTCTCCTCCAGGGTGCCAGAAAAGATATGCGAGTTTCAGGTTTATAGGTTAGAAGTAACTTGAGAAGTATTAGCCCTGTTCTCTGAGTCCTTAAATTCATTACCTAAGAAAGGAAGGAACTTAATTCTCAAGGGCTCAGCCATCCTACCTGTCAGGCATGACACCAGTGTTGCCATAATAAAGGTGTATTGTTGTGGGTGTATAACAGCCACATTCATTCTTTAGAATATTTCTGTAGATGAATATTAATTTTATGAGCTTTATTATATTAAACAAACAATGAATACTTAACAGGAAAAATATAAAAAACTTGAATTTTTAATATTTATTGTTTATAAAACAGCATCAAAATTTTCAGTATCACTTTCTTTTGGTATATAAAGTCTAAAAATAAAAAGAAATAAATCCCTATATGAACTGCAATAAAAATACCAATAGACCTCTACAAAAAAGGTAATCTTTCCTTCCATGATCACATGGAAGGCAGTCTTTACACATGACACCAGCACGTTCCATCCACATGTGTTGCTTACATTGACAGCACATGTGTTTTGCTTTCCTGGCCTTTGTGTAGGACATACTTGACATCTTGATGGTCTTGCTGCTTTGTTAGGAGGTTCTTATTATATTATACAATGTGTAGTTACCAGGAACATAAAATACCAATAAAATAATGGCTCACATTTTAAATATGTATTGCACATTTAGTAATAAACATCAACATTTTCACATCAGCCGTGTACTTGCTTACAAAACCTAAAAGGTAACATCAGAAATAAATTCCTATATGAACTACAATGAAAAGACCAATAAAACTTTATGACAAAAATAATCTTTGCTTCAATTGTCATGCCCAAGGCAACCTTCACACATGAGAGCTGCGTGTTCCGTGCACAAGTCTCGCTTACACTGGCACCGCCTATGCTTAGGTTTCCTGTCCTGTGTGGCAGGCTGTTCTAGTCACCTCCCTTCCCTTACTCCTCTGTCAGCAGCTCCTTACCATACTGTGTAATGTGCACATAGCAGAAAGTAAGATATCCGTAAAATATCAAATATGTAATGAGTGCTGAGAAGAGACTTCAACATTTTCACATCAGCTATTTATTTGCTTACAAACCTAAAACACCCGAAATAAACACCTATGTGAACTACAATGTAAACACAAACGAGAGTCTACCGCAGAAGTAATGTTTGCTTCAGCTGTCACATCCAAGGCAGCCTTTGCTCCAGGCAACTCATGTGGGCAGCACACCTGCTTAGCTTTCCTTTTCTGTAGGTGCTTTTGATGGGTTATGCAGCAACAGTGATTTCACTTGAAACGCAGAGTATCATCATCCATGCACAAGTTATGCAATGATTCACTTTTGGCCTCCTCCAAAACTTGCAAGTCTAGCTTTTCAGGTGCCATTGTACTGAACTGGGCTACTTCTACTAGAAAAATCAAAACAAAAGTTAAAAAAAAAAAAAACAAATTCTAAATGCACATCCATCGCTGCTTTGGAGCACCTACACACACCTTGCCATTTGTCTGACAAGTGGGTGAATGCACAGATGACTTACTGTTGTCCCCACACCCAGCTGTACCCACATTCCATTATGATAAAGTCCATATTTACTTAACAGAAGGATGGTGTGGGTGTATTTTACCCCTATAATGCTCAGGTAAACATAGTAAAAGCTCCTAGAGCATTTTGTGGGTAAAAATCCTGATTTGAGACTTTTGCACAGGGGCACATGCCTTGCTGTTCATAGTACCAAGTGGTTAAACACAAAGATTGTTTCCTGTATACTTCAGGTGCAGCTCCTGAGATGCACAGCCATTCCTGTTATGCTAAAGTACAAGTTTACAGTAGAAAAGTATGGGATGAGTTGTTGGAACCCAGTGTTATGCCTTTAATTTGTCTAGGGTTCTGAAAGAACTAAACTGCTTTTAATAATAATATTTTCCCATAAGACTAGAGTTTCTAAAAAGAGCATTGCAAACAAAGTGTTTCTATGACTTGCTTTATGGGCCTCATTACCTAACATTAAGGTGAATGGGTTCACGATCCCATATTGTCATAAAGTTAGAAGCAATCTGTGTAAAAAAGGCAAACCTCCAAGGTAATTGAATTGCATTTCCCATTTTGTATTACTGAATTACTACGTCTTCATTCATGTACTCACCAACCACAAGCAATGCAATTCACTTTACAAATTGAAAGACCCAGAATTTCTCAGGTTTAATAAATGCTTATTCAGAAAAGGCAACTCAAAATTATTTTGCTATGGCTTCAGTTACCTGGATGAGTATAACGAATCACTCTCCCATTCTCTCACACAGAATCACTCTCCCATTCCCTCACACAGAGGCTCTCAATAGATGAGTTGAACCCGAGAGAAGTTCATGGTTTACCCACTAGTGTTCTCTGGATGATCCCTCATCAGCGTCACCCTCTCTTTTGACGTGATTTTCTCAAGGATTGAAGGCTTTTCATAGATTCAGTAAGGGAACTCTGTCCTCTGGGATAGCCAGGTAACATGAGAAATAGATTTTATTCTGGATGCCACAAATTTGAAAAGAAATGACCAAATATAGCTTTTTTAGGGGATTGCAGAAAGGTTTAGGAAAAACCTTTGTCATGTACATGACAAGTTGTGGAATGAAAATGGAAATTTGGCTTGAGAGGCTTTCTGTAAGTATTTTCAGAGCTCAATTTAGAAAAGGTGGCTGGTTTTATCAGAATGCAGAGAGGGCTTTTATTGCTGTTTAAACAGGCTTCTCAGATTCCAGCTCTTCTAAAAAGATTGTATTATATGGTTGGTGCAATTCACTCCCAAGAATATCCAGTTACTCACTCAAACAGACTTATTGACAAAAATATACTATTCAGGGGGCTGTAACGGTAATGAAGGCAGTAAATCTGTGTTCTTGGGGCCTTGTAGTTTAGCAGGAAAGAATATAAACTTGGAGGCTAAATGGCTTGGGAAGTGATACATGTACTGGTTTGTTTTTACTTTGGAACTTTTGTAATTCTTCCTATCTTTTTATTTGTATAATTTTGTGACTGTGCTTGTTCTGGGTAATTTTTTGATAAGTAGCATGCATTTATGAAATAGATTTCTAATAAAGCAGAGACTGTGGCCTAGAGCAAAAAATGATTTTCTTGATGACAAACAGGCACACTTTGGAAAATTCTGAAATCTTTAGCCTCATTGAATACTTTAACTAAAATCTCCCCAATTACAAAAGCTAGTAAATATTTTGCAAATATTTTAATTTATCTTTATGATATTTAACTTTTTCAAATATGTAGAATACTATGATGTATAAAAAGGGACATAAAGATGGAAGAAAGACTTTATCAAGTATTTTTATAATGACATGTAAAGTCATCAGGATTTTACAATTGATACTAATTTTCATCAATTTAAAATTCCATATTTTTCACAATTTAATATTTTTGAAATATGTATTTTAACAGTCCCTGCTCTATAATTAGCAGGTTGGAATATGATAAGCATGCATCTCAAATCAGTTTTAGCATAAAACTGAAGAAATTTGTTAGTTTTCCTCAAAAGCTTTCAGTGCTTACCTGTATTCATCAGCTTTCCCGTCCAGATCCACAATACCTTATACCCACACCTTAAGGGAGGAGAGATTTAATTTGGTTCATGGTTTCAAGTGATTCAGTTCGTGGTTGGCTGACTCCAAGGCAGAAATATCATGCTGGAAAGCAAAGCAAGGGAAACAGAATGAAAGAGGAAGGAATTCAATAACTAGATAAAAACTCCAAAGTCAACCCTCTATGACCCACCCAGACACAGAAGTGTGCTTCAGCTATCTCCCGGGTGACTCTCAAACCAGTCAAATTCACTTATCAGGATTAACTATCACATTACCCTTATGTGTGAAGCGTAGAATTTAAATCCTTAACCTAGAATATAAAGACATATGTCTTTCAGCCTTATTTGCAACACTGTCCCTATAATATCCAACTTTCTAAACACACACACACACACACACACACACACACACACACACACACTTTCTGACTATGTCTTTGCTCATGTTGTTCTCTTTTGAGAAATTTGCATTTTGTTCTTCCTTGGAAATTCCTTATTCAAACAGTATTCCTCAGCAAACTCATAAACAAAGGTAGATCTTGCCAGGTGGTTCTTGATTGATTTCTCACAAAGAAATAATACTTTTGTTTTTAAAGGAAGCTCGAATAGCTTGTTGTTCTTGATCCTTCATGACTGGCCTTTCAACTAGACTGAATTATTTATAAAGTAGTTTTAAAGGCCAAACCAAAAAGAACTATGTTCAGGAACTGTATTCAGCTAATAACCAGTGGTAAATGTATCGTATCATTATTTAAGTCTAAATGTATAGTATCTGGCTAGAGGAAAACCCTTACATGCTAATATCTGTGAATCTGTAACTGCACTTTTCCCCAATATTCTTTTGATGTTCTCTTTCATTCTTTCCCCAAATTTTCAGCTCTGTTGAATTATTTGCTTTTCCTCCAATATTTGATGCTTTGAATATTTTCATCTGCTATTTCTTCCTTTCCTAATCTTCCAGGATTAAGAATCATCATATTTTAAGTTTTCTTGACCTTTTCGTTTGTTCCTCAGGATTGGCCATTCCTTTATTCGTACTTACAGTAACTTTGTACTTACTTCTATTATAAAATATATTTCACTTTTATTCTAGATTGTACTTTCCCCATTCCATGATGAAAGAGAGGAGGCTTTCCTAAGTTTTTTCTTTCTTAGTGCCAGATACTGTACCTGGGACATAATGAAATTTTAATAAATTGTGGAGCAGATTAACACAGAGTTGGAATAGTGAGATTAACAGACTATAGAACTTCAAGGAAGGACATGTATTTATTGCAATAGTTCTCAATCATGGGTGCACATTAGAATTATCTAGAAATCTTAAAAAACAATTTTTTTTGTTTTTTTCAGACAAGATTTTGATATTCAGTTCAGGCTGGCCTTGAACTCACTATGTAGTCTAGACTGGTCTTGAAATCTCAGTGGGCCTCCTGCCTCAGCCTCCCAAGTTCTAGTATTACAGGTATGTGCCACAACACCTACAATAGAAATCATTAAAAACTATTGAGTTTATGTCTTAGTAATATTAAATCAAAATCTCAAGAAGTGGGTCCAGACATGAATATATTTTCAGATTTATCCAAGTGATCCAAATGTAAAAAAAAAAGCTGAAAAGGATTGATTTTTTATGATTTACTGATAGCTTTATAGAAATATACAATAATGTATACAGTCCATTGATTTTAAATAAACGTATAGAGTATGAAGTCACTACCAAAATATATTTTAGAACTTTCCTTCACTTCCTAAATTTATCTTGAATCAACTTGTTTTAAAAGTCCAAGCATAAAATGATTTCTGCCTTGAGCTCACTTTGTAGCCCAGGCTGGCCTCGAACTCCCAATAATCCTCTTGCCTCAGCCTCCCAGTGCTGGGATTACATGCCTGCACCACCACACTTGGCTAATCTCTTTAAATTACACTTGGTAGATATTTTATATGAATGGAATCAGGTAATAATTAGTCTTCTGCATCTTGCTCCTAATGTTAAAGTTCACACATGTAGCTTGTGTTGATATTTACTTCCTCATCGATAATTAGTCACCTTTGTTGAGTTTATTTATGAGCTCTGCATGTTGTTCCATTCATCTATGTGTCTATTTTATAGTAATAGCAAACTATGTTGATTGTCATATCTTTGTTATATAATTTGAAATCAAGAAATGTGATAATTCCAACTATGTTCCTCTTTACGAAGATTGCTTTGGCTAATTAGGATCTTTTGTGGTTCCATATGTAGTTAAATTATTGTTTCTTCCTATTTCTGTGAAAAATATCATTGCTCTAATTAAGTTTGCATTGAATCTGTACATTACTTGGGTGGTATGGACATTATAACAAAATTAATCCTTTCAATCAATGAACCTGGGATATCTTGCCATTTTTGTGTGTGCCTTTCACAAATATTTTCTGGTTTTGGTATGTAGATTTTTCATCTCCTGAATTTAATTTATTCCTAAGTATTTTATTCTTTTCAATAATTTTTATGGGATTGTGTTTTTCATTTTATTTTCAACTAGGTCATTTTTGTACAAAGAGGTGCAATGCATTTTTGGAGATTGTTTCCTATAACTTTATTAAATTTGTTAGTCCTAAGAGTGTTTTGTTTACTTTTGTTTTCTAGAGACTTTAGAGCTTTCTGTATACAGGATCATGTTTTCTGCAAACCAGGGTAATTTTAGTCCTTTCCTTCTGACTTGGAGAGTGCTTGTGCTTGGTACCAATTTATATTCTTACCAACAGTGTGTGGGGGCTTCCTTTCTCCACATCCTTGCCAACACTTGGCATGTTTTTTCTTCTTGATACTTGTGAAATTCTGAACTCAGACTTGTTTGCACTGAGTCTTCAGCAATGTGTCAAGTGCTAACCATATTTTTCCACTCTGGTGCTGGTTTCCATAACGTTTTTGGTGGTGATTTTCTGTTGTGGTTTTGACATTGTATGTTCACCTGTCTCTTCAGTCTTAAAGTGGTGGTTTGTCTTCTGATCTATGGACCAAGAAGAGCTGTGATTTTTCAGTCCAATCACTTTTTCTTTGTTATTATGATGGAGCATTAACTTTTAAAGGCAGAATCAGAGCACCCTGCATTACCATTTTGAACAAGAGGGAACTCTGACAGTTTCTTTTGCTTTGGAAATCTCTTTAGAGGCTATAATGGAGTTTCTGAGACTTCAACTACCCTCACGGCATAATTCTCAAACAGTGTATTTGCTATTTACATAAAGTTTTAAAGCAAGTCCCCTAGTGGCCTCTATTAATCAAATTTTCCTATATAAAAATTTGATACCAGTGGATGCTGTCATGTTTTGTGAGCGTGTTAGTTCCTATTCAAACCTGGCATAATTTTACTTGTCCTCCAAAAACCCTATAAGGAAAAAATTTATATGTATATCAATAGAAGAAAAAAGAAAAATAAAATAGAACTCATCATCACGTCATGCTAACAAAAAATCCATCTGACTTCTGATTTTTAAAATTTTCTATTAAAGATCATAGCTTGTGAATGTAGACATAAGGTAAACCGCTATACCAGCAAACCCCTCCTGCACATGAGAAGGTGAAGAGATCAAATCCAAAAAATATTTTGTATTTTTTCCAGTTTCAATTTACTCTTGTTAGTACTTTGTAGACAGAAAAGAAAATATACATTAGGAATATATTTATTACTGACCTATGTAGGGGACAAGAAAGTGTGGGTTGAGTTTGAAGGTACGGAAAGGGAGCTAGGACAGCATCTGTGGGTAAGACTCACAAAAGTTTTTAAAATGGACCTTTTTCCATATTTGGTGAGTTATAGATGAATTCAACATCTTTTAGTGTTATCCTCTGATGCACCAAATGATAACAAAAAATCTGATTAGATAACACTGGACATTGGGGAAAACATAGGCTTTGCAGTTATGGAGATCTATTTAAAACCCTGAGTTTTTTCACTTCCCAGAACCACAAAAGAAAAGAAATGAAACCTCATTTTGCTACTTGCTAATTTTGTGATCTGCTGTTGGTTAAGAACAGAGTTTACATCTGTAAAATTCTTACATCTACCTCACTATATTGCAAAAGATTAACAAAGGAGCCAAAATTATGTGAAGTGCCTGGTAGAGTGCAACTCAGTTCAGGTAGTTAGCAATTCATGCAGCTGTAATAAGTAACTCTTAATGTTAACATATTAAAGCTCAATGTAATCCTGATGTGCTATGATTCAATGGAGAAACCATTCCGATGCACTTTATTACAGCAAAATTCCATGGCAACTTTATTGACGAATGATTATTATTAATTTGTATTCATGGTCATAGTTCATTAACTAAAAGTGCTGTTCTGAATGACTTTTTAACTTCTGCACTGCAAAGGCCAGTATGTTGTAAAGCAAAGGACATTGATCATGATAAGAGCCATTCACATTTTTGAGGCCCAGTCATGCGTTGCTTGGTGATGATGGCCATGTATTTGGTAAATGCACCCTTAGACGATTCCATCACTGTGTGACCATCATGGAATGCAACTGTGCAAACTGAGATGGCTCCTACGTCAGTAGGTGACACATCTTCCAGGGCCAGTGCTGTAGACGTGGGCCCCTGCTGACTGAAGCATGGTCACGCAGCACATGACTGCACTGCGTGACTCCTGAGGGCGAGTGCAGTTTCATTTTCAGGGACTGAGGATACCCTCTCCAATGAGCCATGACACAAAATCCAGAAATCTCCTGTGAAAACACTTTCATGAGAGTTATAAAAAGGAATTTTTTAAGGTCCCTACAAAAATGAAGGTAAAAGAAGGTGATCAGTAACAAATACAACAAAACAAAGACAAAGAAATCTACCTACATGACCAGATGTTTCATTCTAGCACTTTCTTGAGCATGTCTTCTGGAAACAGCATCAAGAATGTTCTCTGGCTATCAGGAAAGATTTGGAAAATTCTTCTTTAATGTGATCTCTGGGGTAATGAAGCTTTTGTGTACTCAGGGCTGAACCAGGCTGAACACTTCCACGTTATACCTTTAACTCCTTTAGGAAAATCTTATTTTCCATTGTTCTTATTTCTCTTTAAATATTATGTTCATGCCCAGGGAGAGTAATAATATCTTGTTTGATAGATAGCAATTAGAATGTGCTTAAAGGTGTTGTACCAAACTGTGGTATTTAGTGCTATGGAAATACAGATTAACTAAAGCACCAACAATTGTAATGTTAATGATGATGAACACTGTTTAAAATTTTTTGAACATCAGTAGACAGAGCTTTACATGTGGATAAATACAAGTCAGTTTTATACTATATGAATTATATTTATATCAATGAATAATTACTTGTGTAAGTAATCCCACACTGGCTGCTATCATGCCGCAGACAGCTTAAGGACAGCTTGCAAAAATCCATGGATTTGTAGCTATTGTGTCTGAAGTAAAATGTAATGAGACTGTAGATCTGATTTAAAGCTCATGAGCAGTAGGCCTTTTCTGACGCAGTACCTGTGAGCAAAGAGATCTCACTACTGTTTGAGCCCAGATTGGGATGGGGAGAGAGAAGAGCACAGGTCAGTGTTCATTCTCCACTGAAATTTGTGAGCAGGGATTGAGTGTCTTGATATTGCTGATTGTGTGTGAGAAGTAAAACTCCCAGCTACTAATCTGGTTGGAGCACAGGAAATGTTTTCCCTGGCGACGTGTTCCACACCGACACCATGGGGAGAGGTGGCTACTTTAGTCAAATGGAAAGAAGTGTGGGGCAGGGTCCACCTTCCTTGACAGCACTTACTTTGTTAAAACTAAGCAAGAGTGGACCACAGTCTTTGCTTGCCCTTTGCTGGCAGGAGTCTGGTCCAATAATGTAAGTGGGATGGGCTGGAAAACATAATTTGCTTTATGAAAAAAACCAGTGCAAATGAAACTTCATTGGTACAAATGTAATTCACAAAGTAAAAGAAACCCTTGCTGGTGTGTGTTTACCTATATATAAAGTTCTGTCTGCTGATGTCCAAGATCTTTTAAACAGTGCTCATCATCATCTTCTTTGTAATGCTCAGATGGAGGAAATTTTCTGATTTTTAGGTGACCTCTGTCTTTGAGCCTTTAGCTAAAGAGTTGGCT
The DNA here is from genome assembly GCA_004027595.1 of Dinomys branickii. Lineage (NCBI taxonomy): Eukaryota > Metazoa > Chordata > Mammalia > Rodentia > Dinomyidae > Dinomys > Dinomys branickii. The sequence goes on along the minus strand of PVLD010000744.1, from coordinate 24,272 downwards.
TTTCTTGTCCCCTTTTCTTACCCTGTTGATACTTCTAAATTTCTGACAGCTTTAGCTCTTAAATGCCCTGCACAATTTGTATGTCTTTTTACCTTTTATTTAAAAAAATGATCTGATACGGTAAATTTTAGAAAATTTAGGTATTTTAGTTTTAAATTTTGAGAAAAAGATTGAAAACCAGAACTCTCCAGAAATGTAGTCATGGTTAGGTGAGATATCCTATACTATTGTCTGCTGAAGATGTAATTCACAAGTGAGAATGTGGATGGGACATGTTAGGCCTTTTCTAGCTCTGAAGTTCTATGATATTCTGAAACCAGTAGTTTTAGAAAGCTTTCCTCCTTAAAGATGGTTGTGGCATTGAATGTGCATCTCCTGATCCTTCCAGCAATCCTGTCTCTTCTACTACTCTCTGCAAGGAAAGCAGATGGAGTATGCTGAGTGGGTTGGAATATGAAGAGAACACCATCAACCATAGATACAATGCATATTTAAGTAGGCAGAAGCACCAAAGAAACAAGGCTGTGCTTTCACCATGTCCGTATTGTGTTTAGCATACTGTGAACCTCATAATCAGCTATAAACAAAACATTTTTTCATATTTAGCCCAAATAATTTTCATACATCCTAAAAAATTTTCAGGGAAAAAGAAGGAATTGTCTTCATGTAAAACAGTCTGCAAATTCAGAGTAGAAGTAGTCATAATTCGTTAAGAACATGTGGAACTCAACAAAGGAAATACAAAATTTGCCTACATGTATTCATACCACTTCATTAGCATTTGTCTGTACATGAGAGGTCATAAGTATTTAAGAAAATATTCATTTTAGGCACATGTTAGAGTGACAGAGATCCTCACTAAGTGGAAACAACCCTGAAATGAATACTGAAAATTATGAATTGTGTAACTTCATAGGTTTTTATTGTGGAGGTAAGTCAATTGCATGTGATTCAAAAGAAAATACATTATATGATGGGCATATCAATAAAGTTTTATATGGAAAAACAAATTCTAAAGTACACAGCTTGTAAAGATCAAGAAGTCCACCACATGACCCCTCTGAACTTGAAAATGGTTGATATTACCACAGAGGGTGATAAGGAAACCAGGCAGCATAATTAGAATTTGCTAGCATAAGCTTGTTACTTAGCTGTGACATTATCTAAAAGAAATTTATTTACCTTATCATCAGCTATGCATATTTTCAGCTAGCCACATTGGGAGCTCCAGTAACACTGAAGACCTATTTGGTTCTGTTCTCAAATGTCATCTTCATTAATATTAGTGGGTATGAAGTATAAACAGTGAAGGAGAAATCATTTTCTTATGTAATTTCCATAAACTGAAAAATGAGAGAAACTGTAAAACTACAACAGTTTTCATTACCTTTAAATTGCTGGACAGTATCTCTAGGGGTTTTTATTTGTTAGCTGCTGGAGGACTAGATTTTTCAATATTTCTTTATAGTTACATGGAATCTTACATAACTTTCCTTAGTAATGTCTTATGCACACAAGGATTCAGTGACTAGAAGTCATATCCTGTTTAGAAATTTTGTTGGCTAACAATGATGCTGAAACTATAAAAGAGAGGGGATTGACATGTAAAAATTAGAAGGGAGAGGATTTATCTGCCTATTTAATCTCTGTCATATGTGAGACAAAATTGAGTCTGTGGCTTAACATTAAAAATTGATTTCTGCATGACATTGTACACATTCAAAGCTTGTGTTTCTTTCATATATCTTTAAATTTGAAATTCAAATTCTCTTATCATTAGTGCCAACTTTCAGATCCAAGAAAGCAATTCCATGAGCTGGGTAATCAGTCCTCTGAAGAAAAATGACTCAAACTGACACAAAGAGAGTAATATTTAAGTAATGAGGGGAGGATCAAAACAGAAATTTACCTTTAAAGAGTTCTAGAATCACATAGCATGGTGTTTTGACATTTTACCAATTTTCCCAAACTACAAGGATTGTATTGGTTTTTTTTCTTTTTGTTTTGTGTTTTTGCAAACTATAATAGTAAAAAATGTATCCCTAAGGTGAAAAAACTGAGGTCTGGCCCAGGAATTCTAATTCTGGTGATACTCAAATTCATGGTCTCACACAGTCATTGTATTCTCTTATGGCTTGTTTTCCTTGCTTATAAATTGAAGAGGTAAAAGTGGCATTTTAATGTGTGAACACAGACTAAGACTCTTTAGATTTATAGGGACTGATGCCCTTGAACCATAACTGAATCCTTTCAGGAGATAGAAAAGTCTGTTCTCTACTTAAAGCCCATCTTTGTTCTTTTTTTTGACCTTTATCCTTGTTGTAGCATTTAACGACTTTCATTTAAAATGAATTTTTCCCTGTAAATAGAATTTAAGCCTCTTTCTTCCTGGTCTTGTCCTACTGGAGAAAAGAAATGCACAGATGTGATTTTTTTTCCTCAGAAAAATGGAGTGTCTCACCCCATTGCCTAAAAGGATTAAATGGTTCAAAGTGTTACCAATACATGGAGATATTTTGCTATCACAAGTACAGTCTAGAGCAGAGGGTGTTTATGAAAATAATTCAAACTCAGCAATTGTTAATAAAAAGATGTATGTAGTAGAACAATATCTTTGATTTTTAATCATGTGTTTATATAGTTTCATATTTACAGAATGTGGTAATTTTCAATGATTTCCATTACCCTTAGTGTAAGTGAGCAAGTGCATTTCTCCAGTCTTCAATTTCACGTAAGTGGGGAGAAATCTGAGGTTACCTTGCTTAATAGAAGCTAGGCAGAGGTCGGGCAAGGTGGTGCATGCTTGTAATTCTAGCAGTGTGGAAGGCTGAGACAGGAGGCTCACAAGTTCGAGTACCCCTTTGGCAACTTATGGAGTATGTTAGACCCTGTCTCAAATTAAAAATTTAGAAAGGCAAGATATTTTTCTCAGTGTGCAGGCCCTGGGTTCAATTTTCAGCACCACAAACAACAAAAACAACAACAGAAATCAGATGGCACAGTATCACAGCCAATGGGAGGTTATAATCCTACAGGGTGCCGTGCTTTATTCAAGGAGTTAAAAACCAACCAGTGTGCTGGCAATATTAGTAGTGATTGAAAAACTGATTCTATCACAAGATGCAGAACTCCTTGTTGATACTAGGGTATTAACAGTCCCCAAAAGAAACAGCTGCTTAGAATTGCAGAAGAGAAGCAAGTGTGATTAAAGAGGTGATTTTTTTTTTTTGAGTTTCAAAACAGGTTAGTAGGAGAGTTACAATAATTAATATATTGTGTTTTATCTCTGTAGTATTTTATCCTCTTCTTTTCTTCTTTAAGTGATGGGGACTTTGGAGCAAACTAACATTTATTTTTGAAAACTCTTGAGAGGAAGAGAATTTATTTAAGATATCATAATTTCTCCCAAATGTGTACATTAGTTTGCTTCCTTCTTATTTCTTTAGCAAAACTGCAGATAGCAATTAAATGTTCGTTATCTGACCTCCTTTTCATCTGAGACATGAGTCTGACACAGTGTTCCCCAAGCCACTATGAGTGTGAATCAACAAACTGACATTGGAAATAGCGGTTCATTTGCTTAATACGCTCGCAGACACCATGCCCTTGTCACTACAGATAATTATAAAGCATATCAATTTAGTGCATAGAAGAAAGTAGGCTCGTGTTTCTGTGTCTTAGATTCCAGTCGGAGCTCCACTGCTTGTTAACCAAGCACACTTGGGCCCTATCTACTTGTTCTAGTTTTTATTTTTTCAAATAGAACTAATCATATGGCGCATCAAATGGATTGAAAGTGGAAATACATTTAGATTGCTTACAATTTCTACTCTACGAATTGCCTTGAGTCCTATGGAGGCAACAAAGAGAAGAGGGAAAAGCCCTGGCTTGAGGGTAGAAATGAGATTAATGGTTAAATTCAACACTTACTACCTTCGTGAATGTGGAAGAATTAATATTCCAGTACTTTCATGCCTATTTCCTAAAGTATAATACCAGGACACTAAGACTTAGCTAAGCTGTGGTAGGGTTAAAATGGGAACGTACATGCGCTCCTGTTAGAGGTCTTTTGCTGCTTCTGATATCTTTGCCATTACTGATTAGCCCAGTGTTTACTGGGTGCTTCTACCCTTCACAGCCGCTCTCCACGCATCCAGTCTAACAACGGCATCCTATGAAATGAGTAGACAGCAGTTAACCAGTGCCAGAGAAATGTGACAGTGAATATTTGCCCAAGCATTCCATTGCTTTTGCTTTTAAAATTAAGCAACTATTTAACCTGTATTTCCATCAAATTGGATGCTGTGGAACTACTTATGAGAGTGATAGATATATACTTGGGTGACAGGTGTTCAGAACATTGCTTTAACACTCATATGACAACTTTGGGTTGTGTCCATAAATTAGTTCACTAAACAGTGGGAAGTCACCAGTAACCAATTTATTTATAAACATGTAACTGTCCCATATTTCTTCTCTTGGAGAACCTATTATAAATTTTTTTTAAATGGACAACCTCTATACTGTTCACATAAATCTCATATTTAACCTATTAATATGAAACCTGAAATTGATTTAAAAGATAATTATATAACTAAGAACTTTTAAAGGATACACAAACTACAAAGCAGAAAGTACTTGCCTTGGTTACTTTTTTCTCGTTGCTGAGACAAAATATCCAACACCCAAAATGAAGGAAGGAAAGGTTTATTTAGCTTACAGTTTGTGGAGGTTTCAGTCCATATTTGGCTGGTTCTGAGGCACAGTGGCATATGGCAGAGGGCAAACTGTTCAGGGCAGCAGAGCACAGCAAAACCAACCAGCCAAAAGGGAGGAATGGCTGCAAATAGCCTCCTTTTCTCCCCTACATTGTAAACAGCCTACCCCCATCCAGGGGGCATGTAGCTCTCACATAGTCTCCATGCCCTCCTCTTCCACAGGCTCAGGATATATACAAAGTAAGCACCCCAGCTTCCTCCTGAGTCACTCAGCTAAACCTCTAGACTCCCAAGTTGACACAATGTATTAACCATAACAGTACTGTTTTAATAAATTGTACTTGAGGGGGTAAATATATCTTTCGAACACAACATATAAAATACATTGAAAGGAGTAAAACATTTTAATGATTTATTTAGTTGGCTGGTTGATTTGATTTTATGGAATTACATCAGATCTTCTAGGATACATTGTTAGAGTTTCTTTTTTGTGTAGAAAAAATATTTTACCTGTCATTTTGTGATGTTAGTTTTAGTTTAAAATATTATCATACTTTCATAATGTTAGTTTGAGCAGACTTACAAAGAAAATTTATTCAGTTGGCAAAAATCATGTCCTTTTCATTCAAGCTAATGGATGTCTTTGAAAGAAAGATCATACTCACCATCTTTTGATCAATATAATAAAAACTCAGATTTCTTTGATCTTGCAAATGACCTCCTTGTGGACCTAGAAATGTAAATGAGCAATGTGTAGCTACACCTAAAGTAGTTGAAATCCCTAACACTAAAACCAGCCATTCTCTTATCTACAAAATACCAAGTCACCAATTTTATCTTCTGTGGATTTTTGTTCAGCATTAACCTTCAAAAGTGAAAGAAGGGGCTGGGGATATAGCTCAGTGGAATAAGCGCCTGCCTGCCTCCTCAAGGTCCTGAGTTCGATCCCCAGTACCGCCAAAAAAAAAAAAAAAAAAAAAAGTGAAAGAAAAAGTAACCTTGATGAATTTTTCTTATCGTGTATATAGTTTCTTGGTTTAGAATTTTATGTCTTAGAGCTATAAATACTGTTCTGTTAGCAGACATTATTTCTCAAAACCATTAAAACTCAGCTATATAGTGGATTCAATATAAAAACATGCTTCATATCAAGCCACAACTAAATTCATAATTTCATGTCTTACAGCTGTTCCTGGGTGATGTAAACATTTATTTCACACTGATTTTATTCAAATGACAGAATAAAAATGTGAGTCAAAATGACTCTTCCCAGAGTGCTAAAATATGATATTTCTTATTCATTTTTAGTCAAAATGGAAGATATTTTACTGGTAATACAAACTATAGTAAAATTAGAAAACTGAGAATTTTAAAGGTCGCTGTGATCTCTCTATATAGTGCTATTTATTGTTAATATTTTAGCATATTTACTTCCTTCCTTTGAAATTAAACATACATATATAAATGTATATACAACCACAAGAGTACCTATGAAGGCTAGATGATTCTTTGACTTAAAAATACTTTATGAGCCACTTACTATTTTAATACTAAAGATTGCTTGGTCTTCTTGAGAACTTACTTGTTTTTCCACAAATGATGTTCCATTTAAGAGGAAATTCTATTTGCCGTTATGTTTTTTTTTTTTTCCCTGGGATCAGGGGGCTTACAGTTCTTTTTTTTTTAAATTTTTATTTTAAAGACAAAAAAATGGAGACACATGAACCAGAAAAGCCATAAACAATACAGAAAATACAAAGTTATACAGAATATAGTAGGGAATTTACACTGGATGTTGTATTACATAGTTATCTTCACATTAGTTAACACAAAAACATTAAAGGAAATACCAAATTATAGAGAAGATAGTAGGGAATTTGCACTGGATGCTGTATAATATAAAGTTATCTTCACTTCTGTTAATACAAAAACGATTGAGGAAATACAGAATTATGGAGAACATAGAAGGGAATTAGCTCTGGATGCTGTCCTACATAGTGTTACCTTCACCTTGCCATTATGTTTTAATAAACATTTTTGTAAATATACTTTTCTACTGTTATTGCTTCAAGTCTAGTCTCAAAAATAAATCAAAGAATCAAACAGTATGTAAGTTTGAAAGATACTGAGGTGGATGTCCCAAAAGTTTGAAACTGTATTTTCAAAAACAGTATGTTTCTATTTTCTTACATCTTTGCCAATACCTTGTATCTTAAAAGCTTCTAAAAAATTTGCCAGTATGATAGGTTGAAAGATAATAGACAATTTAATACCTTCATTTCAAGTTTCAGAATTAAGGAACAAATTTTCATATTGTTTTTCTTATTTTATAAATTGCTTATCTTAATCCCTTAATCCCTATTACAGTATTACATGTTGTGCCTATAATACAATTAAACATTACATAATACTAGGGAATAGAATACCATATATTAAAAATTATGAATATTATTTGTTTATTCTACATATTGTGGTTTTTGTTTACTTTTGATGATAATTTGTCATATAAAAGTTTTAAATTAATATTTAGATATGTACATTATAGTTTTTGAATTTCTTATTGTGCAAGGAAGATTACTCCACCTCTCTACTATATTATTAAAGTGTCTCTTTTGTCATCTACAACAATTTTTATGTTAATAACATTTAAATATTAACATAGTATGTCAGTATTTTGTGTGAGGTACGTAAAAATTTTTTCCAAATGATCAGTTCCATTACGTTGAAATTATCACATGTTTAAAAAGAGAGTAAAAAGTTCAGTAACAGTACAGAATTTCAAGACAAGATGACAGAAAATTAACAGTGGTTATTGTATTGCATATCCAGAAGGGGAATAGCTAGGTGGAATGGGCCTTCTAATCCTAGTTTTTTGAGGAATCGCCACACTGATTTCCACAGTGAATTTGTTGTTTGTGTACAGGAATGCAACTGATTTTGGAGTGTTGACCTTGCATCCAGCTATGCTACTGGATTTGGTTATTAAATCTAGAAGCGTTTTGGTGGAGTTTTTGGGGTCTGAAATGATCACATATAATCCATTCTTTATCTCTTACTGATTTTAAGTACTACATTTATACCACAAGTATTTATGTGTTTATTTATTTATATCTTATTGTCCTCTCCTGTATTAATGACACATTGTTTTAACAACTATTGTTTTCTATTAATCTTTTTGTCCAGTAGAAGAAAATTTTCTCCTTATTTTAAAATTCTGCCTAACTTTTATAGCTTTCTTCCTATGAATTTTATATAGTTCTTCTCAGGTTGATTTTTACAGATACAGTCCTTACAAATGCAGTTTTACTTAAGAAGATTATGAATAGGACATGTGAATAATTTTTGTTTATGTTTTGGATTTACTGATTTTTGTGTTCTAAAACAGTAATATAGTAACCTATTACATTTCGTTACTGCTCAAAATTACTCATTTGGCTCACCTGTCTGTTTCAGGTAGATAATTCTATCATTTGCATGATAATTTGCTTGCTTGCTTATGTTGAGTTCTTTGTTTTTCATTCCTTCTTTTTTAAAAAATTTATTTTAGAGAGAGCAGTAAACGAGAAAAGAAGAAGAAGAACAATAGCAGCACACCAGCATCACAGACATAAACAAAACAGCGGGAGCAGGTAAAGTGGTACAAGGCTGCAAGACAAAATAGCATGAATTTACAGTGGTGGTTATATTACGTATCACTATCCTTAACTACATTGCTCAGATTACCATATGTAAGAATGGAAGATTGTTCAAACCATTAAATAAGAAAATAATTATTAGATAAAACATTAGAGATAATCAAGTTTCACTAGACAAGATGATAGGAATTCACCATGATAGTTCCACTGCACATTGTTACTTTAAAATCAGTTGCTCAGATTACCAGATATAAGCATGCAAAATTGGTCAGGACATAAAGAATTTTAAGCCTTAACTGTCCCTTTCAATATACCAGCAGACATCAGCAATGCAGTTATTGTAGCTATTCATATGTGTATTTATATTTTGCCTTCTTTCTTTTTTCTTCTTTCCCTCATCCCAGTCATTCCTTCCTTTGAGGAATTTGTTTCCCTTTCATGTCATCTATTGTATGTTTTGAATTTTATGTACTCTTTCAGATTCTTACACCAGGGAGATGATATGATGTTTACACCTGTGGGTCCCATTTATTTCACTTATGAGTGTTGTCTCTAGATGCATCCACTTACCTACAAAAGCCTTGAGTTTATCTTTTATTATAGCTGAGTAATACTCCACTGTATAAAACTACCACATCTTTTTTATCCATTCCTCAGTGGATGGACATCTGGGTTGTTTCCAAGATTTAGCTATAATGGATTGTGCTGCTATAAACATGGGTGCACATATATCGCTGTGGCATGATGTTTTTAATTCTTCTGGGAAAATACCCAGAAGGGGAATAGCTAGGTTAAATGGAACTTCCAATCCTAGTTTTGTGAGGAATCTCCAAACTCATTTCCACTGTGGTTTCACCAATCTACACTCCCACCAGCTGTGGAGTAAGGTTCCTTTTTCCCCACAGCCTCTCCACCATTTGTTATTGGTTGATTTCTTGATTATAGCCATTCTTTCTGGGGTGAGAAGAAATCTCAGTGTTGTTTCAATTGCATTTCTTGAATGACTAACGATGTTGAACATCTTTTCATGTATTTATCTGCCATTAGTATTTCTTCATTTGAGAAGTGTGTATTCATTTCAGATGCCCATTTTTGGACTGGGTCTTTGAATTTGGGAGGGCCTGATTTTTTTTTAATTCTTTATATGTCTTAGAGTGAAGTCCTCTGTCTGAGAGACGGTTAAAATTTTTCCCAATTTGTGAGTTTACTTTTTTCTCTATTGGTGATTTCTTTAGATGTGCAAAACCTTTTCAATAAGATGAGATCCCAGTGGTTGAGTCTTTAAAGTATTTCCTGTGCAGTTTGGTTTTTGTTCATGAACTCTCTGCCTACCCCTATGTCTTCAAGATTTTTACCTTCTTTCTTTTTCTTTACTCATTGTGTTGACCAGAAACTTCACAGGGATGTCAAGGAATTGAAATAATAGCGTATACTCTTGTTTTTCCTCTGACTCTAATAGAAATGCCCCTGCTTTTTTACTGTTAAGAATGATAATGCTTATTTTTTTCCATGAGCCTAAATCACATTAAGGCACTTTTTATTCATAATATAGGGGCAGATAAGTTACACTTAATGCCTTCTTATTATCTATAGTTTCCTAAGTTGTTTGTCCTTGTTTTCCTAGACTAAAGCAACTTGGTTATGTTGTAATATGCTTTTGATATAATACTGGATTTGATTTTCTAGTGTTTTAATTAAGAATTTTTTTCCATTGTACTCTCAAATGGATTACTTTATAGTTAGTATGTGGGTGGGTGCATGTTCACAGTATAAAAATTTGATTAGCTTTCACAATTAAGGTTATCCTAGCTGCATGAAATTAACAGTAAGAATTTCCTTCTCATTCTCTGTAATGGTTTAAATGACAGGGAAATTATTTGTTCTTTGAATTTGCCTTGAAGTTATCTTGGTCTGGTGCTATCTAGGAAAGTAGACCTCATATTATTCTCCTGAATAAGCTTACTATATGCTACTTGAGCCTCTCAATATTATGACAATATATGCTTTTGTCATTTTATGTCTACCTGTTCTATGAATTCTGAAGGGAGAATGCTACAATTTCTGCTTATATTTCTTCTTTTCTTTCTTGATTATAGGTTTTTTAAATAAATTTTGGATAAATGTTTAGAAGAGAAGGCTAACTCAGCTTGCATTCCAGGATTTGAAGGCAAGTAACATCCAGGAAGTTTAGGTGGAGTATGGAGACTTGGGACAGAGAAAGTAGAAACAACACTAAAGGATGTGTCAGCAAGCAATTTTCCCTTGTTAGTAACTAGAGCTGACTATCTATGGGAAGCTCCCGGGAGAGAGTGCAGAAAACACACTTCAGCATTCTCCTGACCAAAGTGAGAGAGCTGGTGAGTTTATTTCCCACTCTTACTGGTTGAGGATTACTCCAGGATGTGAAATTAATCCTCTAGAAGTTCTGAACTGCTTCATCTGCAATAAGCAAGAGTCCTAATAGAGACAGGCAGCAGTTTATTTCCCCTCTAAATTTCAAATGCTGGAAGTGACAAGTCAGGCCTGAATAAGAATAAGGAGAAACCATATTTTCTACTAGTGTTCACCAATCAATATAAGTTTGTACTATTTTGTTTCCATAATTAATCCATCCATTTATTGAACAAATGTTTGCTTTCACATAAGGGTGATAGTTTAATATATCCTGCATAATTTTAGGGTAATAATCTTTTCCTCAAAGACTTTTTCAAGTTGTGCATCCAGATTTATTATCAAAGCTACACTCTTTCTGCTAATCATGGCTTCTACTGATTTATCTATTTTGTCATTTTTCTCATTACTAAAAAGTATTCTTGTGCTTTTAAGTAGCAGTTTATTTTAACAATGAAATATTACATTTTCAGTACTCTTTGAGAATTATTTTTTCTAAAAAGAAAAGAAAACAAAATAACAACAACCAAGACATACACAAAAGAACACAAAAATGGAGTCTCTGCCCTCTGTGCCTCTGGTGCAGATAGGAGATCCTCCCTCAGAAGACCTACGAATTGCTCTCACCAGGATTTCTATGGGGGCTCACCCTGTGTGTGCCCAGCACTGAGTGAAGCACGGAGTCAGGTGTTCCACAAACTTCTGGAACTGTAGTTAGGGTCTGGGCTTCACTTGCACCCTGATCTCCCGGAGTCACAGACAGAGGCAGTCTGTGCTTGCTCTTGGTGCAGACTGCGCCTGGCTCCTGTGTGTGGCCTGAACTGACTGGAGAAGCAGAATCAGGTGGGCCACATGGTTCCCAGCTGAACACTGCTGAGAGAAACAGGTATTTCCCATCTACTTTCTGGGGGCAGAGTGGGTGACCCACGAGCCTACCACCATTAGAGTCTGAGTCTCTGCCCTCTGTGGTCCTGGTGCAGACAGGAGATCATCACCCAGAAGGTCCGAGAACTGCTCTCACTGCAGTTCGCATGTAGGCCCTCCCTGCGCATGTCCAGGGCCGAGTGAGGTACTGGAGTGGGTGCGCCATGAGGGACTGGCACTGTGGTTTGGGCCTGGGCTTCACTTGTGCCCTGACCTGCTGGAGGTCACAGACACAGCCAATCTGTGTTCGCTGTTGGTGCAGCCTGTATCTGGATCTTGTGCATGTCCTGAACTGAATGGATACACAGAATCAGGTGGTCCACAAACTGTTGATCCTGCAATTTGTGTCTGTGTTTTGCCTGTACCATGAACTGCTTGGGTCACAGGACCACTGGTCTAGGATTGAGCCACCAGTGCAACAAGATTCTGGGTCATACACATGCCCTGAACTGTGAGGGGGTTGCTGGATCAGACCATCTTCCATCAACTGACATCACAGTTCATGTCTGACACCTGGGAGAACTAGGTACACTTCACCACCTACCAGAAGGCCCCCGACTAAACAGCACATCTCAGCAGACACTGAGTGCAGTGTCTGGCCAACAGGAAAACTAGGGACACTAGTGACTTTTGCTGAACTGCCAGAGAAAAGGGATACTGAGCATTTTGCCTCTGGCATCAAACATGACAAGCAAAGGATTAAAACTCAATCTGAGAACTCGACCACACTCAGAACAAGTCCAAAAGACATCGACATAGGAGAACTTGGTAAATACATGCCTGAAACTTCTGAAATGATTGCAGTGGAAGTAAAGAAACAACTCCATTAGGCCATAGAAGAGATCAGATCAGACATAAACTCTCAGGCAAAAAATGAAACGACAATGATAATGAAAGTAATGCTCTGCACATCTAGAGAAGAAACAAATAGCAAAATAGATGAACATAGGCAACAGATGGAAATGTTACATGAGCAACATAGGAATGAATTAGAATGCATGAAAAGACTCAAAGAGATTTCCAGGAAAACAAAACTGCCATTGAAAGCTTGCAAAACTGTTTGATTGAAGCCAAAGATAGAATTTCAGATCTTGAAGATAGCATGGCAGCTAGCAATCATGAAAGAATCTCTTAAAATGAACAAGGATCCAGGAAAAATCAATTCAACAGCTGCAAGATGAGGCAAAGAGAAATAATGTCAGAATAATAAGAGTCAAGGAAACAGCAGGAGGTGACACAAACGACATAAAAAGAATATTTGCAGGAATAATAGCAGAAAATTTCCCAAGCATGGAAACAGAAACTGAGATACAAGTAAATGAGGCATATAGAACTCCTATTATTCATAACCATAATAAAACTATACTGAGACATATAATAATCAAGATCCCAGATCTCTAGCAAAAGAATAGAATATTAAAAACTGCTAGAGAAAAGAAACAGATCATATATAAAGGAAAGCCCATTAGAATCATGCCAGACTTCTCAACACAAACCATCCAATTGAGAAGAGCTTGGAGCAAAGTATTGCAGGTCCTTAGACAAAATAGCTTCCTAGCAAGAGTGATGTATCCTGCCAAACTATCCTTCAAGTTCAATGGAGAAATAAAATATTTCCATGACAAAGAGCAACTGAAGAAATTCATGAGTGCTAGACCATCCTTATGAAAAGTACTAAAAGACATTCTAGACAGAGAAGAAAATGACCACAATCTTAAGAACAACAATAGAAGGGAACCCTCAAGAAGAGCAAGCAATTAAACAGGTAGAAAAAGTAAGAAACCAACAGCAAGTAAAAAACATGACAATGAAAAGCCAACATATAACACTTATAATCATAAATGTAAATGGCTTCAATTCACCAGTCAAAAGAAACAGACTGGCAGAGTGGATTAAGAAACAAAATCCAACACGATGTTATATAAAGGAAACACATTTTCCTCAAAAGGAATCCCATAGACTGAAAGTCAAAGGATGGAAAACAGTCCTCCATGCAACAGGAACCCAGAAAAAAGCAGGAGTAGCTATTATGTTTGCAGACAATGTAAACTTCAAACCAAGAACAATGAAAAGAGATAAAGAAGGTCACTACATACTTTTAGGGGAAAACTACAAGAGGATGAGATAACAATCATAAACATGTATGCACCAAATATCAGAGCCCTAAACTACATAGGACAAATCTTAACAGACATGAATACCCATATAATTAATAACACTATTGCAACAGGGGACCTCAATACCCCTTTGACACAAAGAGATAGGTGAACTGGACAAAAAATAAGCAAAGAAATAACAGTTCTGAACCAAAGCTGCGAACAAATGGATTTAGTAGATGTATATAGAGTGTTACACCCAACATCAGAGTACACATTTTTCTCAGCTGCACATGGGACTTTCTCTAAAATAGACCACATTCTAGCCCATAGAACACATCTACCTAAATGCAAAAGAACTGAAATTATCCCATGCATATTATCTGACCACAGTGCAATGAAATTGGAAATTAATGACCAAAGGAACTTCCAACATTCCATAAAACTTGGAAATTAAACAACAACCTCCTGAACAACCACTGGGTCACAGAAGAAATTAAAGAAGAAATTAAAAAAATACCTACAAAGAAATGAGAATGTAGTACAACTTTCTGGAATCTGTGGGATGCAATGAAAGCAGTACTCAGGGAAATTTATAGCAGTGAACTTGCATATAATGAAAACAGGAAGAAAGCAAATAGATAGCCTAATGCTGCACCTTAAACTTTTCGAAAAAGTAGAACAGGTTAAGCTCAAAGCCCAAAAAAGGGAGGAGATTATAAAGCTCAGGGCAGAAATTAATGCAACTGAGACAGAGAACCCTACAAAAATAAATGAATCAAAGAGTTGGTTCTTTGAAAGAATAAATAAAATTGATAAACCCCTAGTCAACCTTATTTAAAAAAGAAAAGAAAGAACTCAAATTCATGAAATAAGGAATGAAAAGGGTGAAATTACTATAGGTTCTACAGAAATTCAGAAGATCATTAATACCTACTTTGAAAATCTTTACTCCCATAAGATAGAAAACTCAGAAGAAATGGACAGATTTCTAAGATAAGTACAAACTACCAAGGTTGAGTTGAGAAGATATAAAAATCCTGAACAACCCAATATCAATTAATGAGATTGAAAACGCGACTAAAAACTTACTGACAAAGAAATTCACAGGAAATTCTGAGAAGATTTAAGACCAACACTCCTCAACCTCTTCAATGAAATTAAAAAGGAAGAAATTCTCCCAAACTCATTTCTGGAGGCAAGTATTATACTGATACCAAACTCAGAGAAAGACCCAACCAAGAAAGAGAACTGCAGACCATTCTCCCTAATGAACATAGGTGCAAAGATATTCAATAAAATGCTAGCAAATAGAATGTAGCAAATCAAGAAAATCATACACCATGACCAAGTCAGATTCATTCCAGGAACACAGGGATGGTTCAATATTTAAAAATCAATTAATGTTATAAACCATATCAATAGAGCCAAAGACAAAATCCACATGATCATCTCAATAGATGCAGAAAAAGCTTTCAACAAATTCCAACATGTATTCATGATAAGAACTCTACAGAAAATAGGAATAGATAGTTTTTACCTCAACCCGATCAGAGCTATCTATGAAAACCCAACAGCTAACATCATACTAAGTGGACAAAAACTGAAAGCTTTTACTTTAAAATCAGGAACAAGACAAAGTTGTCCGCTGGCACCATGCCTGTTGAACATAGTTCTGGAAGCACTATCCAGAGCAATTAGACAAGTGAAAGAAATAAAAGGAATAAGGATAGGAAAGGAAGAAGCAATATTATCACTTTTTGCAACTGACATGATACTTTACATGGAAGATCCCAAAAATTCCACAAGAAAACTGCTTGAATTAACGAACAAATTCAGCAGAAGTAAGAGATCTATTCAATAAAAACTACAGTACTCTGAAAAAAGAGATCAAAAAGGATTTCAACAAATGGAAAAACACTCCTTGCTCATGGATAGGAAGAGTCAACATTGTAAAAATGGCCAAACTACCAAAATTGTTGCACAGATTCAATGCAATTCCCATTAAACTACCATTAGGATACCTCACATATCTAGAGAAAACATTCCTTAAATTCATCTGGAACCAGAAGAGACCCAGAATAGCAAAAGCAATCTTGGGAAACCAGAACAAGTCAGGTAGAATTACCATCCCTGACCTGAATCTATATTACAAAGCTATTGTCATAAAATCAACATGGTACTGGCTAAAAGACAGACCAGAAGATCAATGGAACAGACTTGAAGACATAGACACAACCACAAACACACTCAGTCACCTAATCTTTGATAAAGGGGCCAAACAAACTCACTGGAAAAAAGACATCCTCTTTAATAAATGGTGCTGGAAAAATTGGTTTGCCATCTGCCAAAGACTGAAAATAGACCTGAGTCTATCACCATGCACCAAACTCAAGTCAAAATGGATCACAGATCTGAATATTAAAACAGAAACACTAAATCTATTGGAAGAGAAAGTAGGCAAAAACCTTGAAGACATAGGGGTAGGCAAAGAGTTCATGAACAAAAGCCAAACTGCCCGTGAAATACTTCAGAGAATCAACAACTGGGATTTCATCCTATTGAAAAGTTTCTGTGCATCTAAAGAAATCACCAGCAGAGTAAAAAGAAAACCCACAAATTGGAAAAAAATTTTAGCTTATGGTCCCTCAGACAAAGGTCTTCTATCTAGAACATATAAAGAATTTTTAAAAATCAGCCCCCCCAAAATTCAAAGACCCAATCCAAAAATGGGCAGCTGAGATGAATACACACTTCTCAGATAAACAAATACAAATGGCAAATAAATACATGAGAAAATGTTCAACATCATTAGTCATTTGAGAAATGCAAATTAAAACAACATTGAGATTTCATCTTACCCCAGTAAGAGTGGCCAGCATTAAGAAATCAACCAACAACAAATGCTGGAGAAGCTGTGGGGAAATAGGAACACTTCTTCACTGCTGGTGGGAGTGCAGATTGATAAAATCACTGTGGAAATCGGTTTAGAGATTCCTCAGTAAACTAGGTCTAGAGGTCCCATTCAACCTAGCTATTCCCCTTTGGGGTATTTTCCCAGAAGATCTGAAAACATCATATCACAGCGATATATGTGCACCCATGTTCAAAGCGTCACAATTTGTAATTGCTAAATTGTGTAAGCAACCCAAATGTCCATCCACTGAGGATTGGATAAAAAAAATTGTGGTTCTTTTATATAATGGAATATTCCTCAGCTGTAAAGAAAGATAAAGTCGAGGCTTTTATAGGTAAATGGATGCAACTAGAGACCATACTCTTAAGTGAAATAAATCAGACCTGCATGTGTAGGCAACCTATTGTCTCACTAGTGTAGGAATATGAAGGAGTGAATAAAAACTGGGAGGTATGATAGACATTGTGAAATGAAAGGAAAATGCTCCAGAGTAAAGGGCAGCTGGGATGTAGGAAAGGAAATGGGGGAAAAGGGGAAAATTATGTATATATGTATAAACAGGATAGCTAACAGCTATACTACTGTCTTTTATTGCTTTACTGAAAGGAACAGTTAATGATTACTTATTGGATCAATATTGCAGTCTCTATTTGTTTTCCTGAGAAACCACTTTGAGGATGTCAGTATGTAATACATCAACCATTGTTAATTTCCTACCACTTTTCTGTAACTCTGTATTCTTTGTATTGTTCTTATGCTATTTTGTAAATGGATGTCTGCTTTTTAATATGTTTTCCTTTTTCGTTTTTAAAATAAATTCAAAAAACCACAAAAACAATAAAAAGGATGCAGAAATTCAAAGAAAGGGTGATAAAAAGTTAACAATGATAGTTATATCACATATTGTTATCTTCAATGAAGTTGCTCAGGGTATCAGATGTAAGAATGCATGATTGATCAAACAAAAAGAATAAAAAATAATGAAAAAACATTAAAAATGATAGAGTTTCACTAATCAATATAGTAGGGATTGAACAATGGCTATTATGTCGTATATTGTAGTCTTCAAATTGCTTGTTCAGATTACCAGATATAATCATGCAAAATTTGTTAGAAAAAGAAAAATTTAAGCATTAACCATTCCTTTCAATAAACCACTAGATACCAGCAGTATAATTATCCCAGCTATCCCTGTGTCTTTGAGAATTCTAATTAAAATTTCTTTTAATTTTAAAGAGAAAAGACAAAGATAAAACAGAGTTTCAAAACAGGCTAATAGGAGAGTAACAATAATTAATACATTATGTATTGTTATCTTCATAGTAGTTACTCAGAGTGCAGGATAAAAGCATGAAATATTGTCCAAAAATACTAGCATAAACCTTTCTTTTCAGTGGACTGAGAAAATAGCTGTATAATAATCTTAGTTATCTTGTTTATATACAAATACATATATATTTTTTCCTTTTCCCTTCCTTTCTTGTTTCCTTCCTTCCTTCCTTCCTTCCTTCCTTCCTTCCTTCCTTCTTTTCCTTCCTTTTCCCCCCTTCCCCATTGTAGTTTCTGTTTTCTTTTGAAGAGTTTCTTTCCAATTCATAATATCTATTGTATAGCTTGGGTCTTATTTACTTGCTCAGCTTCTCATAATAGACTATACGATGCTTACACAAGCAAGTCTGATTTATTTCATTTATGAGTATGGCCTTTAGTGCATTCATGTACCTATAGAAGTCTCCATTTTATCCTTCTTTATGGCTGATTAGTACTCCATTATATAAAAACAATCACATCTTTTTTTTTATCCATTCCTCAGTTGATGGATATTTGGGTTGTTTACAGGATTTAGCTATTATAAATCAAGCTGCTATAAATATGGGTGCACATATATCACTGTGACATGATGTTTTTGATTCTTCTGGGAAGATACCAAGAAGGGAAACAGCTAGGTAAAATGGGAGTTTTAGTCCTAGTTTGTTAAGGAATCTCCACCCTAACTTCCACAGTGGTTGTACCAGTCTACGCTTCCCCCAATAGTCGAGAAGGGTTCATTTTTTCCACATAGCTCCTCTAGCATTTGTTATTGATTGATTTCTAGATGGTAGCCTTTCTTTCTGGGGTGAGATGGAATCTCAGCATTATTTAAATTTGCATCTCTGCGGGACTTCCAGAAAGATGGCTACCAGGTGAGCAGCAAAGAGGAATCCTCCCAAAGAGAGATCTCTAGCTCGAGACAGGCTTGGCGCATGTGGGTGCTGGGTCCATGGCTGAGAAATTCCAACTGAACGTGTTGCTCTGTGCTACCCGAGCCTCGGTGGGGTGGCTCAATTTTGCCGCTGTGAGGAGCGGGCGGGCCCGGAGAGCTGGGCGCCCGAGGCACTCGGTGCGGTGGGCAGGCGGCAGCTCGGCTGTGTCAGTGCAACCTGAGGGTGCTGTGGCGGGACGGTCCCTCCCATCTCCCGAACCTGCGCGTCTCACCGGTGGCTGCGGCTAGAAATTGGCTTTTTGGTGGCTGTGGAGTGAGGTGGACTCGGAACCCGTGCTCCTCGGGCAGACTGCGCTACTCTGGGTTATGGACCGGGGTTCCGCTCAGGTCCCCGTCCCTGCAGCCGGAGCCCTCCTCGGCCTGAGCATGGGCACTGAGGCGGCTGCGTTTGGTGGTTCCTGTGAGAGCGCCGAGGAGGCGGAGAAGCACTGGGGAGCGGTGGATCATGGGCGGGACACGAGATATTGGCACTTTGGAGCTCTCCTGCCTGCACAAATTCCGGAACGGGTGAACCAATTGTGCGCCGCAACTGGATCTCTGAGTCAGGGAGAAGCTCGACCCAGGGATATACGCCTGAGCAGTACTCCTGCCTGCACGATCCCAGGGACGGGTGAGTTGTTTGGGCACCCCAGCCAGATTTCTGAGTCAGGGAGAAGCTCCGCCCAGCGAGGGACATCCGAGCAGCCCTACTGACTTCACAGACCCGAGGATGGAAGAGCTGGGTGGGTGCCCTGACCAGATTTTTGAGTGGGGGAGGAGCTCCACCCAGGGAGGAACACCTGAGTGGCCCCCTGCCTGCATGGTCCCCAGGGCGGCGAGCTGTTTATGCTCCCCATCCAGGTCTCTGGGTAGGGAGTAGCTCCGCCCACAAAACAGCATATGAGCAGCCTATTGAGTGGAACTCTCAGCAGAAAGCTTAAGGGACATTCTCCCGAAGAGAAGGAGTCATGGGAGCAGCCTTTGCAAAAGACCTTTGCCTGATGAACTGCCTGGGTAATTTATAGCTCAATATTTTGAATCTGATACCCAAAAATGGGAAGACTGAAGAACAAAATGCAGTCTCAGAACTCAACCCCACCCAGAACAAGTCCTGTATGTGAGGATACAGAGGAACTAGGAAGCCACACACCTGCAAGTTCTGAAACGATTGCATCTGAAACAAACAACTCCATCAGGCCATAGAAGAGCTTAAAGCAGAAATAAGCCACATACCTGCAATAATCTCTCAGACAAAAAATGAACGGAAAACTATAATGGAAGAAATGTTCCGCACACATAGAGAAGAAATAGATTAAAGAATACAAGAAAGTAGGAAACAAATGGAAACGTTACAAGAGCAATTTAGGAATGAATTACAAAGAATGAAACAGGTCCAAAGAGATTGCCAGGAATTGAAAACTTCCACTGAAAGCTTGCAAAACTGCTTAAATGAAACTGAAGATAGAATTTCAGACCTTGAAGACAGCATGACAGCTTATGAGTGTGAAAGGAAGGATCTCATAAAATCATCAAAGACCCAAGAAAAATCAAACAGCTGCAAGATGAGGCAAAACAAAATAAAATTCGAGTAATAAGACTCAGTGAAACAGCAGGAGACAACTCAAATGATATAAAAAGAATATTTGCTGAAATAATAGAAGAAAATTTCCCAAACAAGGTAAAAGATACTTAAGTACAGTTAATTGAGGCATACAGAACCCCAATGAGCCATAACCCAAAGAAAACCACACACAGACATATAATAGTCAAGATCCCAGACATCCAGCAAAAGAGCACAATATTAAAAGCTGCTAGAGAAAAGAAACAGATCACCTATAAAGGAAAGCCCATCAGAATCACAGCAGACTTCTTAATGGAAACCATGAAATTAAGAAGAGCTTGGAGTGAGGTATTACAGATTCTGAGACAAAACAGCTTCCAACCCAGACTGATGTATCCTGCAAATCTATCCTTCAAATTCAATGGAGAAATAAAACATTTCCACGACAAAGAACAACTGCAGAACTTCATGAGTGCCAAACCAGCACTGCAAGAAGCACTAAAAGACATTCTAGACAGAGAAAAAAATGACCACAATCTCAAGAACAACAATACAAAGAAACCCTCAAACAGAACAAGTAAGTGAACAGATCAAAAGTAGGAAAACAACAAGTAAATAACATGACTAGAATAATCCAACATATAACCATTATAACCATTAATGTAAATGGCCTCAATTCACAAGTCAAAAGGAAAAGATTGGCAGAGTAGATTAAGGAACACAATCCAACGATATGTTGTATACAGGAATCACATTTTACTCAAAAGGAAATCCACAGGCTGAAAGTTAAAGGATGGAAAACAACTCTCCATGCAACAGGTCCCCAGCAAAAAGCAGGGGTAGCTATTATGTTTGCAGACAATGTAAACTTCAAACCAAAATCAATCAAAAGAGATAAAGAAGTTAGGGGAAAGCTGCAAGAGGAAGAGATAACAATCCTAAACATTTATGCACCAAACAATGGAGCACCAAACTTTACAAGTTAAGTTTTAACAGATGTGAAAAGTCAACTAACTAATAACACTATTTTAATGGGGGACCTAAACACCCCTCTGACGCAAAGAGACAGGTCAACTGGACAGAAACTCAGCAAAGAAATAACAGACATGAACCAAAAGTGTGAACAAATGGACTTAGTACATGTATATACTGTTCCACCCCACAACATCAGAATACACATTTTTCTCAGCTGCACATGGGTCTTTCTCTAAAATAGACCACATTCTACCCCATAGAGCATATCTATCTAAATGCAAAAGAATTGAAGTTATCCCTTGCATATTATCTGACCACAGTGCAATGAAACTGGAAATTAATGACAAAGGGAACTCCAAAAACCACAGAAACACTTGTAAATTAGACAACAACCTCCTGAACAACTAATGGGTCACACAAGAAGTTAAAGAAGAAATTAAAAAATACCTACAAATAAATGAAAATGCAAGTACAACCTATAGGAATCTGTGGGATGCAATGAAAGCAGTCCTCAGAGGGAAATTTATAGCAATGAACTCATATATAAAGAAAACAGATAGACAGCAAATAAATAGCCTAATGCTACACCTCAAACTCTTAGAAAAAGAGCAACAAGCCAAACCAAAAGCCCAAAGAAGGGAGGAGATTATAAAACTCAGGGCAGAAATTAATGCAATTGAGATGAAGAAAACTCTACAAAATATAAGTGAATCAAAGAGTTGGTTCTTCAAAAGAATAAATAAAATTGATAAACCCCAAGCCAACCTTATCAAAAAAAGAAGGGAATGATCTCAAATTCATACAATAAGGAATGAAAAGGATGAAATCACCATAGATTCCACAGAAATCCAAGAGATCATTAATATACACTTTCAAAATCTTTACTCCCATAGGATAGAAAATTCAGAAGAAATGGACAGATTCCTAGAAAGGTACAAATTACCAAAATTGAATCAGGAAGACTCAAAAATCCTGAACAACCCAATATCAATTAACGAGATGGAAGATGTCATGAAAAACTTACCAACTAAGAAAAGCCCAGGCCCTGATGAATTCACAGCACAATTCTACAAAACATTCAGAGAAGATCTAATGCCAACACTTCTCAAACTCTTCAATGAAATTGAAAAGGAAGCAACTCTCCCTAACACATTTCTGGAGGCAAGTATTATACTGATACCAAAACCAGAGAGGGACCCAACCAAGAAAGAGAACTATAGGCCAAACTCTCTAATGAACATAGATGCAAAGATACTCAACAAAATACTAGCAAATAGAATACAGCGAATCATAAGGAAAATTATACACCATGACCAGGTAGGATTTATTCCAGGAATGCAGGGATGGTTCAATATTTGCAAATCAATTAATGTAATACATCGTATCAATGCAGCCAAAGACAAAAACCACATGATCATCTCAATAGATGCAGAAAAGGCTTTCGATAAAGTCCAACATGCATTCATGTTAAAAACCCTAGACAAAATAGGAATAGATGGCCTTTACCTCAATGTAATCAAAGCCATCTATGACAAACCAACAGCCAACATCATACTAAATGGACATAAACTGAAAACTTTCACTTTAAAGTCAGGAACAAGACAAGGATGTCCATTGTCACCACTCCTATTCAACATAGTTCTGGAAGCATTAACCAGAGCAATTAGACAAGGGAGAGAAATAAAAGGAATAAGGATAGGAAAGGAAGAAGTCAAATTATCACTATTTGCAGATGACATGATACTATACATGGAGGACCCCAAAAACTCCACAATAAAACTCCTGGAATTAATTGACAAATTCAGCAGCATAGCTGGATAAAGTCAACACCCAAAAATCAATAGCATTCCTATACACGAACAAAAAACAGACTGAGAGAGAAATTGAGGAAACCATACCTTTTACAATAGCATCCAAGAAATTAAAATACTTAGGAATCAATCTAACAAAGAATGTGGAAAATTTATTCAGTGAAAACCACAGTACTTTGAAAAAAGAGATCAAAGAGGACTTCAGTAAATGGAAAAACATAACCCTGCTCATGGTTAGGAAGAACCAACATTGTGAAAATGGCCATACTACCAAAACTGATGTACAGATTCAGTGCAATTCCCATTAAACCACCATTAGCATACCTCACAGATCTAGAGAAAATATGCCTTAAATTCATCTGGAACCAGAAGAGACCCAGAATAGCAAAAGCAATCCTGGGCAACAAGGACAAGTCAGGTGAAATCATAATCCCTGACCTGAAATTATACCACAAAGCTACTGTAATAAAATCAACCTGGTACTGGCTCAAAAACAGACCTGAGGATCAATGGAAGAGACTGGAAGATGTAACCACAACGAAAAACACACTCAGCCACCTAGTATTTGACAAAGGGGCCAACCAAACTCACTGGAAAAAGGATGACCTGTTTAATAAATGGTGCTGGAAAAACTGGCTTACCTCTTGCCAAAAACTGAAAATAGACCCAAATTTATCACCATGCACCAAACTCAGGTCAAAATGGATCACAGATCTCAACATTAAAACAGAAACTCTAAATCCGTTGGAAGAGAAAGTAGGTAAAAATCTTGAAGACATAGGAGTAGGCAGAGACTTCATGAACAAAAATGGAACTGCAAGGGCAACACTCCAAAGAATCAATAACTGGGTCCTCATCCTACTGAAATGTTTTTGTACATCTAAAGAAATCACCAGCAAAGTAAAAAGAAAACCCACAAATTGGGAAAAAATCCTAGCTGGCTGTCCCTCAGACAAAGGTCTTGTATCTAGAACATACAAAGAATTGAAAAACATGTACCTG
>PVLD010000743.1:191844-251432 GCA_004027595.1 Dinomys branickii | reverse complement strand
TCTCCTCCCTCATCTCCGTTGCCCTACCACTCAATCAGTTATCTTCCCTGTGATAATAACTGTACTCCTGGGTTTATCTATATCCTTGGACTCTCACCTTGGGAAGAGATATAGCTGCCTCAGACTATACTATAACATACAGGGGTGTATACAAACTGCCATGGTTGGAGGTGGGAAAGCAAATATGCTCACAGCGGACTGCCCGGCTCCACCCTGTCGTCGTGCTATGGGTGGGGGCGGGTCCAGACCATGTGGCTCCAGCATTACCGTTCCCCACCCCTTGCAGCTGGGCAATGGGTCTCCGAAGCTGAAGCTATGATTGCCGAAACGAGGGCGTGGGCCAGGGGTGTTCTTGGAGCGGCAACCTCCTCCCTCTCTATCTCGTCTCCCTCCAACTGTGCCATGTCAGATCTGCGATCCCCTCCTCCAGAGGAGGTTCTAGGGACCTGAGCTTTCAGTGAGACATAGATGGCATGTAAGTTTTCTAAGGGCCAAAGAGAGCCCGAGCTGGCTCAAGCAAATAGTGAAACATGTGAAGGGCCAAAACTTAACAGGAAAGACAATTTTTACAAGCTGATCTTCAACCAGAAACTTCAGTTTTTCATGAGCATTTTGATTCTCGGAAGATATAAAACTAGGTTGGATAAGAACTGTCATCCAGGTTGGATAGCCCGCGATCTTAACTATTTAACTTCAGGACAATTATGTGAAGTGTGTTATTGCTTCTTGGTTTTGTTTGTTCAGAAAGGCCTTAGTTGACCGTTCCTGCCACATCCGCCTACGCAGATGCTGGGATTAAGTCTCTAGAACGAAGTTTGCAGTCCTCGTGTGGTTGCTCCCTTGCTTTATTCTGCCTCCTTCCCACTGCAGAGGGATCCCATATATTTTGGAAAATACAAAATGGCTCACCTTTCTCTATCAGTTGGTGGTGGAGAGAAGGTGTCCTTGATTTATGTGTAAGTTTTGTAATCTTTGGACCCTTGCATGGAGATGATAAATACAGATATCTTCCTTGAAATAAAATCTTCCCCAAGTCATTTTGAGAAAACCATTTTACATTTTCAATTAAAGCAAAGGGAAATTGTTTACAACAGGGTGCAGCAGTGGATGTTGCTGTTTATTGTGTTATGTGCTGTTAGAGACTCTTACTTTACAGTTACTTCTCTGAAATGCAATAAAAAGAGAATGCTCCGCACCATAGCAACCTCCATGAAATGAGGCATATGCTGTTTCTAAGACTCACAATATGTTTTCCTGGTACTGTGTTTGCTCATAAACATGTTTATTGTAGGTGCTGTCTGAGGCAGGGGCTGTTTTGCTATCGAAATCTCTTGAACTTGTAGCATCTGGATCTGGCGGAAGAAGTTTTTGACTACTTTGGAGAGTTTTCTGCTTTTAGGTGTTGGTAACAGTTGACACCTGGTAAGTGCCTTCTTGACTTATGACTGTTGTGTCATTAACTACGTAGTTTCAAAGTGCACTGGAAGATTACTTTGGATTTTGAGAACGGGTGAGCTACAATGACATGCACATGCTATGTACCATAGTGATGCCTTATTTACTAACCACAGTCACCTCTTCTCTCAGAGTTGCTGTGGAGCAGGAAGCAGCACTCATGGCTTCACCTACTGGTTTTGTCACAACAAGCTTTATGATTTTTGTCTTGACACTTCCCCGAGACTGGTTAAATCATTAAGCTCAAATACATGCATGAGACTTACTTTGATGTTGCACAATGTTGTATCCCCCTGAGTGCCCGAGTGTATAAATATTTCTTTTGTGCAGAAGGCTGATAGGGGGCAAGGGAGAGGCTGCATCTGGAGAGTGCAGAGTGCAGTGAGATGGGTCGTGTACAAGAGGGCACTGGGGAGAGGAGTCTTTCTGTGGACATGAACATGTGATCTAGCAAAGTTCATGCTTTGTAGATTTGTAACGTGGTATCTGTGTGGGACCTTCACGACTGGGAGTCCATGGAAATAATAGCCCAGAGATGGGTGCAGCCTAGTGGCATTTGCTGCATCCATCTCAGATCCTTTCTCTTCAGGGCCCTGTCCAAGGAGTTAAAAAGTTTATTCTAAAACATACCAGATGTGTCTACCCTGTTGCTCTTAAGGTAAAATAGTCCAAATTTTGTTAAAGATATTTTAAGAAAAATTTTTCTAACACCACTTTTGATGATTCACTTAGCTTCTTACTGGGGAAATGTATAGGTATTTAGGCTGAGAAAATACGTGGGAGAATTTGTTAAGAATAAACTAATTTAGATAGTTCCTGTGTATATATTGGAGAATAATATTCTGTTATAAACAAAACATTCCATGTTTTGAAGGACGAAAAATTGCATTTTCCTTAATATAGATTTTATAGTTTGAGGATCTCATTTTAAATCAATAACTTAGCAATTATGTAGGAAGAATAAAATAGTGAAGAACTGTTGGAAAAGAAAAGAATCTTAACACTGTGGAGTTGGCAGTTCCCAATTCTGTAATTTTATAAACCGCATTTATCTTATTCAATCACTTTCACTGTAAAGTTGTAAAAATGTTACTAGATTCACAAATTTCTTTGAAAGATTTAAAGATAATTGTTCATTAAAAATATTTTTTTATTCAGCTCTTATTAAGTATGATATCATGTGCTGTTTAAGAGCATATATTCATGTCCTGGAAAGAAGAAATTCCTGTACTTACTGGATTTTGTAGACTAGAGGGAAAAAGATTTTCCTGGTAATGACAGATGTAATGAGAACTTCCAAAGTGCTAGCTGTGATAGTGTCAGATCTTACATAGGCCCTGATTCTAGGGGAGGAAGAAAAATGGGATTCATGTAAATATACCAGTTATCTCACTGAATTCTAAAAACAGTTCTATAAACTAGGTCTGATTTTCACTTTTTATAGTGGAACAAGTTATGTTCATATAGGTCAGTGCTCAAATAATGTTTAATAAATAAAGCGATGAGTAAACTTGAAGCTGGGCCAGGCATGGTGGCGCATGCCTGTAATTCCAGTGCTCAGGAGGCTGAGGCAGGAGGATCATTGTGAGTTTAAGACTAGCCTGGGCTACAAGGAGAGCTCAAGGTGAGTCCGAACTGCATAGTGAGACCCTGTCTCATTAAAAAAAAAAAAGAAACACAATTTGAAGCCAGATCCATTGTGTAGTTTACCCGAGGTCTTCACCAAGATACCGGCAGAAGTGAGTCTAGAACTGTTTCTGTCTGTAGCCCAGGGCACCTTCCTTAGACCACACTGACCCTCAGTATGCACACAACCATGTATAGAGGTGGTGCCCAGGAAGAATGCAGTTTTATATAGTCCACCCATATAAAAGTGAATTTCAATTTACACAAATGAATCATCTGATAATGGTAAAGACAAGGCTCCTCAAATAATCCATTTTGGTTCCCATGACTGTGTATGGATATTCAGTTATACCTGTAGATTGATTTGAGGTGTGGAGTTAGTGTCTTAAGTAATAAATCTAATGCAATGAATTTTTTTTCTGATAAGCTATTGGCTATGAAAAAATTCAAGCTGGAATTCAATACCATTCACTCAAAATTGGGTATGTTCTGCAGTATATGTATACATTGTCTTGTCTAGTATGTGTGTTGTGGAGATTTTTCTTTACAAATTGAATCATTGAACACCATTATTCTTATAAGTGAATTTGAAATAATTTAGCTGGTAAACCGTTGGAAGTGATAATTTTTCTTCCTCAAAGGAAACATATGGTATAAGTATTTGTAGCCAAGTTGTGGTGTGGGTTACATATCTTAATCAGTGCAGCTATAATAGTTATGTTAGGATTTTGTAGAAACTCTAGTGCTAGCTAAAATTGAACATTGCACATCTTTCTAATGATGCCATAATAGTAGATCAGTTTCTACCTTATACCATCTACCCACCCACTCTCACCTATCTTGAAATTATACATGTATGTATATGTCTATATGGCCACATCTCTCTATATTTCTAAATGGTGTTGTTTAGAAATTACTTTGATAAAGCCTCTGTTTCCTTGGAAAAGAGGAGTTTTGGAAGAATTCTCCTTTCATGCATCATCTACTTTCCATCTTTGGCAATGTCTTTAATCCTAAATAAGTAGTACAGTATATTTCAAATCTAGAGTTTTTCAGAAGACCCATGGGTGAGAGTGAACTAATAGTACCCATGTCCTTGCTGTTTATCTGGACTCTGAAAATTGTTGTAGTATATGTGGTAGAGAAATACAAGACATATGCCTCATTTCTTTTTAAAAAATTTTCTCAAACTCACATTTTATTTTTTCCTAAAGATGTTTGATAAAGAAAACATCAAAAGGTGATTAATAACTTGAGAAGGCACCTGTTCCGTAAAAGTATCACATTTTACAGTGAATGGAGATACTACATCATTATTTCAAGATCAGAAATAAGGATATTCACTATCTTCACTATCCTGTTACATGAAGCAAAAATTTATGTGTAATATAAAACAGCAAAAAGTGACATAAGCAGTGAAATGGAAGAGATAGCTAGGCATGTTGTGCCTAATTTCTTAAAGGTCAACCTTAATTTGCCATTCCCCCGTGTGTAGTGGTATACACTTTGGAGTAATGGGTAGAGTGTTGTGCGTTTTGAATAATTAGCTGCCTTTCAAGTATAGAAAGAGATACAGCCCCTTAAATACATATACTGACCCTATCACTGCTACCCTTCAGCAGGACAATCCTAACTTCCAGTCAGGAGTCTGCTACAGAGAGGTATAACAAGGTTATAATTTTATTCTCTCAGTATTTTCTTGCTTCTGTATAACACTGTTTCTTTCCTAAACACCTATCTGTCTGATGTTGCCCTTGCAGCTGTGTTATAATGCAGACAGCTCAAGCTGACACACACAGTTCCTCCCATGACAAGGATTAATTGTGATTTATGACCATTTACAGGATGGTACCGATGTGGGGAAGGGTACATTTTTAGCTTCCAAGGATGAATCCTCTCTCTTGGCAATAAAATCATGTTAAAAAATGTGCCAGATTCAAAAAGAGGATCCTTACTGCTATTTTCTTTTTAGTGCAGAGCCCTTTGACTGACTTTCTATAATGTTCATCTGTTGTTTGTATATTCAAATCACCTTCAAATATATTTAGCCCCTGTCTAATGTAAGGTATTTGTTTGCTAAAGGTAAAATTTTCCTGAAAATCCTGATGAATAGAGTTGGAAAGTTAAAATACAATACAGATGTTTATATGGGTCTTTGGCTACTTGAAGCAGTGCATATTTTTCTCCAAAAATTTGTCTTGTTTATCAAGTATTATGTCAACCAAATTTGAAAGGAAAATATTGAAATATGCATTCAATTTTAATTCTAATATGAACTATTTTCCCCAGAAATTCCCACAGACCTTATTATAATATATTACAATACAGTTCTAGTTTTGGCTCTGAATACCAAGACCAAAAAAATGGATTACAGACATAATAGATTCTGTGAAAACACAGATTTTTACTAAACTCTGATTGCCTCATGGTCCTTCAAAACCCTGTATTCAACGTGGAAGAACCAGTCCTTGTTTATGACCTGGTTACCTCCTTCATCACTCTAATTACTTTGACACAATCTATAGTGCATGAGTAATGAACTGTTTAAAATTGTTGGAAAGATTATTTATTGTTTACTTTGTATACTAACGGTTCTTTATTTTTTCATGATGTTCTTGCATCCATAGTTTACTAAAATGAGGTACTGAGTTAATAAGACCTCTTTGACCATCACCAAAGTTTTCAGAAACGGTCAAAGTCTAATCAGTCATGTTCATCTCATTAGGTCTGACTTCCTTACGGAGCCTTTCTGAACCCCAGTACATCGATAATCTGTTAGATCATTGACCCAAATACAGTCATAGGATGATACTTCCATGCAAGGAAGACAGAGAAAATACAACTTTTTAAAGCTTTGACCTCTAGATAGAATTAAGAATTCTGATAGTAAGGAAAAGGCTACCCGAGCAGTGCTTCCCCCCACCTCTGATTTCTTCCCAATACTTAGAAGGAAGCTTGGCTAGTCTCTTTTTTTTTTTTTTCTTGATCTCTGCAGACAGTGATGTTTGCACTTCATGCCTGTCTTTCTGAGAAAAGGATCCTTAAAGTCCTTTGCAGCTTTTAACTACATTAGGTTTTTAGGTGTATCCTTTTTTTTTTTCCAGGACCGGGGATCGAACTCAGGGCCCTAGTGCTCAGCGGCAAGCACTTAGCCCACTGAGCTGTACCTCCAGCCCTAGGTGTATCCTTGAAGCAAAATTTTTTTCAAAAAGGGTGTTTCATTCTTTCCCTTCCTCTTTCTCTTCCTTCATTTCTCCTTTTTTTGGGGGTTCGGATTTTAACTATTAATTCTAATTATCTAAGCAAACCGATTCATGCATAAGCATGTAGTTTTTAGGGGAAAAGGGACCCTGGCATCGAAAACTTGGATGTGTGGACTGAGAGAGGCAGAAGTGGTTCCCAGTAAATATTGTGGCTGTTGCTAAAAAGACAGGACATGGATTCTGGGAAAGCAAATGACAGTTACCCATCTACAGGGTTTACTTTGCTTTCTAGAAATAAAAAAACACACTTCCTGTAGTCTTCTACTCATCTTACTTTAAAACATCTTCCAGACTTATTTGACATGGGTAGTTCTTTTTATATAAAACCTCGTGGTCTTCAAAGCATGAAGCTGTGTGCAGTCACCCTTCTTAGATATTTATATGTATAATTGCCTATGTCTCTTTAAAGAGCAGCTTAGTACTTGCCTCCAAGAAAGAGCAGTAGGTGTTGCAGGAATGAGGGTAGGTGAGGTTTTCATTTCCATGCACTTGCAGACTTTTGGGAGGTACCTTCAACTCTCTGTGCGGTATTTTAATATCTTATCCTTATGGGTGGGAATGCTGATTTTAGCATATATGTTGTATTCACGGAAGACTTTTGGTTGAATAACTTAAGAAGGATGCTCAAATGAATAAATCTCATCTAGTTTCTATTCAATTGCTGGGCAGCCCCGGTATGGCGTTCGACCTGGGATGAGGACGCTGTGCATGTGAAATTGCAGGAACTCAGGATTACCCAAGATCATTGGTTTTTAGTGGCTTCTGACCAGTTGTTTCTCTGGCTTTCTGAAACCATAAATATCCTGTATAATTACAGACTCCTACTTGTGAGTATCTTAATGATAGCACAGTCAGCTTTTAAAAGAAAGCAAAGAAGTCAAGTGAACTGCTTCAACACGGGGTTTAGGACTTTGGTTCTATGTTCTCTGGCCAGTGTTCTGCTCCAGTGAATTAAATTTCTCAGGAAAGATGAGACTGAGGTGTTTTGGTATTGCACCAAAAGGTGTTTACCAAAAGGTGCAATACAAAAATACAGCTAATGTTTAGCTAAACAAATTCAAGTAAAATACGTACTACTATTACCTTTCTTCAAAATACTTCCCCTCACTTCAAATACACTTATTCCATAGTTTCTGTCACTCTCTGAAGCAGTTCTGGAAGTCCTCTTTCACAAGTGTCTTTAGTTACATGGCCACAGCTGCCTTCCTGTCTTGAAGGGATTCAAAACATTTACCTTCCATGATCATTTTGACTTTGGAGAATAGCCAGAAGTACATAGTGCCAGATCTAGTGAATGAGCTGGGTGAGGACACATCTTAATGTTTTCATTAAAGCAAAAGCCTGCTTTTCCACAGGATGCACCTTGGTAGCGCAGCATTTATAGTATTTTTTAATGATATCTCATAAAGACACTCATGAAAGAGGACTTCCAGAACTGCCTCAGAAAGTAATAAGAATGAGGGGGTGTGTATGTTCAAAGTGAGGAGAGATGTTTACATGGGGACTAAAGACGATGTCTCTTGTACTGTAATAATTTGTTTTATTTTAACATACATGAGGCTTTTGATCACCCCTTATATGTCTGTCTTTGTGGTATTTAACAAACTGAAAATCCATTTATATATGCGTCAAGTTTTAGATTTAGTAAATGGCTTATTGAGTATGGAAATAATGGGTAGGTGAGGTCTGTGTGTCAGTTCTGGCTAAGTTATACCAGGGGAAAATGGTAGAATGAGAGGAGTTTACTGGTTGGATATACATTTGTGCAGTTTGTGATTGGGTTTATAACTCTCATTTTGTCTCTATTGCATATTAAGAGAGCATTTGTCCCTGGAGCTACTGAACATAAAATACCATGAATCATCAGGAAGTGTTATTAGTCATATGAAAGAGGGCATTTCCCATTACCAAGAAGTTGAGTGTGTTCGCATCCTCCCCTATAGCCTCTCCTTGGAAACTCATCACATGTGCAGCTAACATGTTCAGTTCTCTGTGTTGCTTGCTTGCTTGCTTGGGGGTGACACTTTGTCTAGCCCAAGTAATTATATGTAACATAAAATTACACACGATAATCAAAGAGACCATCTTCCTGTTCCTTATCTCAGATACCCAAGGTCACCCTGCAGTGCCACTATATTGACATTATTACTCAGTTCTGACCACATTTCTAAATCTCAAGTCACTCTGATGAAGAGTTATATTTCTGTGAATTTATCAGTTGCTGTACATGAAAAAATGTAAAGACATAATTCAAA
This sequence comes from Dinomys branickii, assembly GCA_004027595.1. Lineage (NCBI taxonomy): Eukaryota > Metazoa > Chordata > Mammalia > Rodentia > Dinomyidae > Dinomys > Dinomys branickii. Next base: position 242,833 of record PVLD010000743.1, on the reverse strand, counting down.
TGATTCTTTATTTAATATCAATATATATAATACTAAGAGTGACAGAGAATCCAGATTTTTTTGCATAAAACTTACAACAAACAGACCAGAAGTCCGAATAGGAACCCGGGTTATGTGAGCCCGAGGTGGAGCAAAGTAAGGATGGAGAGGTAAGCCACAGAGAGAGTGATACCTCACTAAGGAAGCTGATTAAGTAGCCAGATAGATTTGTTTAACAACAAAGAGTTTAAGTTATGCTCTTTTTTTTGTTTCTTTTAAAAATATTTACCCCATTTCTCTAGCCTGATGTCCCAATTAAATGGAAGAACAAATTTGCTTTCTTTAGAATGATGCTTCTCAAGCTTTTGTGTACATGTATGTCACCTGATCATCCTGCAGATTCTGAGTCAGTCGGTGGCCCTGAGGTTCTCAGGGTGTGTTTGTTGTAGCAGCAGCATGCATAGCACTTGTGAGCTTATTGGAACTGCCAATTCCTGGGTCCCTCCTGATGAAATGAATTAGAGTTTTAGAGGATGATCCCAGAAACTGTTGTAATGAGCTCACCAGGAGACTCTTACTCACTTAAACTTTGAGAATCACAGACATAGAGGCTGTTCTCTGATACTTTTCCTGGGACTCTTGGAATTTTTTATTATGTGATTAAACTTTGCATTACTCAGTTGGACACCTAGCAGTTGAAACACGTGAGCAGAGATCTTAGTTTGGGTCTTGACTGGACCCATTAGTGTCCCGAACATCTTAACTGCCTCTATTCAAGTCCCACCAAAATCTCACGTGTTCAGAGGTAGGATTTTGATTAAGTGGTTAGATGAGCGTGCTGTGAGGGTTCTATGCTCATTGTAGATGAATCAGTTTATGAGTTCAAGCCAGGCACAGTGGTGCCTGCCTGTAATCCCAGAACTTGGGAGGCTGAGGCAGGCGGATCACTGCAAGTTTGAGGCCAGCCGGGGCTACAAAGTGAGTTCAAGGCCAGCATGGACTGCATAGTGAAACCCTGTTTCCAAAACACAACAAAAAATTTACGAGTTCATAGCTGTGTTGTTAGGAGGCAGCGCCTGGTTGGAAGAGGTGGGTCACTGGTGGGATGACCTAGAAGAGTGTATTCTTGTCCCTGGCTTTGGAGGGAACAACAGAACATTAAAAGTTTAGAAGTTGTATTTGTTGAAACATTACAAAAGGTAACATGTACCTTTTAGAGACCCTTCTTTTCTCAATCTTTGCTTCCTGGTTGCTGTGGGTTGAGCTGCTTTCCTTTGCCCGGTCATTTCCACCTTGGAGCCAGCTTACCATGGAGTAAACGCTCTGAAAACTTGAGCCAGAATAGACCTCTTCTCCTTAAGTTGTGGTCATCAGGTCTTTGTACTAGTGATGGGAAAGTAACTAATATGCTTTCCAAAGCAGATATGCCATTTCATGGAATTATGTACATCATGACACCATAGTTAGACACCATTACATTTGAAATGAGTAATTGAGGGAAAGCCTACCTAAATGCACCATAACAAAGTATTTTTTCACATTTTTAAGGAGGTATGAATATTATCTTGATTCTATACCAATATATCAGCTTAGCCCCAATTCATACGTATTTTCAAATAAATGGTCAGGGGCCACTTGTTGCTCAGAGTCTGTAATTAAATAGCTTTGATATTCCCATAGATTCAAACATGCTTCTCCATGCTTCCATGAATGTTGCTGTTGCTATTAGAAGAAAGAAATTTCACAATAGAGATTGAGCTTTCTAAATTGTTCTTTTAAGGTATTTGCAAAAGACAAGGTTACCTTTTATAATGTTTCAAATGCTACAAGTTTTAATCTTGGAAAGTTTTGTTGTTTTTCTCTAAAGGCAGTAGCTGGGGAAATGCACATTGTATATTATCATTTTTCAGATTGCTTGTGAGTCTTCCAGTATAGATCACTCAACATTGTGTACACTTTTCCTTTGAGAAGTTTTGGTCTTGAAGAAAGGATCCATTTTGTGAGTCTATAAAGCAATGAGGAGTGTTCCGAATTTGTAAGGGTTGTGATCAAGTGATCCAAAGAGAGGTATGCATTTAGGCACAGTATTTAGCTGCTAAGTTACTATGTTATTTCTGTCCATATATAGTCTAATTCTAAGTAATTATAAGAATTTGAACTCAGATTTAAGAGTGAGGCATAACATGTTGCAAGATCTTGTATACAAAATTCACATAATGTGTTTGCTGAAAGTTTGTAAATTTTCCAGAACAATACATTGTGTCTGTAGTTTTCGTTATAACTTACAGAAATCTACTCCTTTTATGCAGAAAATTGGAAAGGAACAGATGTTTATTCCTAAACTAGAATTTTGGAGGCCAACAATTAAAATGAACATGTCTCTGCCAAAACTTGAACTAAATTAAAAAAATTTAGCCTATAAATTAAAGCTTACTTAAAAACTAAATTTATCAAGGAAGTACATTTGTTTTGCATTACTGGTTTCAATTATTCTGAAAAGGCTTTTATTTTTATGGAACATTGAAGATTTTAAAAAGTTTCCAACAATTTATTGGACAACTGCACCATTTAAATGAGTTATGAATGTCTGGCTTAAATGTATGAATTATTAGCACATAGTTGATGAACTTAGAAAGACATGTTAAAGCAATCATTATTCTCTAGTTCATGTATATATTCCCCTCCTCAGGAAACTGATCTATAGACCTAAACTAGGCGGAAGCTATGAGCTGAGAATGTCATACAGTTTTCTCTTCTTTCCCATTCACTTGTTCTCTTTGATGGGAGTCTGAATTTAGGGACTTCTTCAGAAAGTTCTTTGTAGTCAAATATTTATGTTCTTAGGTCACTGCCGTAGAACAAAAGAGATTATGTTTTTGATTTTAGCATTTCTCTATTTTCATCTGATTTGACAACATTACCCAATTACTTTGTCTCAAATGCTTTCTCCTCCTAATGCTTTTAACTAAAACTTTCACTGAGTCCTGGTAACAGTGCTGGGATTCTAGGGCCTCAGTTTCTACCTTACTTAAGTCAATGTACAGCTCAATTGTCACGCATCTGTTTCAGTGAATTCGATAACTTTCCTTTCTCCAACTGCAGTCAGGGTCATGTAAGGTAGTTTCTTCACTTAGGTTGCCTTTTATTCCTGAAAAGGTCCAGCCAGATGGTCAAATGTGACTTCATGAGTAGAGGAAGGCAGATGCATCTGCGAATAATTTGAGGAAGAAGTGTTTAACTTAAAATCTTTTTTTTTTTTATTTTAGAAACATAAAAGTACAAAAACATATTGACAAACAGACACCCATTATCATAGAAAGTAGTACAATCACAACTAATCTATAGACAAGGTGATATGGTCTCAACAGTAGTTGTTGCTTTATCCGTTGATATCTTCGAATTGTAGATGTATGGACCCATATACAGACATGCAAATTTAGTCAGACAGTTGATCCTCTCAACAACAGAAAAAAAAAAAAAAAAGAAAGCACAAGAACCAAAAATCCAAAGACAAGAAAGAAAACAGGCATACATCAACAACAGCATCAACATCAACAACAACAACAACAGAAAAAAAAAACACCGCTTGTTGCTGCTTTACATATTGTTATCTTCAAAGTGTATGTTCAGGCTAACACATACAGATATACACTATTAATCTAATATCCTGTCTTCGATTATTGCTTAGCATTAAGTGATATAATGTATGTATAGAGGAATATATATGAATATACATATGTGCAGGAGGGCTAACATGGTTCTACTAGTGTATTATAACTTAAAATCTTTAAAATTTAACCAGGTTATTGAATGCTTTCACCATTACACAACCAGCTTCTGAAACAGAAAATCAATTTAATCAATTTAATCCTTTCCAGATAATTAGAGGGATCTGATACACAATGTAAATAAGTTTTAATACAGTGATTTCTACTCTGGGTAAGGTGTTAAGGACTCCTTGTTCCTGGATTAAATGGACCCAGGCTGTGCTTATTTTTTAATATACCTTGTCTTTTATATTTTCTCTATTTTTTTGTCTTCACTGCTGTATCTATCTCCAGTTGGGAGTACTATACTTTCTTTTGTAGAGTGATTATTTCTTTTTTATTTTTATTTTTTAAATGTATGGGGTTCTGGGGATCAAACTCAGGGCCTTGTGCGTGCAAGGCAAGAGCTCTACCTCTGAACCACATCCCCAGGCCTCTATAGAGTGATTATGTTGCTTTTGTTCTCTTGTAGGTTGGTAAAACTTGCATAGGACCTTTTAACATAAACAGAAATCAATAGACTTTGAATAAGGTCTAAGACTCTTATAAATAAAATACATGAGTATATTTTTTTAGGCTGGTCAATACGATTATTATTTGCTTACTTCTGAATTCATATCCATGATCTAGATAATACAGAATGTTATTAAATATCCTCCAAGTTAGGTTTGGGGCATAAGCAACATTTCTGTAATTTGAACGGTAAGGGTATGGAAAGCTGCGTAGCGATGTGGTATTTTCAAGTGATAGCCATTCAGGTGTTGATTTATTGGCCTGTACCCAATGTCTGCATGGAATCTTAATAGTTCATATTAACTTTTAGGATTCTTTTGATTGCTTAGAAAATTAATGTGATTGCACTTCTCAATTAAAATTCTGGTTAGTTTTTCATATCTATATATAAAATCTGATTGTTTTAAGACAGTCTTAAAATATTTAAAAATAAAATTGCATGCTTATTTCATAGAACATGTAGCCACTGAAGAGAGCAGTTTGTAAGACTGAGGGCATCGTCTCTTCCTTGCTCTTCTATCTTTCATGTCTCTTCCCTCCTGCCAGCTTTCTTACTCTGTCTTGCTGCTGTAGGACAAGAGACGTGATGAAAGTTGGAAAATAGTAATTTATGGAGAAAGCCTGTGTTCCATGCTTTATGAAAGTAAATTGTAGAAAATTAATGTTATGACAGGATGATTCTGTTTTGATGAATAAAATCATTGGAAAGCTATCAAGCCCTACTGTTTCTCCACTGAGAAGTTTTTCCCTCTCTATTCTGTGTTTGCATTCTTGGCTTTCTTCCCAATTAGTTTTAACTAAAGAGCAATGATTGCAGACATAGGATTCTGACCTACCTTGTGAACAATAAAAACACTTTTCTTCCATTTTCCTACCACTGTATCTATTATTAACACTCTTCTTCCAGAAAGTAATTCCCATGTAATTGGGATTCCTACTTAATAAAAGAGGTAATCTAAAGTCAAAAGAAAAACAAGTCTAAAGCGGTATATGAGCTCCGAATAACAATGACAATAAGGAGTACAGTTGCTCATTTTACACTTGATTACTGTATTCAAGTAAGTTGTCTAGGCTAAATTGGATTTACAGGTTCTTGTATCACCTCAAATTCCACAGTACAAGAGCAGTAAATTAAAATTATATTTTTACCTTTAAATTTATTGAGTGGCTTGCAGGAGTCATGTGTTAACATTGTGCAAAAATCTGAAAGAGTATGTAGTAAAGCATTTCCTTTTACATTCCCTTCTTCCTAGCTGTCTTTACCTCCTGTCTCCATGAAGATTGGTACTAATTTCTGATGTGTCACCTACTCAGACTAGAGTCAGCGTAGATTCCCAGTCCTGTCATCTTTACAAAAATGTAGCACATTTTGCAAAAGTTTTTCTCTTAAATATACCTTGAAGTTACTGCTATCTATACATGTAGAAAACTTTCTTATTTTGATTATTGTGTATTATTTCCTTGCATTGATATACCATAATATATATTAATTTCCTCAATTATGGCTAGTTGTCTAATTTAAAATCTTCTGATAATTACAAACAATAGTATAAAGAATGATTATAATCTATAATTACATACTGTAGGATAAATTCCCAGACTTGGAATTGCTTAAAGTGTTGTATTTAAGTCTTTAAACAATGATTTGTGAAATTTCCCTTTAGATTTTGTCAACCTTTGGAATTTTGTCATTGTGATGAATGAGATGTACTATATGAGGGATCTTTTTGAGGGTTGGGTTCATTTTTTATTCTTGGTGCTGGAATTGAACCCAGGGCCCAATACATTTGCTCTATAACTGAGATACACATCTCACTCTAAACTGTATTTACTTTTTCTTAATATATGTTTATGGTACCTACATACTGTGTACATTCCTTGTGAGGAATTGGTACGTGTACATAATACATTTAATTTTTTTTAGACAGGGTCTCACTATGTAGTCCAGAGTAGTTGTGAACTCACTATGTATCCCACACTGGCCTAGAACTTATGGTGACTCTCCTGCCTCGCCTTCCCAAGTGTCGAGATTACAGGTGTGCGCCACCGTGTCCAGCCTTATTTCCTGGTTTCCTGTCCCCTTTCTTTCTCTTTCTCTCATTCCTTTTGCTTTTTCTTCTGCCACATATAACGTTAGCATATATGGTTTGGAGCTGGTACTTGTGCTTTTCTTATGAGTAATAGTGTTTTTTTGTATGTTTGAATGACATTTCTTTTCCTGTAAACTATAAACATGTTTTTCCTCTGAATTTTTCTCTCTTATTATTTATTTCTAGAGGCTTTGTATATATTAGAACATTTTCCTGTTACATAAAATGGCAAATGTGTTTCAGAATTGTATCATTTGTGTTTTGACTCAGTACCATCTTTCTTTTCTTTACTTTTTCCCTTTTCTTTTCTTTTTATGTATTTGCAGAATTGTTGAATTTCTCTATTTTAATATATCCATTTTCCTTATTTTTTTTGTTAGTGAAGTGTATTTATTTATTTATTTATTTATTTATTTATTTTAAAGACAAAAGAATGGAGACATATGAACCAGAAAAGCCATAAACAATACAGAAAATACAAAGTTATACAGAATATAGTAGGGAATTAGCACTGGATGTTGTATTACATAGTTATCTTCACATTAGTTAACACAAAACATTAAAGCAAATACCAAATTATAGAGAAGATAGTAGGGAATTTACACTGGATGCTGTATAATATAAAGTTATCTTCACTTCTGTTAATACAAAAACGATTGAGGAAATACAGAATTATAGAGAACATAGAAGGGAATTAGCTCTGGATGCTGTCCTACATAATGTTACCTTCACCTTTGTTACTCAGTTACACAGATGATGGACCATTAGATCATTGAATTTTTCTCCTTCCTCATCTCCGTTGCCCTACCACTCAATCAGTCATCTTCCCTGTGATAATAACTGTACTCCTGGGTTTATCTATATCCTTGGACTCTCACCTTGGGAAGAGATATAGCTGCCTCAGACTATACTGTAACATACATGGGTGTATACAAACTACCATGGTTGGAGGTGGGAAAGCACATATGCTCACAGCAGACTGCCTGGCTCCACCCTGTCATCGTGCTGTGGGTGGGGGCGGGTCCAGTCCATGAGGTGCCCTGAGGCCCTCAGTGGAGCAGCCACCAGGCCCACTGCGGAGCAGCAGAGGAGCAGTCGTGGGGCCCACAGCAGAGTAGCCGCGGGGCCCACAGCGGAGCAGCCACGGGGCCCACAGCGGAGCAGCTGTGGGGCTCACTGCGGGGCAGCCGTGAGGCCCACTCCATTTTCCTTATGAGTACTGGTCTTTTTTAGTCACAAAGTGTTTTCCGGCCCCAAGATTATAAAGGAATTATCCTGTTTTTTTTTCATGATACCTCACTGCTATTTTTAATATCAATTAAACCTTTGATTGATTTAGAATTGTTCTGCAGTAATGTTTTATTTTTTAAATAAAATTTCTTAATTATTGAGTGGCCATCCCACTGAAGGAGCCCGCCTTTATTATACTTTGAGTTCTTCTGTATAATCACAGCTTTCGGTTTTACATGCTGTATCTTTGCTCTATGTATATGCCAATACTCAGTGATACTGAAAGCTTGTAACATATTTTATTGTCTCCAAATCCCAACTTTAATATCTGAAATTGTAAACTATCCACTCTTCTATTTAAAATTTTTTTGAATGTCTATTTTTAAGATTATTTTTCTTTGTAAGCGTCCAGAGTGGCTTTTTTCATTCCATGAGTTGCAGTTTTTGTTAGGGTTCATTACACTTTTAAGTTAAAGCAAATTTTCATATTTTTGAGGTTGAACTTTGTTCTCAAAATTGTATTCCTTTTACATTTGTGCAAGTGTTTTGTTAAGATAACCTCCAATAGAGCTTTAAATTATAAAAAAAAATCTTGCCTTTTTGTGTTTTCTAGCACTGGGGGTTAATCTAGGGCTTTGGCAATGAGTTATGTCTCCAGTAGTTTTCTATTTTTTATTTTTTTTTAATTTTGAAAGAGTGTCTTGCTAAGTCTTTAAACGACTGAGGCTGGGCTTGAATCTGTGATCCTCCTATCTCAGTTATCTTGCTATCTGAAAGTACTGGCATTTCATGCGTATGTGACCATGCCTAGCTTTGCATATTTATTTTTTTATAGCTTTGCCTGTTGATGTTACGTCTTTTCTGCAACACTGTTAGTGACTTCTAATCTTATCTCACTGAGACCTTTCATTATCTGTGCTGTATATAATCATATCTGCTGTCATACATGATTCTTCCACTTTCCTGTGTCCACTTTTTATTGCCTGTCTACTTGCTTTGTGTTGTATCTAGAGATCAGCTTTAAGTGTAAGTGATTATGGTCACTTTTTCTGGTTTCTGACCCAGGAGGAGGACTACAATGCTTTCTTTTTTTTGTTTGCAAGACTTTCATCCTTTTCTAATGTTTGTGCTTGTGTGTTCTTATTTCCTTAGCTTAGCTGTGCTTTATTCCTTGAATTGTTTTCTGAAAGAACAGAATCTTAAATTTAACTATAAATTCAATTTAACTATATTTATTAAAATTTCCTTTTCTTTTCCATTTGTATTTTTTTAGAAATTTCAAATGCTTAATAACTTTTTTATTGTTAAAAATTTTTGAATAATAAGATACCATAAGTTTTCCTTTGACATTTAGACTACACCTCATGAATTCAGGAGTGATGTTGTCATTTTTTATATGCATTCAGAAGTGGTTGTTTGTACATCTTCTTTGAGAAGGGGGTTTTAGAATTGATTTTTACATTATAGGATGAGATCTTTGCTTTTGCAGTTTTATTAACTTAGAAGATTAGTGTATTATGTTCAGAATATGTTTTCTGTGTCATTTCTAGAATTTGGACATTTCTGATATATTCTGTGTGGCCCAATATATTACCAGTTTTCATAAACATTTTGTAAATCCATGTATTTTTTATTTCGAATATAAATCACTTGCAATGTTCCAAACATTATATAACTTGCTAATGATACTATTCTATTATATTTTGAGAGAAGAGAATTAATTTATTAACTAGAATATATGCTTCTTATTTCTCATGATTTTAGCTTTATGAACAATTTGCTATATAATAGTCATCCATAATAATAATAAAGCATTATTGTGAATTTCATAGTGTTGAGTTATATACTGTTGTTTCTACATCATTTTAGGTCTGAATCCTACTTTGTCTGATAATGAAGATCAAGGCTATTGACATTTTTCCATTTAGCTAGTGTATCTTTACCCATATTTTAATTATTGTGAAGCACTTTGTGGGTATCCTTTTAAATACTGTTGTGTTAGGCTTCATTTTGTGATTCAGCCTTAAGATATCTCTTAAAAAGTTAAAACTATTGATATTGATATTGTAGATATATTTTTTCTTTCTGAGTGCTGTCATCTGTCAAATACTCTGTTTTCGTGTTTGCTTTAAGATCTTTAGTTATCTTTCTTAAGTCATTTATGTTCTTTGTTTCTTTCAGTATTTATGGTTTCATATCTGCCCTAATGTTAAACTTATAGTTTTATTTTTACTTTGCATTCTTAGCTCTTTTTCTTGAGTTCATTAGTTTTCTACTCACCTTAAATAACTTTGTCATCTTCTCTTTTTGCTCTTTCTTGTCCACCACCCATTTTTAACCTACAAAATAGTATTTGTTGTCTACCTTTAGTATAGATATATTTATACTTCTATTGCTTTTTCAGTCTGCTTTGGTGATATTATTTGACTTTCAAACACTATAGTGAGGCATTAAATAAGCATTTTCAAATTTCTATTTTTTTCTCCCCCATTTCTATAAATTGTATCACTTCTATTTGTCAGAGCAAACAATATTGATGTTCTTTCTTTTTAAGGTATCCCAATCCTTAGATACTTTTCCCATTATTTTCCTCAGCCATATTTATTTGGCTGAGGTCCATCTACTATTGTCTTCAAGAGAGACCAAGTTTTATAAAAGCTGTTTGTTGCTTCCCAGCTTTTTTTCCTTCCCCTCCTCCTCTCCCTTCCTCCTCCTCCTTCCTTCCTCCCTCCTTCCTTCCTCCCTTCCTTCCTTTCAGTTTGATTTTTGTTCATGAACTCTGCCTACTCCTATGTCTTCAAGGTTTTTACTTACTTTCTCTTCCAATAGATTTAGAGTTTCTGTTTTAATATTGAGATCTGTGATCCACTTTAACTTGAATTTGGTGCATGGTGATAGACTTGGGTCTATTTTCAGTCTTCAGCAAGTGGCAAGCCAATTTTTCCAGCACCATTTATTAAAGAGGCTATCTTTCTTCCAGTGAGCTTGTTTGGTCCCTTTGTCAAAAAGTAGGTGGCTGAGTGTGTTTGTGGTTGTGGCTGCATCTTCCAGTCTGTTCCACTGATCCTCAGGTCTGTTTTTTAGCCAGTACCATGTTGATTTTATTGCAGTACCTTTGTAGTATAAATTCAGGTCAAGAATTGTGATTCCACCAGACTTGTCCTTGTTGCCCAGGATTGTTTTTGCTATTCTGGATCTCTTCTGGTTCCAGATGAATTTAAGGAATGTTTTCTCTAAATCTGTGAGGTATGCTAATGGTAATTTAATGAGAATTGAATTGAGTATATGTGCTGCCGAAGCGAGCACATAATGGGAATTGAATTGAATCTGTACAACAATTTTGTTAGTATGGCCATTTTCACAATGTTGGTTCTTCCTAACCATGAGCAAGGAATATTTTTCAATTTGTTGAAATCCTCTTTGATATCTTTCTTTAGAGTACTGTAGTTTTCATTGAATGGATCTTTTACTTCTTTTCTTAGATTGATTCCTAAATATTTCAGTTTTTTGGATGCTATTGTAAAAGTTAACGTTTCCTTAATTTTTGTCTCAGTCTGTTTGTTTGTGTATAGGAATGCTATTGATTTTTGGGTGTTGACTTTGTGTCCAACTACACTGCTGAATTTGTCAATTAATTCAAGGAGTCTTCCTATGGAGGTTTTGGGGTCTTCCATGTAGTATCATGTCATCTGCAAATAGTGATAGTAGATATATATATTTTTTTACTTCTTCCTTTCCTATTATTATCCATTTTATTTCTCTATCTTGTCTAATTGCTCTGGCTAATGCTTCCAGAACTATGTTGAATAGGAGTGGTGACAGTGGGTATCCTTGTCTTGTTCCTGAATTTAAAGTGAAAGCTTTTAGTTTTTGTCCATTTAGTATGATGTTGGCTGTTGGTTTGTCCTAGATGGCTTTGATAAGATTGAGGTAAAGGCCATCTATTCCTATTTTCTCTAGGGTTTTAAACATGAATGCATGTTGGAATTTGTCAAAAGCTTTTCCCACATCTATTGAGATGATCTTGTGGTTTTTGTATTTGGCTCTATTGATATGGTGTATTATATTAATTGATTTGCAAATATTGAACCATCCCTGCATTCCTGGAATGAATCCAACCTGGTCATGGTATATAACTTTCTTTATGACTCACTGCATTCTATTTGCTGGTATTTTATTGAGTATTTTGCATGTATGTTCATTGGGGAGATCGGTGTATAGTTCTCTTTTTTGGTTGGGTCTTTCTCAGGTTTTGGTATCAGTGTAATACTTGCCTCCAGAAATGAGTTAGGGAGAATTGCTTCCTTTTCAATTTCAGTGAAGATTTTGAGGAGTGTTGGCATTAAATCTTCTCTGAATATTTTATAGAATTCTGTTGTGAATCCATCGGGGCCTGGGCTTTTCTTTGTCAGTAAGTTTTTAATTACCTTTTCAATCTCATTAATTGATGTTGGGTTGTTCAGGATATTTATATCTTCCTGATTTAACTTTGGTGATTTATACATATCTAGGAATCTGACCATTTCTTCTGAGTTTTCTAACCTATGGGAGTAAAGATTTTCAAAGTAGGTATTAATGATCTTTTGAATTTCTGTAGGATCCGTAGTGATTTCATCCTTTTCATTCCTTATTGCATGAATGTGAGTTTTTCTTTGTTTTTTTGATAAGGTTGGCTAGGGGTGTATCAATTTTATTTATTCTTTCAAAGAATGAACTCTTTGATTCATTTTTTATAGTGTTTTCTTTGTTTCAGTTGCATTAATTTCTGCCCTGATCTTTAAAATCTCCTCCTTTCTTTGGGCTTTGGGCTTGACTTGTTCTTCAGTTTCTAAAAGTTTGAGGTATAGCATTAGGTTATTTATTTGTTCTCTCTCTGCTTTCCTGATGTATGAGTTCACTGCTACAAATTTCCCTCTGAGAACTGGGCTTTCATTGCATCCTGTAGATTCCAAAAGGTTGTATTTGTATTTTCATTTGTTTGTAGGTATTTCTAAATTTTGTCTTTAATTTCTTCTGTGACCCATTGGTTGTTCAAGAGGTTGTTGTCTAATTTCCAAGTGTTTATGGAGTTTTTGGAGTTCCTCTTGTGATTAATTTCCAAATTCCTTGCACTGTGATCAGATAATATGCATGGGATAATTTCAGTTCTTTTGCATTTAGGTAGGTATGCTCTGTGGGCTAGAATATGATCTGTTTTCAAGAAAGTCCCATGTGCAGCTGAGAAAAATGTGTATTCTGATGTTGTCGGGTCAAACACTCTGTATACATCTACTAAGTTCATTTGTTCACAGATTTGTTTCAGGTCTGTTATTTCTTTGCTGAGCTTTGTCTAGTTGACCTGTCTTTTTGCGTCAAAGGGGTGTTTAGGTCCCCTATTACCATAGTGTTATTGATTATTTGGTTTTTCATGCCTGTTAAGATTTGACTTATATAGTTTGGTGCTTCAAAATTTGGTGCATACATGTTTAGGATTGTTATCTCTTCCTCTTGCAGCTTTCCCCTAACTAGTAAGTAGTGACCTTCTCTATCTCTTTTGATTGATTTCAGTTTGAAGTTCACGTTGTCTGCAAACATAATAGCTACCCCTACTTTTTTCTGGGAACCTGTTGCATGGCGAATTGTTTTCCATCCTTTTACTTTCAGTCTATGCAGTTCCTTTTGAGTAAAGTGTGTTCCTATATACAACATATTGTGGGATTTTGTTTCTTAATCCACTCTGCCAGTCTGTTTCTTTCGACTGGTGAATTGAGACTATTTATATTAATGGTTATGACTGATCTATGTTGGCTAATCCTTGTCATGCTACTTCCTTGCTGTTGCTTTCCTACTTTTGCTATCTGTTTAATTGCTTGTTCTGCTTGAGGGTTCTTTTCTATTGTTGTTCTTGAGATTGTGGTCTCTTTTTTCTTCATCTAGAGTATCTTTTACTACTTTTTGTAATGTTGGTTTGGCACTCATGAAGTTCTTCAGTTGTTCTTTGTTATGGAAATATTTTATTTCTCCATTGAATTGGAAGGATAGTTTTGTAGGATACATCAGTCAGTGATGGAATCTGTTTTGTCTCAGAACCTGTAATAACTCACTCTAAGCTTTTCTTGATTGCATGGTTTGTGTTCAGAAGTCTGCTGTGATTCTGATGAGCTTTCTTTTATAGGTAATGTTTCTTTTCTCTGGCAGCTTTTAATATTCTGTTCCTTTGCTGGATATCTGAGATCTTGATTATTATATGTCTGCGTGTGGTTTTATTTTGGTTATTGGTAGTTGAGTTGTATATGCCTCGTTTTTATGCACATCAGAATTTTTTTCCATGCTTGTGAAATTTTCTGCAGTTCAGAAAATATTCTTTTTACGTCATTTGTGTCCTCTCCTACTGTTTCATTGACTCCTATTACTGGGACATTATTTCTCTTTGCCTCATCTTGCAGCTGGTGGATTATTTCTCCTGAATTCTTGTTGATTTTAAGAGATCCTTCCTTTCATGATCGCTAGCTGCCATGCTGTCTTCAAGATCTGAAATTCTATCTTCGGCTTCATTCAAGCAGTTTTGCAAGCTTTCAGCGGAAGTTTTGATTTCCTGGAAATCTCTCTGAGTCTGTTTCATGTGTTCTAATTCACTCTTAAATTGCTCATGTAATGTTTACACCTGTTGCCTATGTTCATCTATTGTTTTAATCTGTTTACATCTGTTGCATTTGTTCATCTATTTTTTATCTGTCTCTTCTCTAGATGTGCAGAGCATTTCTTTCATTATTACTGTCATTTCATTTTTTTGCCTGACGGATTATTTCTGATCTGATCTCTTCTATGTCCTGGTGGAGTTGTTTCTTTACTTCAGACGTGATCATTTCAGAGATTTCAGGTATGCGGCTTCCGAGTTCTCCTATGTCCAGTGTCTCCTGGACCTGTTCCGGGTGGAGGTGAGCCCTGAGACTGCATTTGCATCCCCTTCTTGTCATTTTGGATGTGAGATGAAAAGTGCTGGCCTACAGGCTACAGGAGCTAGTGAGTACCGCATATCAAACTCGTCCCCAGATGGGGGCGCGGCTTACCGGGGCCAAACTCCTTCCCTGTCCCAGAAGTGCAGGGCAGAATGCATGGGCAGGCCTCACCTGCCAAGAGATAGTGCCGCAGAGATGGCTGCTGAGGCGCTGCTGCACTGCTTCCCTGCTTCCCTGGGCTGAGCTCCTTCTCCGTTCCAAAGGCGCAGGGTGGGGCACAACTCTTTTTTTGTGGTACCAGGACCAAACTCAGGACCTTGCACTTGCCAGCAGGCACTTATCCCACTAAGCTGTATCCCCAGCCCAGAAATTTAATTTCCTCCTTGCATATTTAAATAATTTGCTCATTTAAAGTCTAGTAAACTACTAGATTCAGTCTGTGGGTTGCCTCTGGGTGGCCTACCCTGGGTTAGTTTTTTACTGGTTTACAGTTTATTTTTGAATATGTTTAGTGAGCTTTTTTTTTTTTATTCAAGGAAAATTTTGAATTATATCTTTAAATTTTCTCTTTCTTCTTAGGTACTCTGTTTGGGCACTGTAACAAAGTACTATAAGCCAGAGGGTGTGTGAACAGTGGAAATTTATTTTAGGGGACTGGAACTTCCAAGATCAGGGTGCTGGCAGATTCTGTGTCTTTTCTCATTCTCTTTTATTTCTTAGCTCTTATGTCTCACTCTATTTTCCATAGAGATTTTTTTTTTTTTTTACCTGAAGGGGATTTTAATTTTATCACTTTTGTGATTTTCCCCCTATTTCTTTCTTGAATCCTCATATTTCAATTGATTTCCCATTTCTTCTTCATGATCTCTCTTTAAAGACAGTTGTTCTATTTATTTTATAAAATCCATGAGAATATTTTTGATTAGAACTTTCATTTGTTCTTTTGTTGGAAGAATGAAATACTTTTGATCTATTGGTAAGTTTTATTGCTACTTTTTATTTGTTTTCTCCTAATAACCTCATGTCAATCTTTTCCATAATATAGGTGGTCCCTGACTTACAATGGTTTAACTTACGATCTTACATGTTAGAATTGTACAAAAGCCCTGTGCATTCCATAGAAACTGCTTGATTTGAAATGTTCATCTGACCCCAACGTAGTGATAGGCAGGCAGTGTAATACTCTTTTGCATTATACTGGGTATCAGCAGTTACACAGATGACAGGCAGCCACAGAGGGTAAACAGCTGTTATTCCATGGTAGACACTGTACTTAAAACATGCAGGTTAGATGTATTAAATGGATTTTGACATGATATTTGCAAACTATAGTGCACTTAGCAGAATATATTTCCATTATAAGTTGATGAGCATTCGTACTAGATAGCAAATGAATTGGCTTTGTCTGCCTTAATACCTTAGCTGAAGTGTTTGTGAGCAGAGAAGATCTAGATAGCCTTCTAAACTTTACACCTTAAGTGCAGTCTCATTAGTTCTACAGAGGTGTTGTGCTTGCTGCTAATGTGGTGCCTTCTCCATCTGTCATCTACCTATCTATCTGTCTATCTATCTATCTATGTATCTATCTAGCTCCATCCATCCACCTACCTACCTATCTGTTGACCTGTCTTCTGTCTATTTTATGTGTTTATTTCTACCTTTCTTGCTTTTCTAGTTTTAATTGTGTCCGGGAGCCTTCAGCAGCCAGTCATGCTTGCTACCATCTCCCACTTTTACACACAGTGAGGGGCTGGGGGAGTGCTGTCTTATGCTTTTATTATGAGTACTTGTTCAAGACAATGTAGTTTTACTGGTATTTTATGAGAACTGTCACTGTCATACTATTTAACCTCACTTTTCGCTTTTTCTTCTTGCTTCTGCCAGACCTCTGCTCTTTTGACAGGACAGTTTTGTTACAGAAAATAAAGTTTCAGCACTTCTGGGTACCAGACATGTCATGAAAATAATTTTGCCAGTAACTGGAAATCTGCCATTGAAGGGCCAATGCACTATTATTTTGAGCTTTTACTGCCCTTGTGTAGTTTCTGTGACATTTCTATTTAGTCTCCATTTCTTTAGCGAACCTATGCAAGTTTATTAAGCGTGCAGTTTCCAAGCTTGTTTTCACTTTCTTCCTCATTTTAGCCTATTACTTTTTTGAGGTCTTGAGCTCGTGCCACTCCCGTCTTAACTTTACGAGTATCTTGGATCACAATCAAGCACCATCACATCTGTCTATCCTGTCACATACGTAGGATGTGGAGGATTTTATCTTTTGATGCTAGAAGGTGAAAACTGGCATCTGTTGATTTTGTTCATATTATTGTTTCTTTGTATTTTAAACCTTGTGCATAGTTTGAAATAGGTACACATTTAATCTTAGTTGTAAAATAGCCAGGATTTACAGAGTTAGAATGGAGAAGTATTGCTCTTTCTCTCTCTTGTATTTCCCCTCTTGGATCCTGTGGAGTAGTGTCTATTTCCTACTTGAAAGCTAAGCTTTCCACATGAACTGTGTTGTTTTTGTATGACCATTCGAGGTTTGAATTTAGAATTTCAGTATTTAGAAAAAAGATCCTTGCTGTGGTCTTTTCAGGGCTAGGAGAGCATATCCTGAGTTAGGGAGTAAAAAGAACTCTGCATTCTGAGATGAATAACCTATGTCTATGTATCTGTCTGTCTGAGTGTCTGTTTCTCCATCTATTCATGTCTTATCCAGTATTACCCCAAAGTAAAGAAGCTTTTACCCATTTTTATAAATTCCTAATCCTCTAATGGAGATGATTATTTCCCTGAATTTTGCAAAGCTAACATCTGCAGATGTGATATGCAAATAAAGGAACTACTGTTGCTACCATGTAAAGACCAAGTGTAACCTTGGCAGTCTTGTTGCCTTTCTCTAAATACCTACTGTGCTGATTGTCAAGGATTTTTGCAAACATTAAAATTTTGTAAATAAAAAACTGAATGCCTTTGCATCTGCCTTGTCCATTTAAAAGTGACATTTCACTTATGACAGACAAAGGGAAAGTTCTTGTCCCATTTACTTATGGATGAATAATAGAGAATTAATTAGTATAAAGCCTTAAATTAGGATTGTGATAATGTTTTGAATTATAAGTATTATATTTATTAAGGATAATAAGATGACAGATTAAAGACCTTCAAAATATGTAACATTAGATATGGAAAGATGAAGCTTCTTGGACACAATGGTGCATGTACACAGATCGACACCAGAGGTTAACTATTGACAAAACAATCAATATAATTGAATCATTATAATTGAATAGCCTAGCTATTCAATTCGTAGTTCACTTGGCCTACTGGACTATTGTCAAATTCTTCCTCAAAGCACAGAGTAGGTTCCTAGCAGAGGTGTGGGTAATGATTAGCTTATATAAATCTCTGAAGCAATTTCAGTAAATTGAATCAAGGAAATAATTAAAGTGTATAATAGCCTTCTATTTAAATTTATTCTTAGCAGTGCAGTTTCTTATTTCTTAAATTTGTGCTATGACTTTAATTCTTTTTGTCAAGATTTTAAGAAAATCATCATTCTAACCAGCTGGCACCATAATTGCTTTAGGAAAGGAACTGTACCTGGAGAGGTTCACTTGATAAGTTACTTAGAGTGAAAGGTGAGGGACTTTGAGGACTGTAGCCTTGGCAACAGGCTAAGTTGTTTTGCATGAGAAAATGGGAAATGCTTATTTTGAACTACTATAAAGCAATGAATTGGAAGGATGAGGTAATTATTAAAAAGCTTTCTGGAGGTTCACATGCAGTTTGATCTGTTTGGATGTATATATGTCTGGAGAATACCATGGTGATAAACATAAGCTCCACCTCCTAAAGTCTCCTTGTATCTAGTTTCCTTTATTTTGTCATAAGAACACTGAGCCTGAGATCTAAACTCTTTACAGTTTTGAAGTACACAGCGCTCTGTTGTTAACTGCAGATACTACACTGGATACTAGCGCGATCATCTTATATACCTACAACTTTATACCCACTGAACAATTGTTCCTTCCACCTGTCTCATCACCTGGGAACTGGCATTTTATTTTTCTGCCTTTATAAATTCAACTATTTTTTATTTTAAAAGAAAACTTATTTTGTATATTTAAGGTACACAGCATAATTTTACAGGGCCATAGAGAAAAAAGTTACCATTGTGAAGCAAATTGTCTTATCTGTCAACTCACATAGTTACCTTTTTTGTTCTGTTTTGTGGTAGCAAGAGCAACTGAAATCTAGTCCTTTCGTATGAAATCCAGATACAGTACACTTTTCCTAATTGTAGTCCTCGTGTTGTGGACTAAGTTTCTGGACTTGTTCATCCCACCTACTTTCTATTTTGTAGCCTCTGAATTATATCTCATTTCCTCCCATTCCCCTGTCCCTAGTATCTCTGTTTATATGAATTTCTTTTCAAGATTCCAAATACAAATGAGACCGTGAAATAGTTTCTTCTGTGTCTGGCTTGTTTCACTTAGCATACTGTCCTTTCCACTCATCTGGGTTGTGGCAGATGGCAAGATCTCATTTTTGTTGTTTTTGTTGTTTTTGAGAGAGAGTCTCACTGCCATTCAGCCCTGGCTTTGAACTTGTGGCGATTCTCCTGACTCAGCCTTTTGGTTACTAGGATTACAGCTGTATGCTACCACACCCAGCAAGATCTCATTCTTTCTTACAGATGAAGAATATTCCACTGTATGTGTGAATACACACATACATCTACAGGTTCTTTCCTCATTGGGCAGTAGCGGGCACTAAGGTGCTTTTCCTATTGTGGCTACTGTCAATAGTGCTGCAGTGATGGGATTGATTCTCATCACATGGCGGTGATTTCATTTCTTGGGTATATGCCCAGAAGAAGGCCTGTTGGATTATGTAGTAGTTCTATTTTAATGCATTGAAACTTTCCTACTGTTTTCCATAGCAATTCTTCCAGTCTACGTCTCCATCAACCATGTACAGGAGATTGTCCTCAGGGCATATGCTAGTGTTAGGCAGCTACTTTTGATGACTGCACACAAATCTCCTTGGGTTTTTTTGTTGTTGTTGTTGCTGGTATATTGTTTTCATTTCGTGTATATTATTTACTTTCAGTGAACTTTATTCTTGTTTCTCTTTTAGTTGCAGAATGCTAAGTGCTAGCCACACATCATAGATATTAATGTCTATATTGCTGTCGTCTCCTTTCCATTTTTCTCGGTGCAGAACATGATCATTTTTCTAGAGTGCAACTTGGTTTTACATTAACTAGGTGTGAACAACGTGTGCTTAAGTGTAATTAACTTTTTCCTGAGGACCTCAGAGTTGGTTCCTCACATTGCCTCAGTGTCCTTCAAACATCATCCATGTTAGAGAAAGAGAGTACAAACAATAAGATTTACACTGTAAATTTCCCTTCACTTACAGATTTTTAATTTAACCAGTCTTTATTGCAATAACATATATTCACTTGTATTCAAATAAATGTTATCACTTAGTTGTAGCTTTTTCTTTGTAAAGTTTTATGTAGGTTTAGGGTTTTATTGTAATATTTAGGAGAATACTGTCTAGACACTATGAAATTTTAAAAATGTATAATCTTTAGGGTGATGTCTTAAAAAGTGGCACTCTTATTCGGTAACACTGTAAGGTAAAGATCGTACATCAAAATAGTATCAATTCTATAAGTTAAAATAAAGAATATGTCACTTATATTTTTAGGGAATATTTAGCTAGAACATTTAGTCTGTTCTGTAGACAAAAGAAAATAGAGCACTGGATATGTTAGAGGTAATAGTGATAGTTTGTGACTAAATTGCTAATAAAATCACAAGTATCTTTTCCCTCTTGTTTTCTTCTTTCTGTCCTATCATTCTGAGTTTCTTAAAGGAAATACATGGAGAAAAGTAAGTCTTGATGGTAGAAAAGATTGCATTACATAGAGACTTCAGAAGAAGGAGAAAGTTTACAGGAAGCCAACTAGGAAGAACACTGAAGGTCAGTATCTACCTTCTCAGAGTCTAGTTTGACCCTGTCCCTTATCTCATCTTACTTGTGGGACATCCATCATATTCTCTGGGCACATTCAGTTATAATATTTGAAAATTAAGAACAGTTAATTTTATTGTTAGTGATGCTTTGGGGGGGATCATTTTAATATCCCCCTCCAAAGTGCTATGACATGCATTATGAAAAACAAGTGATATTTTTATTATTGATGTTGGTAATATATTTATAGCAGTGTTTGAAATACCTGGGAATACCCATGTTGTTGAAAATGTATAATTATGAATTGCCACTCTGGTAAAAGATTACCATGGTTACATCAATTAGTGCTTTCTTGAGTTTTGTGCATGAGTTTGTAGATTTAGACATTTCTATATTCAGGTTTCATTAATACAGTAGATCGTTTTCTGTCAGTTATGAAATAAAAGTGTCTTGAAGACAAGTTTTTCCCATTCTTTAACTCAGTTGATGGTATGATGCTCAGTGTTGTGTATGTGGGAACTGAATTACTCAGAAAATTAAACTGACTATAGGAGGTAACTTCTAGATCTGCATTTCTCATTTGAAATTGTGTTTGAACTTATTTTATCATGTAGTGTTGAAAGAACAACGTGTATGGTAGGAAAGAGAATTCTACATCCCGAGTGCAGCTAGACTACAGGCTGTGGTGTTTCATCTGATTCAGGCGCGCTGCAGCTATGAATGCTTGACTGCACTTACAGTCACCCAGAGCTGTTAAAGACCTAAGCTTTATAGCAGGGAACTTTCAGCCCCATAAATATTGTGTACTCTCAAGTAAATCCACAATATTTGCAGCAGGATTTGTTCAGTACCTTCACCTCTCTTTTTTTTCTGTGATAAAGTCTTTGTACACAATTGTTTGGTTGTCTTTTTTTCTTTAATCCCTTGATGCTTAGAAAAAAATGTCTAGAGAGGAACAAACCTAAGACACATCCAACTGGAAAATTTTATGTCAAGAGATATACACAGGAGTAAACCTTTTCTACTGAGGTAGTAAACCTTCAGGATACTCCATATTTGCTGTTGTAACTTAAGAAACAGTAAAAGAAATACATCATTAATTTGGAGAAGATTTCTACAGTGAGGTTTTTCATTTACATTTTTGTGCATTGAGAACATTTGTTTTTATTGTTCTTATTAAAAGCAATGTTAAGTTTAGAAAACTCTCCTTGTGAGTTGAGGGTATAGCTCAGGGGTGGAGTGCTTGCCTGTGTGTTAAGGCAAAAATGCTCTGTGTGCATTTGTATTTGTGTGTGTATTTGTATTTGTGTGTGTGTATCATTTGGATATCTCAAGTCATTAATACTTAAAACCTTGGCTAATGCATAATTGTCCTGTGAACTGTTTGCATATATAAATGTGATCTGATTAAAATATCTCTCACTGCAATTCATCACCTGGTCTGATTTATTTTCTCTGATGGTCTG
This sequence comes from Dinomys branickii, assembly GCA_004027595.1. Taxonomy (NCBI): domain Eukaryota; kingdom Metazoa; phylum Chordata; class Mammalia; order Rodentia; family Dinomyidae; genus Dinomys; species Dinomys branickii. Next base: position 220,862 of record PVLD010000743.1, on the reverse strand, counting down.
GTAGGTGATCATTTCTTTCTTTACTAGTCTGTGTTCCCTTGTAAAGATAAAACTGGATTAAACATACTGTATAAGTTTTGATCCATCTTTCTAGCAGTTTTAGATGTATATTTTCTTCTTTTAATATGATATAGTTAGTAAATTAGATCTTTTGTTATAAGAGAAATAAAGGTATCTTTTTTGTTTTAAAACAGTTGTTTACATTCTTTATTCAAATGATCACTTGCTCAGAAGAATAATTTAAGGAGAGAAATAATCAGAAAATTAAACTGGATATAGAAGGCAACTGTTAGTCCTATATTTTTTGTCTGAAATTATTTCTGTATTGGTTTTATCATTTAGAAGCTCCATGCCTCCAAAGAATCATGTTTGAGATGTGGAAAAAAAATTAAGTCCTGATACTGCTGGAAACAGAGTGTTTTGCTAGTTGATTCTCAGATTTTAGAACTCCTAGTATAGGTCTTTGAAAATATAAAGTTGGTGTAGCTATATTTTGGAAAGGTTCTATTTTATGGTATTCTTATTACCCCACCCCTTTGTGCTACATGAAGGTTTCTAAAAAGTGATAGTGACAGGAGGTCGGGAGCCGCCCGTTTCTGGGGGAGGTGCCTGGGTGGTGAGCCATAGTCCCGCGTGTACATAAAGATAAGGAGAGATGGAAGTTTATTTGCAGAATCTATCAGAGGATGTATATGTACATTTCCAGGCTCTGGTTTTAGGAATGTGAAGTGAGTTCATATTTTGTCGTTAGGTCCTGATTTGGGGCGTGATTTAGTAGGAGAAAGAGGGTCTTATATAATAGAGATGTGGCTCTTCTTACATTCTGTGCACACGTGTAAGCTGTGGGGAGGGCACTTTACCAAGGAAAGCACACTGAGAATGTTTGTATTTCTGTGAGAATTTACTGGAGAAAAGGGCTTTTGAAATAGTGATGCATGTTCAATGAAAGATAAGTATTTCTGATATCATTTTTCTGGATTTTTCTTTAACATTGTGCTTATATCTTTATTATAGTAATTATATTTTAATGATTAAACTCTTTCATAATGTTCCTCCTAACTTTGCAATATTTTCTATTTATTTTTTAATTCCTAGTGACTGGCTGAGTGCTTGACACATAGCAGGCACAAATAAATAATCAAGTGAATTTTTATGTGATTGTTTGATCTTTAGTAACCCTTTAAAAAACAAAAGAAATAGCTGCTGTGAAAGTAGTCTCTGTGCAGCTTCAAAAAGAGAAAGGCAGGCAGAGGTGAGTGAAGGAAAGAAGGGCGGACACGGGGTTTATGGACGTTAGATGCAGGGATGAGAGCTCGAGTGGTTCTTTCTCATCACTCTTGTGTAGCCTGTGGTTTGTCATCAATTTGTATATAAAATTATTCCTTTAACAGAGTTTTACATAAGACTAAAGGGATGCTTTATGGATAATGAGAGGCAATACTGAGGCTAATCTGTGGGCAAATGTTTATTTTGATGGATGGAGGTGAAATACAGAATGGATAGGGAGAAGCTGGGGGGTTGGTTTCTCTGCTCCACCAAATCACATATGACTAGAAATTGCAACCAGACAGCAATCTGTGAAGGGAGTGGTAGGAGTGTCGCCGTCTGGTGCCTGCTGTGGATGTCTGGCACCCAACAGTACCAGATTTGGTGGTACGTGGGGCTTCTGTTTAGGAAACTGCCAACTTGTTTTTTCTTGAAAAGTGAATTCTGGCTTTGTTTCTGCATTTTTGTATGGTATTTAAAAATCTCATAATTGGAAATTTGTTTAGTACATCAAAAACATTAGATCTCATTTAATTTTTCTATAGAATGTTGTAATTCTCTGTGTGTACACTTCCTGTTGATTTTGCAACAGTAAGGTCATGTTAGTGCTTTTAAATTTGCTAGCATTTAGGTCTAAGATAGGCACAATTCCTAAATCATCTGCCCACTCCTATCTAGTGATTTCTTAAAATATATTTTGAAATGATCATGTTTTTGTCTCTTTTATCCTTTTGTTTTTATGTTTGAATCACCTCCCTCTGATGAATTTCTCATTTTTCTTCCCAAAGAAAAGGAAGGATATGAAAGCTGTGCTGTGCTTTTGCTCCTCTTTGTTTTCATTGGAACACAGAAGCAGAAGAACTGAGCTTTTCTTTCTATTGTTTTTCTTACTTTGGATGCAAGCTCCTAGGCTGTTTATTCTGTAGGGATACATGTGTGTGAGCCGATTGCTTCAGTTCCCTCCCTTTTGTCCTCTTCTATAACTATTATCTAAAATTTGTAGTTTTTAGGACTCATTTTGAAAGTTAACTTAAAAACTTCCCTGTTAGTAAAGTTCTTCATATGTATTAGATAAATGTCAGAAATGAAAATGTCATCTAAGTATGTCTTCTCTACTTTCCACTCACAATTAATAGGGCCGGGATCCACACAGTGGTTCAAGTCATCTACTCAGGAATTGGTCGAGATTTCTTCTCATTCACCTTCTGTTTCTGAAGAGGCATCAAATGTTACTTGCATAGTCCTTATTGCATTGTTGTTTTGTGGTAGACTCCTGTGTTGTCCATGTTCCTCAGGTCTTTGTTCTTTTACCTGCCCTTCTAGGTTTCTTGACTAATTTTTGTTTTTCTTACTGTCAGGCCTGATTATTCATTCTCCTGTTTGAAATCCTCCACTGGGTACTCTGAGCTTTCAGGTGGAAATTCAAACTCCTTAGCATGACATACAAAGCTGTTATGACCTGACAGTCTTATTTCTACTATTTCACCAAAATACTGCATATTGAGGCCATAATTAATTTTAATCCCATATAGTGTGTTATACTACTGTGATTTTTCAGTACACCCTTTCTGCACCCTCAGAATTCTCTTTATCCCTACTGTGGTTTCAACAAATACCCTCAAAAGCCCATTGGTGTAAAGCTTTGGTGGTTGGTCTATGGCATTATCAGGAAATTCTGGAATCTTTAAGAGGTGGGACTTATGGACGTTAGGTTGTTATCCCCTGAACAGATAATGGGACTCTCTCCGCCTTTTCCTCTTCTTTGTCTTTGTCTCTCTGCTTCTTCGCTGCTATGAACTGCATAGATTTTTCTATGTCTCAGGTCCCTGCCATGTTGTCCTGTGCTAGCACAGGCCCAAATCAGTGGGGCCAAGAAACCATGGACTGAAACCTCTAAAACTGTGAGCCAAATTAAACCTTTCCTCATTTTAAGGTGATTATCTTAAATATTGTATCACAGTACTGGAAAACTGACTGACAAAGCTTCTTTACCTTCATGTAATTAATTCCTTCCAGGCTCTTCAACACTGGGAAGTGCTGTTACCTCACTAATGTCTAATTTAGATACCACTCACCATCAGCTTGGGTGCGGCTTCTTCTTATACTTATATTGTGTTAATACTGTTAGTTCTTCATTCCTCTATGGTAAGCAGAGGCCCCAGGGACTGTCAGTATCATTTGTAGTCATATTCTGTGAATATATGGGTAAATTAATGTAACAAATATTTTATTACTTTTAAATTTTTCTCTACATTTTAATTCACTTTGAAGCCTTGATATCTTTGAAGTATATTTATTTTTAAATCCTAATGATGAAATTTGATTTGAGCAATAGCAGCCTTCATCACTGACTCAGAACATTATCAAGATTGGTACTGTCACCTCTATGTTGAGACATATAATCCAACATAAAAGCCATAAACAACAAAATTTAATCCAAAGAGCTCAGCTTAAAACTAAGGAGCAGTAGACTTAAATATCAAATGCCTTTTGTGTGCGTTCCTGTTTCATTTTTTAAAAGAAGTTAACATTTAATAATTTTACATATTTAAAGAGTATAGGGAAATGTTTTAATGTTAATCAAATTAGGATAATTAGCTTTTCTATTTCTATACCATTTCTTAATATTTGGAGCCTTCAATCTCCTCTCCTAGCTCTTCATAAAATATGTAATGAGTTAAAATAAATCAGGCACATAAAGACAAATACTACATGTCGGTTCTTATCTGTGGAGGCTAACACAAGTTGATCAGAATGTAGAAAAGTGATTGCTAGAGGTTGGCTGGGGGATGGATAGAGGGAGATTGTATAACGGCTCTCTAAGCAGTTTGTTAGGAGGGGTAAGCCCTACTGTTGCATACCACGGTAGAGTGGTGATAGTTTCCATTTCGTTTTTTTATGGTTGGTTAAAAATGTCAAGCTTTTAAAGGTTAGTGTGATGGTAGTAAGTCCTCTTCAGGGTGTAATTGATAAGTTTAAACATAAACTTATCTTTTGGTGGCTGTGATATATAAAGCCATACTGCTGAAAAATTCAAAAATAAGATATTTAAGAGCAGTATTTAAATATAAAAATATTCATGATTGAGAAATATTATATTAATAACCCTTAATTTTATATGCTGTTCTTAGGGTAGAAGTAGTTTTGTGAAAGATGCAGAGCATCCTCTTAAATTGATAAAATAAAATCTAATAGAAAGAGGATATTTTATGATTTAACCTATCAAATGAGAATCCTTCTTCAGAACTGTCACAGTGAAAAGTAATTGTGGATTTAAAGTGCTTTTCTAACTGAGTTTTAGAAGGCCACAGTTTATCTTTTTGGTGTGTGTTGACCAAAGGTTTGTGAAGAAGACCGAAGACATTCAGCAACAGCTTGCATCTTACCGGATATTAGTACTGTGCACCCAGAGGAAGTTAATCATTCCATGTGAAACTTTCAAAACCATGAAACACTGTTTCTACTTTATGTGTGTTTCATCCCTTTATGCCCCCTTCTTAAATGTGAAAGGTTCTGCTGAGCATGAATGAAAATGTCCACAAGAGTGTACAAATACCTTGTTATCATGGTACTTTTTGGAGCACTGTGTACTAAGTTGCTATGGTTTCAATAAGTGACCCTCAAATGTCTATGTATTAAACTTGAGCCCCAAGTTGTACTATTTGGAGGTGCCCTGAACCTTTAGGATGTGCAGCATAGTGGGAGATTTTTAAGTCATTGGAAATGTGCTCTTGAAGGAGACTGTGGAACCCAAACCTCTTCTTGTCTCATTTTGTTTCATGGCTTATAGGCTGAGTGGTTGGTTCTGTTCCATGGTCTAGCCATGATATTCCACCCTGGTAAATGGCTACAAGCTTTGGAGCCACTCAGTCTTGGATGGAAAACTACAAACTGTGAGCCAAAATAAACCTTTCCTTCTTTTAAGTTAATTGCCTCAGCTATTGCTGTAGTAACAGAAAGCTGACTAATACACAAGCCCTCTGAATATATCTTCCCATTGTAACCTCTTAGACTATAAGTCTCATCTCTAAATGAGGAGATCAAGACTTATACCAAGTGAGTATTCAGTGGTAGTCAGAAGTGAAGATGATATAAAACCAAAACCTTAGAGATCAGTAGCCTCTTTTGTTATTTAGTTGAGGAAACAGATCCAGAGAGGTTCAAGGACATGAATAGATTCGCATAGTTATTGGCCAAATGGGAGATAAATCTTGTTCTTCCTTGACTTTTATCAATGTTTTCTTGGTTATTATTTTTGGTAGAACTTCTTGTATCTATACAGTACTTAATAAATGTAAAATTGACAATGATAATATATATATATTTTATAATCAGGTAATATTATGTATGTATACCTGTATCTATATATCTGTACATGTGAGAAGAAAGATATAAGGGTTAAAAAGTTCCAGTTCTTCATCTACTCAAGTGCAAATGTAGAGAGAAAAAATCTAGGTGAAGTGATAACACTCCTTTCTGTCCTTGAAAGTATCTTCAGCCAGAGGCCAGTACGATGCTCAGAGAGAATGTACAAAATTGCTTTAATAAGTCAATTTCAGAAGGGTTTGACTTTGTCAAAAATATTCTATATCTTCATGAAAAATAATAAGGAATCCAAGAGAAATATTGAACGTTCAGGATTTTCTCCTGCTGCATCAGAGCATTTGAGGAGCTGGAGAGAGACTTATTTTTCCTTTGATTGACAAATCGGTTGGTTAAGATTGTCAGGCAGAACATGCTTTTTCAAGAGTTTGATCCTTGGCCTTTCACAAACTAAAATACTCTTAAGTGCCAGGTTTTAAGCAAATTACTTTTGATTATGGCATTGAGAAATAAAAGGATGCCAACTTCTTTTTACAATCCAAATACTAATTAACATTACTAAAGATTACACCACTTATTTGTAGAGAAGCTGTTTGATAAAGTGGAAGAATGTGAGTAACTGCTTCTCAACAGCTACATGACCTTGGAAAGTCATTTCTTTTTATGTCTGTTTTCTGTGGAGTAGACATTATACCCCTCTACTTCATTGTATTAGTGCAATGCCTATTAGACAACCTTGGACAATGTAATGCTGTAGGTCAAGGCTGCAAACCTTTTATGTAAAGGGCCAGAATTAATATCTTCTGCTTTGTGGGCCATAGTTCTCTGTTGCAAGCACTTAACTCAGCTACCATAGTGTAAAAGCAATCATAAATGCCTCATAAACAAGTTAGTGTGGTAGTGTTTGAAAAAAAATTCATGGATACTGAAATTTGAATTTCATGCAGTATTTATATATCACTAAAGACTACTTTTCTTTTGATTATTTCCCTCAAGCATTTCAAAATGTAAAATGCACCCTGGATGTTAAATGCTGTGCAAAAGTATATGGATTTGTCCCAAAGCCTGCAGTTTTCCAGCCTCTCTGTAGGTGATTGCCTAGCTATATATCACTTTCAAATGTGGAGGAATTGTAGTGTGGTGGTGATGTGGGAGGATTGCATTTACTCAGCCATCTAGATGATTAACTTCAAGATCTTTCTTTGATACTTAGAACATGATATTGAGCTTGGCATAGATTCCCGGCTAATGTGGGAAAGGAATGATCTCTGCTATTTGCCTTCTTCAGAGTTGTCCAAGGTAGTGAAGACAGCACACTGCATTTGCACATCTCAGGGTTGAACTGATGCAAATAAATAGTGTCCGCATTCCTGTCCAAAACCAAATCTCTCAGTTCTGAGGTCTCAGCACTTTTCCAGGCACAGCAGGCTAAAACTTGGCATACAGACTATATGTTTCAATATAAAATGCTCATCTTTCTTTTCATATTTTGCTATATTCCAGAACTATTTTCTTGATATTAAAGAGATTGAAAATGGGACACATCAAAAAGAAAACAACCAAAGGGAAAGAAGTGCTCATTTAACTTTATTCTCTAGCAATTGTTGGCTGAATAGATTAGTATTAAAAGCATTTCACAATTTAAAATTTTTGTCTTGGTTATTAGTATGATGGCACTGGTTTTATGTGGTTATTAGCATTGGGATGAAGACACTTCTGTCACAAAGCTGTGCTCTGGAAAACATGGCACTGCACGACTGGTAAGTGTGGTCAGTACAACTTTTTATTTAAGAAAAGAAATGGCTACTAAGGAGGCCCACAAAATCATAAATTGATAATAATCCTTATGCCATTATTTTAAGCATAATAGTGACAACATCTGAAACAATATTTTGGGGTTTCTACCTATTTAAATCTTTAAGGCTGTCTGCATCACTTCCCTGTAGATGATAGAATGTTGTCTGCATCTAACCTAAATCTCTTTTCTGAAGGGCTCTAGCAGATTATTTCCCTCCCCAGAAATAAAGTGATTGATAGAAAATAGAGGGTTAGACTTCAGTGTCTTAATCCCCTATTAATGGGCATCTGCCTGATTAAATATAAGGTATAAAATTGTAAGCACCAAACATCGGATGAGAGATGCCAAAGGAAACTATTAGCTGAGAAGTACTAGGAGACTCCGCATTGCGGGAGGCGGATGTGTAAAGAAACAATTAAAATATAACTGCCAAAATGGGGATGTATGTGCAGGTTTCAAGACCTTTAAAAAGGATTATTTTACTAAAATACTCTATTCACTCTAAATATGTGTTTTAATTTGGTAAGATTAAAGTTTCCAAATCTAAGTTTCTCTCAATTTCAGCTTCATCCCCTTTACAAGTGTTTCCATATCCTCTAATTTCTTGCTGTACTGTAAGGAGACAAGAGTCTTTAAAAAATAAATACTCAGCTCTTTGCAATCAAAATGCTGAATTAAAACATAAGTATAAAATACTGAATAGAATAAACCTTGGTGTGTACAGTGGAAAGATCCCAATACTCTTCTTCTTCAAATGATTGTGGTGCCCTCTTTCAATTTTCTTCAACTGCATTGGGTATTTTCCTCTACAGAGTGCATCAAAATACAAAAACAGGTATAAAACATTGATCTCATATAGATTCCTTAGGAGTTTATACCTATGGTAATTGGTTATTTATAGCATAGAAAATAATGACTTTCGGTGGTCATTTCACGTTTTACTTTCACCTTTATCTTGAGTATTACTTTGCAGGGGATTTTTCTGAAGAGTAATAAAGACATGCTAACAAGTATAAAAAACAAAATAGTATCACGGTGTGGAAGCTGGAAAGTAAAACAATCATTGTCACGGGGTACGGGGCATACTGCTGCATGTTAAGTGCTTTGCTCTTATAATTCAGATTTATGTCTTGTAAAGAGTACAAACTTACATGGTATTGACTTCATGGCTGCTCACAAAGTTATTGAAAAGGTTAAAGGTAAAAGTCAATATACTATTCTCTACTAATTTTCCACAAATCCCATTGACTTATTTTTACTTATGACTCTTATTTCATAAAATCCTATGGTAGTGGGTTATTTCTAAACATGGTAGCATATTTCAGGGTTTCAGAAACTTTTGGTATGGAAGAGAGAAGAGAAATGATGGTATTTTCCTGTCTCTAAATTCAACATAGATTTTAAACAGTAAAAGAGGTTTGAGGGATCATCCAGTCCTGTGCTTTCATTTTTTAAAATACTTATTTTAAAAATAAAAGAAGGAAAACATATTAACAGACATCCATTTACAAGATAGCAGAAGAACAATCCAAACAATACAGAGTTAGAGATAAAGTTGTAGGAAATTAACAATGGTTGTTGTTTACATATTGGTATCTTCAAAGTGATTTCTCAGGAAAACAAACAGAGATATGCAAGATTGATCAAATAAGTAATCATCGACTGTTCCTTTCAGGAAAGCAATAGAAGACGGCTAGCTATCTCTTAGCTATCCTATATATACCTACATACATAATTTCCCCTTCTTTCCCTTCTCTTTTCCCACACTCCATTTGCCCTTTACTTTTGAGCAGTTTCCTTTTGTTTCACAATGTCTATCATACCTTCTAATTTTTATTTACTCTTTCAGGTTCTTACACTAGTGAGACAATACGTTGCTTACACATGGAGGTCTGATTTATTTCACTTAGGGGTATGGTCTCTAGTTGTAACAACTGACCTGTAAAAGCCTCGAGTTTATCTTCCTTTATAACAGAATAATATTGCATTATATAAAAATGCCAGAATTTTTTTATCCAGTCCTCAGTGGATGGACATCTGGGTTGCTTCCACATTTAGCAATTACAAATTGTGCTGCTAAGAACATGGGTGTACATATATCGCTGTGATATGATGTTTTAAGTTCTTCTGGGAAAATACCCAGCAGGGGAATAGCTGGGTTGAATGGGACCTCCAGACCCAGTTTGCTGAGGAATCTCCAAACTGATTTACACAGTGGTTTCACCAGTCTGCATTCCCACCAGCAGTGGAGAAGAGTTCCTATTTCTCCACAGCCTCACCAGCATTTGTTATAATATCTTAATGTTAGCTATTCTTACTGGGGTGAGACAGTTTTGAACTAGCAAAATTTTCATTTCTAAAACAAACTTTGGGATAAAGAAAACGTGATATTTATACACAAGGGAGTACTCTTCTGCCATAAAAGGGATAAAGGACTCATTTGTAGGAAAATGGATTCACCTTGAGACCATAATGTTAAAGGAAATAAATTAGACACAGAAGCTTATTTCTTACATAGTTTCTTAAATGAGAAACCCAAAACATGAAGAGCAAAAATAAAAGATAGATAAGAGGAAGTAGGGAGACTGATCTGTTGCAAGAGGGCAGGGGACCAGGTGAAGTAAAACATTTTTAAACATTTTTAAATGGGGTGGGGAGTGGTAGAGAAGGAGGCGACAAAAGAGTTAAGATATATTATATCCAGGTACCTACTACTCATTGCCAGGGATGTAATCATTGTGTACCGTAAACATGTAGTAATAAAAAACATGGGAAAAAGGAACAATGGTAAATGGTAAAGACATAATATATATGTATGTATATGCATATATAGGCTTGTTTATGTAGAGATATATGTGTGACAAAGTGTTTAAGCGGTTTATATTTTATGAATGTTAGAAAACAATACCTATGACTATTGGGTTAAAGGCATAACTTGAAGGTAAATTTCATTTATTTATTTATTTATTTATTTTTATTTTAAAGATGAAAGAACAAAAACATCTTAACAAACACACATACATTTAGAAAATAACACCAACACAATACGAGTGATACAGAATCTCAGACAAGGTGGTAGGAAATTAACAATGGTTGTTGTATTGCATATCGATATCTTCAATTTGGATACCCAATTAAACAAATATAGACGTGTAAGACTGATCCTACACTTAAACGTTAACTGTTTCTTTCAATAGGGCAATAAAAGTCAGTAGTACCACTATTTAGCTATCTTGTGTATATATATATATATATTTTTCCCCCTTCTTTCTTTTATCCCTCATCCCAGTTGTTCTTTCCTTTTGAGCAGTTCTCTTCCCTTTCACAATATCTATTGTACCTCCTAGATTTTATTTACTCTTTCAGGTTCTCACACTAGTGAGATAATATGGCATTTACACATGCAGGTCTGATTTATTTCACTTATAAGTATGGTCTCTAGTTGTGTCCATTTTCCTATAAAAGCCTTGAGATTATCTTTCTTTATAACTGAGTAATATTCCATTATGTAAATATACCACAACTTTTTAATCCATTCCTCAATGTGTGGGCATTTGGGTTGTTTCCATGATTTAGCTATTACAAATTACATTGCTGTAAACATGGGTGCACATATATTACTGTGGTATGATGTTTTCAGTTCTTCTGGGAAAATACCCAGAAGGGGAATCGCTGGATTGAATGGGATCTCTAATCCCAGTTTACTGAGGAATCTCCAAACTGATTTCCACAGTGGTCTCACCAGTCTACACTCCCACCAGCAGTGGAGAAGGGTTCCTTTTTTTCCATAGCTCTGCCAGCATTTGTTATGGGTTGCTTTTTTAATGATAGCCATTGTTACTGGGGTGAGATGGAATCTCAACATTATTTTAATTTGCATTTCTCAAATGACAATGATGTTGAACATTTTCTCATGTATTTATTTGCCATTTGTAGTTCTTTATCTGAGAAGTGTGTGTTCATCTCAGATGCCTATTTTTGGATTGGGTCATTGAATTTTGGGAGGCTGATGCTTTTTAATTCTTTATATGTTCTAGATAGGAGTCCTTTATCAAAGGGACAGTCAGCTAGAATTTTTTTCCCAATTTGTGGGTTTTCCTTTTACTCTGCTGGTGATTTCTTTAGATGTGCAAAATTTTTCAGTAGGGCGAGATTCCAGTTGTTGATTCTCTGAGGTATTTCCCATGTAGTTTGGCTTTTGTTCATGAACTCTGTGTCTACTCCTATGTCTTCAAGCTTTTTATCTACTTTCTTTTCCAGTAGATTGTGTTTCGATGTTTTAATATTTAGATCTGTAGATCTGTAATCCTTTTTGACTTGAATTTGGTGCATGGTGATAGACAGGGGTGTAGTTTCAGTCTTCAGTAAGTGGTGAGCCAGTTTTTCCAGCACCATTTATTAAAGAGGCTATCTTTCATCCAGTGAGCTTGTTTGGCCCCTTTGTCAAAGATAAGGTGGCTGAGTGTGTTTGTGGTTGTGGCTGCATCTTAGTCTATTCCCTTGATCTTCAGGTCTGTTTTTTTGTATCATGTTGATCTTATCACAGTAGCTTTATAGTATAATTTCAAGTCAGGGATTGTGATGCCATCTGCCTTGTCTTTGTTGCCCAGGATTGTTTTTGCTATCCTGGGTCTCTTTTGGTTCCAGCTGAATTTTAGGGATGTTATCTCTAGACTTGTGGGGTGTATACTAATGATATTTTGATCAGGATTGCATTGAATCTGTATAACAATTTTGGGGGTACAACCACTTCCACAATGTTGATCCTTTCTCTCTATGAGCAAGGAATATCTTTCCATTTTCTGAAATCCTCTTTAATATTCTTTTTACTGACTACTATACTTTTCACTATATAGATCTTTTACTTCTTTTGTTAGATTTATTCCTAAATATTTTAATTTTTTTGGATGCTATTGTAAAAGGTATGTTTTCTCTAGTTTCTCAGTTTGTTTTTTATTTGTGTATAGGAATGCTATTGATTTTTCAATGTTGACTTTGTATCCAGCTATGCTACTGAATTTGTTGATTAATTCTAGGAATCTTCTGGTGGAGATTTTGGGGTCTCCTATGTACAGTATCATGTCATCTGTGAATAATGATAATCTCACTTCTTCCTTTCCTATTTTTATTCCTTTTGTATCTCTCTTGTCTAACTGCTCTGGCTAATGTTTCCAGAATTATATTGAACAGGAGTAGTGACAGTGGACATCCTTACCTTGTTCCTGATTTTAAAGTGAAAAATTTTAGTTTTTGTCCATTTAGTATGATGTTGGTTGTTGATTTGTCATAGATAAATTTTATCAGATTGAGGTAAACACCATCAATTTGTATTTTCTGTAGGTTTTCTTTTTTTCATCATGAATGTATGTTGGACTTTGCCAAAACCTTTTTCTGCATCTATTGCGATGATTATGTGATCTTTGTCTTTATCTGTTTTGATATAGTGTATTACATTGATTGATTTGTGTATTTTAAATAATCCCTGCATCCCTTGGATGAATCCCACTTGGTCATGGTGTATTATGTTCTTGCCGATTTGATGAATTCTGTTTCCTAGTATTTTATTGGGTATCTTTGCACCTATGTTCTTTAGGGAGATTGGTCTATAGTTCTCTTTCTTGGTTGGGTCTTTCACTTGTTTTGGTATCAATAGAGTACATACCTCCAGAAATGAGTTAGGGAGAATTGCTTCCTTTTCAATTTCATTAAAGAGTTTGAGGAGTGTTACCATGAAATCTTCTCTGAGTGTCTTGTAGAACTCAGCTGTGAAGCCATCAGGACCTAGATTTTTCTTTGTCAGTAGGTTTTTAATCACATTTTCAATTTTCATAATTAATATTGGGTTATTCAAGATTTTTATATCTTCTTGATTCAACTTTGGTAATTAATACTTATTTTGAACATTTGTAAAATAATATTTATTTTGTACATTTCTTCTGTTCTCCATCCTGTGGGAGTTAAGATTTTCAAAGTAGGTATTGGTGATCTTCTCAATTTCCATTGGATCTGTAGTGATTTCACCTTTTATATTCCTTATTGCATGAATTTGAGTCTTTTCCCTCCATTTTTTATCAGGTTGGCTAGGACTTGATCAATTTTTATTTATTTTTTCAAAAACCAACTCTGCTTCATTAATTTTTTGTAGTGTTTTCTTTGTCTCAATTGCACTTATTACTGCCCTGATCTTTATAATTTCCTTCCTTCTTGAGGCTTTGGGCTTGACTTGTTTTTCCTTTTCTAAAAATTTGAGGTGTAGCATTGAGCTATTTATTTGTTATCATTCTGTTTTCCTGATATGTGAGTTCACTGCTTTCAGTGCATCCCACAGATTATGGTAAGTTGTATTAACATTTTCGTTTGCTTGCAGATATTGTTTAATTTCTTCTTCAATTTCTTCTATGACCCATTGGCTGTTCAGAAAGCTATTCTTTAATTTCCATGTGTTTATAGAGTTCTCGTGGTACCTTTTGTCATTAATTTCCAATTTTATTGTGCTATGTTGAAGGTAAATTTTAAAACAAAGTTCTTTTTCCTTTCTATGCTACTTCACTTATGTTAAAAAGAAAACATCATCTTTTTCTCAGTCAGAAAGTAATATGAATTATACATATTCACATGTTGCTTATATTTGTTTTAGCAAATACTTGAAGAGGAACATTGTGATATTGGATAAAATAGTATCAGAAAAATTAACATTGAAACATGTTTGGGAATTTTAGAAAATTATCCAGTGCTAGATTCTACTCTAAATATTCTGCTGAATATAAAACTCTTCTGCTGGATCCTTCCATAGACACGTTGGATATCCTTGGCCTTTTTTAATACTTACCTACCTTATCACTGAGAAAAGAGATGCAGAGGAAAAAATGTTTTTCTTACAGAGTTTGTGCTATTTATGCCCCACCATTTTCTAGAACATATTTAAGGCAATGCATCAGAATACCTATCATGTAGGACAATCATGCAATGACAGTCATGGCAAACAGAATATAATAATGTGAAAATGAAGGACGATTTGGGAATGAAATTAAGAAACAATGTTTGAACTTCTGTTCATTTGCTGCAAGAGGGTCATAAATTATAAATACTTTGATAGCTAATTCTAAGAGAAAGAAAAGCAGTTATTCCAACATTCAGTGTCCATGAAAAAAAAGTCTTACCGTGGAGGAGCTCAACTCCAGAAAGAGTTTTTGTAAACTATATATACTATATTATGGCATCTCTTAGCTGTATCCTTTAATGCCTTTTAAGCAGTCAGATGATTTTGGCCGAAAATCAATATAGTTAAAATGGTGAAGAAAAAAGCATGTGTCCAAGGCCAACATTGTTGTGGTAGGTATTATTAATCTATAAGATGATACATTTTATGGTATTAAGGTTGGAGTTCACATTATTTAGGGATGGAAATTTGCATAGACATTAAGCAAATCTTAGTAATTGTTATGTCTTTAGATATAATTCTGATAATTGTGTAAAAAGTGAATTCATGTTCATGTTCTTTGAAGTTTCTAACAAATTTTCGGACTACATCCTTTCTATATTGCCTGTAATTTTGAACCTACACACCTTTATTATTTGCTGAGCTGGGGACACTAATGACCCATACAGGTAGAAAGTCTAATGAGGGCCACTGACTTTCTTTTTCACAGAGTAATTGAGTCATACACAGGTATATATTGACATTTCTGTGCATACACACACACACACACACACACACACACATACACACACACACACTCATACACATATATAAGAATTTGTTTGAAAATGTGCTTCAATGGATGAAGATAACTTGGTTAACGTGAGCTTAAAGTGATTTTCTCAATTTGTGTAGAAATTGGATTCCTCTCTTACAAAATGTACAGAATATAGGTGTATTAAAAATTCAAATTGCAAAGTAAAAGTATTAAAAGAAAGCATAGACATACAGAAGTATATGTATGATATATATTATTTTATATATATAATGTACATACAGAAAGATATAAATGTATAAATTCTAAATACAAATTATTGGGGCTGGGGATATAGCTCAGTGGAATAAGCGCTTGCCTAGCAAGCGCAGGGTCCTGAGTTCGATCCCCAGTACCGCAAAAAAAAAAAAAAAACTATAAATAAATAAATAAATAAATACAAATTATTTGTGATCATATGGGATGCTTTATATTTTGAAATATAGTTTTCCATAAGTTGGAAATTTTTTATCATAAGGTATGTTTCAGTAATATCACTTGAAGAATATTTAAACAAAATATATTACAATTAATTTACACAAAGCGAATAAATTTATAATGTTCTCCATTGAGGAAAAAGGCATAAATATTTAAGAAAATTTGGACATAAAATATTTAAGGAAATTCAGATTATTTCTCCAGCCTTTTCCAGGTCCACTCCTGCCATATGTTTGCCTCACTAGCAGTTTAAATGGAGTGTAGATTAAATTTGGTAACAGTCAGTCAATAGCTTCTCCTTTGTTTGTTCATCAGAAATAAAATTGACAATGGCTTTTGTTTTAAAGAGAAAAAACAACAACAAAATAACAACAAAGACAAAAACAAAACTACACAAATGCAATAGAAACAATACAGGATTTCAAAACAAGATGATAGGAATTAACAATGGTTGTTATATTGCATATTGTTATCTTCAACGAAGTTGCTCAGATTGCCAGATGTAAGAATGTGAGATCAAACAATTAAAGAGAATAAACAGTAATAAAAAATTAGAAATGATATAGCACTTCACTAAACAAGATGGTAGGAATGCAACAATGATTATTGCATATTGTTGTCTTCAAAGTAGTTGTTCAGATTACCAGATATAAACAAGAATAATTGGTCAAGGAAACAAAAAATAGGCATTAACTCTTCCTTTCAATAAGCCAATGGACAACACAATTATCCCAGCTATCCTTGTCTATCTGTCTGTCTGTGTATATATATATATATATATAAATATATAAATATATTTATATGTATTTATATGTATTTTTCCCTTCTTTCTTTTTGTCCTTTTCCTCATCCCAGTTGTTCTTTCCCTTTGAGCAATGTCAATTTTATTTACTCTTTCAGGTTCTTATGTTAAGGAGACAGTATGATGTCTACATGCACAGGTCTGATTTATTGGTAAATGGATGCAACTAGAGACCATACTCATAAGTGAAATAAATCAAACGATGGCTTTTAATATTCTCAAAAATATTGTATGACCCAATGAATTATAATATGATATATTTTAAATGTTAAAGGATTTGATTACTAGAGTAGATAGTTTAAGAAGTAGAAGCTTTGTTTTGAACTGCATTTTAAATATTGGGAATCAGTAGATAATCCTATGTATGAACACCTGCTGAAAATTAATGATTGCTTA
The DNA here is from genome assembly GCA_004027595.1 of Dinomys branickii. Lineage (NCBI taxonomy): Eukaryota > Metazoa > Chordata > Mammalia > Rodentia > Dinomyidae > Dinomys > Dinomys branickii. The sequence continues at coordinate 204,106 of PVLD010000743.1, read as the reverse complement.
TTAAAAATTCTCTCCTTTTATTTCAGTTTTCTGGTGATATTCCTGCAAATATTTATTCTCATTTTGATCAAAGAGGTTGATAAATTGATGACTACCACACCAGGACAGAATTTGCAGAGTACTGAGAAATCCTAATTAGAGTTAGCGGTCTCTTCCACATTCTCCATCTTCCTAAACCTCCTTTTCCACTTTGGTTTCCATGTCTCTGTAATGTCCTCTCCCTTTCTTGCTTCTGCTCCACGTTACTCTTTCTCTGACTGCGGATCCAGTGAATGACTGACTATCTGTGAGGCTGGCACGTGCCTCGAAAAGCTCTTTCACATTTGTGTGCGGCTCTGGACCCCTAGATGCAGGCCAGAGGCATCTTGACCAAGTTGGTAATGGCTTTCTGGAGGTAATGTGTTGAACCAATCCATTAATCAACTTCAGAGGAAGACTTTTCAGATTAGTTTTTAAGGATTGAGGGCGATATAAAAGGACAATAATATTTATGTATATTTTGAACTGTTAGTGCATAAAGTTCCCTGTCCACTTCCACCTTCCAACATCCACTACTTCTAAGTAAAAATACCCAGTCCCTAAGTGGTTTATGACAAATTGTGTATTTGTATGTTTGGAGTCTGAAGAGAAGCAGACTTATTAAATGGTTGTATTTAGTGCTAGTGAAAGCTACACTTACTGTGCTAACTGAAACTTTAATTAGGGCTTTATCTTTATAACAAAAATACCTTGACATCTCTTGATATTAAGTGGTTGGAATTTGAAATAATTTGCATTCCTACTTTTGCATCTGGACAATATTATGCAGGTGAGAAGCTAAGAAATAGTTATACTTTAATCTGTAAGTGGAAGCTCAGTGCACTGTTTTGTAGCCACTGGGAAAAAATGTGTTCTAATTAGGCTATTTGCTTTGACTCTGTTCCTTGTTTTTATTTTGTTGAGTTATTTCTGTTACCCCCTATGGTTATAATTAAATGATGTAGATCTGTGTGCTTGCAAACATATGGATGCATTTCTTTTAAACTGCTGTTACTTTTTACCATTGTGGAGGAGCTGTCTACTCCAATTTTCTTCAATTCTAAATCTGGCACCTCTAGTTTTCTAGTAGGCAGGGCTCAAAACTTTTGAACTATCTCTTTCTTTCATGCCTCAGGTACAGTCCATGAGCAATTATCTGGATGGAGCCAGAATTTGGCCCTGTCTTTTCACCTTCACTGCTACCATCCACCACCTTTTGCCTGGACTCTTACAATTACTTCATATCCAGCAGTTTCCCACCTTTAAACCCTCTAGTGATTTCTGGCCTCGCTGAGTATAAATCCCCAAGGTTCTTACTATGACCCGCAATACTCTTTCTCCTCTGCCTTCTTGTTACTCTCTCCCCTCATTTCTTACTAATCTCTTCAGCTCACTCTGTTCTAGTTGCAGCCTCAGTTTTGCTGCTTCATTGTTCGGGTGGAGTAAATGAGATTTGGTGCGCTCTCTCCCACCTCTTTTCTTCACTCCCTCCACTCATGCACGCTTAGTGTAACTGGCACCTCTACGATGACTTTGGCTCCCAATCCAGGGCTGTGAGAGGGACCCCTGCTTATGTAATTACACAGAACCCTGTTCTCTCCATTGTATTTATTTTACACGGTAATTTCCTTTCGTTTTCAAAGCCTACAGAATATGTTTTCTGTAGGATCAGATCATGGCTCTGCTGCTTATGAGTATATTGAGAAGTGAGAATGGGGTCTGAGTCTTACTAGGGGCACAGTAAATATTTGCTTAATGGAGAGCTGAAAGAATGAACGTCTCCCAGGATAGAGCGTTTGGCACTGCTAGCCTACCTAGCATCTCTTCCTTGGGTATAGTTATCTTCCATATGTGATGAAGAATATGTCTTTGTCTTGGTTAAGTTATCTAACAGAATACACATTAGAGAATTTTGGAGTTAAACAGCTCTTTAGGGTAATGTGAGTAGGGCTGGGGCATAGGTCAGTGGTTTAGTGCATACCCAATCTGTGCCATGTCCTGGCTTCACACAGAGAGACACACACCCATACACACACACACACACATACGCACACACACACTCACACCAAGATAAATAACTTGGATTGGAAGAGATCAATTCTGTAAATTACCTTTTAATACTTTTGGGAAATACTTCCTTCAAGTCTGTTCTATAGAATCCAGTCTCTAAATTCCATAGTGATTCCAAAGTGATTACTTTTGATTTGATCAAAAAGGCATCATGTTTCAATATGTTTGCAAAATATTACCCACTGGCCTTTCTCTTTGAGATTTGGAAATGCATACTAAAGATCAAGTCATTTAGTAAAGAACTTTTAATTTTTTAAGGCAGAATTTCTCAATCTTTTTGAACCTATGAATATTTTTCAGTACTATATATACGTCCACATCCTGCTTAGTGGAACATGGTATAGGAAATAGAGCTGCCAAATAGCTTCAGAGAGTAGTGGTCATCTAGCAATGAGAAGATCGGATTTGAAAAAAGTCAAATCAGTAGGGAAGCTGTGGCAGAGATCTGAATGGAAGAGGATGAGACCCATAACCAAAGTCCTCATGATAGCCATGGAGAAATGAGAATATTTATGTAATTTTGAAGATATCAATAGTAATAGAACAACCATTGTTAATTTCCTACCACTTTGTCTGTAACTGTATTGTTTGTATTGTTCTTATGCTATTTTGTAAATGGATGTCTGTTTGTTAATATGTTTTCTTCCTTTATTCTTAAAATAAAATAAAATAAATTTATGTAAGAAATTGACCTTACTGAATGGCTTTTTGCAGAAGGAGCCGAGTTGCTTAGGGAATCAGGGATTCGTACCAGAGTACTCTACTCTTTTTGAAGTTCAAAGGGAAGAGCTTGACTTCATTTCCTAACTAGCATAGTTCTTTAAATAGTTGTCTGCTTAATACATGCTGTATTTATATTCATGTTAAAAATCAAGATATTTGCAGCCAACTATTAAGTATTCTAAGCATTATTCTCAAAGTGTGTACTGATTCTAAAATGCACATTACTAGAGCTCTCTTTGTGCACATACAGGTGGGCACACGTGGGTGTATGTGTGGGCACATGTGCGTTTCCTAGGGCTGCTGTAACAGTAATACAGACTGGATGTCTTTAAAACAACACAGACTTACTCTCTTATGAGTCCAGAGACTAAAATTCAGAAATGAAGGTGATGGCAGGGTAGCTGTACCTCTCAAATTCTGAGTAGAACCTTCCTTCGGTCTTTGTAGATCTTGGTCATAGCTTTCAATCCTTGGGTTCCTTTGCTTTAACTGCATCACTCTGGTCTCTGCCTCTATTCTCAGACAGCCTCCTCCTTGTATGTCTTTGCTGTTTATCCATATGTCCTTCCTTTTTTCAGTACGCCAGTCCTGTTGGACTAAGTATCAGCCCTAATGCAGAGTGACTACATCTTAACAAAATTATATCTGCAATGACCGTATATCCAAATAGAGTCACATTCTGAGGCACTGGAGGTTAGGACTTCAGTGTAACTCTTTGAGGGCACAGTTCAACCCATCACTCCGTGTGTGTGTGTGTGTGTGTGTGTGTGTGTATGTGTGTGTGTGTGTGTGTGTTTTATGCATGTTTCTGTGTGTGCTTGTATGTATGTGAGATATGCCACCATATATGGGAAAAAGTTTATCTTTTTAATTGTATTAATAGTTTTTCTGACTACCCCTGTGGAGCTATCTTTACTCTTTCCTTAGAAAACATGGATAAAGCCAGTTCCAAACAAGCATTAAATTTTTCATGGCTGCTCTTCTTGCTGCCAGGCAATTACTTGGTTATCCAGGCCATTTTCAGGGTGCTTGGTACTTTCCAACATTATCTCATGTTGGAGTTGGTAATGCAGCACTAATTTTGAAAGGTTACTTTGATTAATGTATTTTTCTTGGTCTAGCATTTCTTTATGTTTTCTGTTTTAGTCACTCCTCCCCTTTTGTGATCCAGATATATTTTCTTTCAAGTTATTTTGCTAAGCTGTTCTGAGCTAATTTTATTACTGTTTTGATGGCAGAAGTCTAGCAGGGTGGCCTTTCTGAAAAGCAAGCTTTACTGATTTCTCCAGGTTCATAAATATTAATAAAGTGTTACTATGCCTCTGTGTGCTAAAACATTGTTGTGGGGATTGTACAAGAAAGGCATTTTATAATTTCATGCAGATCTGGAGTAGCAGGAAAATAGGGCAATGACATTTGGGGGCACATAGCATCTAAACGTTAATATTGGACATTGCTTATGAAAAACAAGTTGTCCTCTTCTAATGCTCATCTTCTCAGTTGCATGAGTGTTGTCTTTCTTAATTTGCACTTTATGCCTTATAGCAAATTTGCATTTTATAAAACAGGAGAGAAGCCAGCTAGAATGGAGAGTTGGGGTGCTTATGGTAGTTGTTACTGAACTTTCCTTCATCTTTTGATGAAAATTCCAATTCAGAATGGAAAGATGTGGGCACTGCTTTCTAAAAGATTCTATGTGGCCGTGCTATCATTCTTAAGAAATGAATTGAACCCATTTAGTAGCATCTCATAAAAAATTTAGTTAGCTATAAATGTTTAAGGCTGTTGCAGCTGAGATCATTTGCCTTCTGGAACAATACTGAGGTTTTTTTTTTTCCATGTTAAGCATTGTGTTTTCTCTTTCTACACTTTTATATATCATGATATGAAAACTCTCAACTATTTCACTGAGGTGTTTAAATGGGCAGAACAAATCTGTGTGTAGGACTGAAGAGAGAAGGGAGGAAATATTTGAGATGCCTTATGATTATTTGTTGCTTTTATATATTGTGTCCAATTCTTGAGTGCTAATTTTAATTTAATTTGTACAACAATATTCTGCTTTTACTTTCTAGATGGATTCATCATGTAAGACTTGTGTTATGAAAAACTAGAGAAATATCTGGTTGACCCTTGGGGCGGAGCTGAAAGTAGTAATGTTTTATGTAATCTTACTATTTTTAAAAGGTAAAAAAATCAGCTAGAAAAAAGTGCTAAAGCAAACTCTCTAGGACTTTTTTCATTACTCCTAAAAAGTCTGCCAAACCTGTCAATTTGCACATACTATGTCTTCTCCATGAGGATAGTGAGTGTGTGTGTGTGTGTGTGTGTGTGTGTGTGTGTGTGTAATGAGAAGCAGAGGGTATGAGAGAGAAAACAGCAATTAGGGAAGGGGAGGGGAAAGAAGAATGGGTCAGGAAGAAAGGCTGGGGGATGAGATTAGATCAGGTCAACTGAATGATCAGATGGATCTGGAAAGGTCTTGAAGGTTAAGACAAGAACCCTAGATGTTACTCTGAGAAAGATGGAAAGTATTTTGAGGAATAACTTATAATTTTCAAAAATCTGAGGCTAATTTTGGAGAATTAGACAGTAGGGAGAAAAGAACAGAAACAAGATTAGTTGGAAGCTATTGCCAGAGTTGACTGCTGAGTTGGACTACAGTGACAGCCAGGGAGGGTTGAAGAGTGGTCAGTTTCCAACTACTCCTGGAGTGTGACAGAAAGACCTGCATCAGAGATTCCCTCAAGGAATTTGGCTTATGCAACAGGAAGGTGGACTTCTGTAGGACTGGGTTTCAGGGAATTTCCTATGATTTTTTACCCTGGTTACTTTTCTCCAACTGTACTGTTTTCCCTACTTTTTCTAGAATTCATGAACTGCCCTCCCACCTGTGGATCTCTGTGTTTGCTCCTCCTTACACGTGGAGGATTCCTGCCTCAGGCATCTGTGTGGGCCCTTATTTACTCATAAATCCACTCAGATGTCACTTTGTCAAAGAGGCCACCTCTGACCATAATGGAAACACTTCTAGTAATATCATTTCCTGTTGAAATTCACTATCCCTTTTCCCTGACCTGAAAAAAATACTAATACTGAATACTAATCTTTGAATGAAAATCATATGATTTTGCTTTCTTAGTATTGTTTGTATCTTCTGACTAGATTGTCAGATTCTTTATCAGTTTTATTTGTTGCTGTATCTCTAAAATTTGGATGACATCTAAATATGGAATGAAGATATGTTTGTGATGTCAGTGTAAAGAATGGGTTCATGAACAAAAATGTGAGCACCATAAAGGAAACTCATAGTCATTTAGCTACATAAAATATATTAACTTTTTAAAGTAAAAATTACCCAATTTAAAACTGAGAAGAGAGCCTACAAAAGAGAAATATGAAATATACTTAATATATAAAGGATCACTCTCCAAAATGTATAAGGAACCTCTGAAAAGCAATAATATAGTCAGAAATAGTATAAGCATAAAATGTGAAGACTTCAACGGACATTTAGAAAATATATAGGGCCAATAAACAAGAAAAGATAATCAATATGGATAATTATGAAAGTGAAACATATAACCTATCATTCCTCACAAAATATGAGTAAAAATTTAGAAATTATGACAGTAGAAAATATGGGTGAGATGAGACACAGCATTGATTTAGTCTAATTTTGGAGATAATTTATCATTAGCTATAAAATTTGAAAATATATATCTTCATATATTAGTAGTATGAACCCTATATATTTTGTGTAGAACAGTATCTGCACATGTACATCAGAAAACCTATCTAAGAATATTGCTAGAGTGGCAAAAAACTTGTGACAAAATTTTACTGTAACAAAATACCAAGGCAATCAATTTATAAAGAGGAAAGTTTTATTTTGGCTCACAGTTTGGTGGTTCCAGTCCATGATGGCTGCATTACTTTGGGCTTGTGGTGGCAAGCGCAACATTGCTGCCAGGAAGTTAAGACTAAAAAAGAAAGAGAATGACCTTCCAGAATCCTCTTAGAGAACATGACCTAAAAACACCCCAAATTCCCACCACTTACCAACTGTAACCTAAGTTCAGGGTCAAATCTTTGACACTTGGGCTTTTGAAGGACATTCTAGGTCTAAATAATATGACCTATGATTCATTAATCCTGGCTACAGCCACCTACCCTGTCCTTTGTATATTTAGCAAAAAATGTTTCTTTCTTGCCCAAGTACAGAGGAAAGATGAGTTACCTACAAGCAATAACTCATCTTCAAGTGGTAATGCAGGTACCCTGTCTCCATGCATTTGGATAGTTTTATTATCTTTGATATATGGCTTCTATGTTTTCTCTGAAAGGAAAATGAGTGTGGTAGGTTGCTTCAGCAGTTTTTCTTAGTTAAAATCTGCACTATCTTCTGACATTGGCAGAACTCAGTAACATGGCCCCACTTGACTCATGGTGATCTGGTATATGTTGCTTAGCTCCATCTGCAAAAAAAGAGATAGGTTTTAGAATAGCCAGTCTGTGCTCATTTTGTCCATCTACTTACCAAACATCTAGTTAATTCTTCTCTCTCTGTACAGAACTCACTCACCAAGGGATACAACCCAGAGTCCCGCGATGAGATATCCTGGGGACAGATCCCACATCCCACATCTTAGCCAGGAAATCTCTTTATGTTTCATGTATGTGTATACACACACACACACACACACACACACACACACACACACATATTTAATACATTTCTGCATGAAGCAAAGTCTCATCATGTGGAATTTTCTGCTGGTGGCATCCTGTCAGTATTCAAAATGCTTTGCATTTGGAATGTTTTGGATTTCAGATTTTCACATTAGAGATGTTCAACTTGTACTGTGGCTGCACATGGTAAGAACATAAAGTAATTAGCTGCTCATTATTATACTATCACAACAAATTTAAGTGCCAAGTGTCTTTGGGTTTGCCTATTGTATTGACCTAGTGTGGTAACACTAGTTATAGTGCATGTATGCATATAAGAAAAATTATGAATGCAAACATTTTCTTGGAAGTGATGATTAACAGTAAACATGGGAGGCAGGTGAAGGTGTCTATAGCTTTGACATGTTGGAAATTCTTGCTATAAAGCCCCAGGAAACACTTCTGTGTCTATAGTACTAAAACTCTGTAGATTTTTATCTGTCCAGAATAATACAATTATTGGCAAAAACACTAAGAATTATTCTTCGTATGACTTCTAAACTTCAACCTCCTATAGCGACATTGTACCTTTGTAAAATTTGGTACCTTACCTTAAAAGAAGGCTTTCTTTTGAAGCTGAGAAATAGTAGAGTCTGTAATGTTAAACTCTTGCAGAATCACTAGATGAACATGTGATACCAGGTTGGATTAAATTTTAGAAACTGCTGTAAAGCTTTGCCCGAAATCCTTTAGGCTTTGGTTACTTTTCATAAGCCAGTCCAAAAGTCACTTGGTAGTCCTGATTCTAGATAGAAAGGCCAGGCATTGAGAGGGCAGAGGAAGACACCTTTTTAAGTCTTCTCAAAGGCTACATAATGGTGGTGTGAGCCTGTGTTCTGAGATCCAATCCAGGTATGAAGAATAGGCATCCAGTATTCTGCTTATCCTGACTCTCTTTGGGGATTAATGGAAAGATCTTCAGTCTGTAGTCTACTATTTATGGGTAGTGATAAGGAACAATCGAATGTCCTTTCTTTTTGAAATATGTCAATCATTTTATAAGTATTTTTGGGCAATTATTTCTTCTTTTAAAATGCATAAGTCACATTTTCTTAATTTCTTGATTTCCTTCTCTTTACTGAGTCACAGTGGAAGCTGTGTCCTGCACCCAGCTAGAAAGCAGGGAAGTTTGCTTTCACCATGTTCACTGTGAGCTCAATTTCCTGGCGATTTCTCCCTGTTCCTTTGTCCCCAGAGGTCAAGTGATCATGAAGTTATTGAAATTGAAGCCTCAGGACTCCTCACAGAAAAATCTTCTAAGCCCACAAGTTTTAAATATTTTGTAAGGCAGTCTTTGCATAGCACTATGTCCCTGCTTTGCACAGTCCTGTTATATAAATGACTATATTATCGTTTTTGGTATCTTCTTTGGCTTTTCTCTTATAAAACAACTTATAAACAACACAAAAAGTTAGAGTGAGCTATTTTTGTTCATTGAGAAGTGTTCTACATCAAGTTGATTTTTTTTTGCTCTAAGAGAAATCATGGCTTAGTGAGTGAAGTTTGGAATTTTCTAAATTTCAATAAAATTTAAACCTAAAATGACATCGTCTATGAACTTGAGGTTTTACAGTAGAAGTGAAAGTGAAAGGATGAGTTATGGTGTAATTAACTTGATTAAATTTTAATGAATTGAGCATCATTATGGTGGAGTTACTATTTGTCAGGAGTTTTTCAGGAATCAGGAAGAAAATGATGCAATAAACTTTACCCCCAAGCAGATTATAGATATGAGAAAGAGGCAAATAAATGTATAATCGGATTTACTGTAACTATTGAGCCTAGAGATGTTTGAAATCTACTGAGCAGCTGGTGTTTGAGCCAAGCTTGGAGGGTTAGTTGGAGTTGGCCATGTTCCTTGCCTAGATACAACACACAGCCTGCACACGTACAAGCGATTTGAGGAAGGCTGAAGAGTTCAAGTGCCTAGCACGCCCGTGGTAGGATGTGAGGGGGACGACTGCTGCAACCCTCCGAAGTTCCGATGTGGGGGATACAATTCTCAAACGGAGGACAAAGCTCTGTAACCTGCTGGACAAGTTTAGGTGTGATGATAGTGGACCCATGCTGAGTTGGAAGTCATAGGAAGACAAACTATCTAAAATCTATGAGGCAGTTTTACTGATGGAAACATCATGGCTCTGAACATAAGACAAATTCTGTCCAAAATCTTGACTCTATAGTTTACTAGTTGTATTCTTTTGGCCAATTAATCTTATGAAGTTTGTTCTTTATGTCTAAAGTCTATGATTATGTCTACCTCTTGTTTACTCTGAGCATAAATGAGTATATATAAGTGTATTTAAGATCACTGATCAAATGATTCTAACCTATGCTAAATCCTATATTTAATATTTTTATTATTATAGTTAGATATAGCCACAGAGATCAAAAGAAGGAAGAGATACAACAAAACATCATAGGATACTCAGAGATTAATTTAATTTCTTTTTCTTATTTAAAGTAACGGGAGACAGGCAGCCAGTGCAGGGATAGGACTACAGAAAGATACTTTGTGCTGTGTATAATTTCTACCATAATGGTAGAAATTTTGTATTTCCAGCACTTGGGCAAATCAGTGTAAGTTTGGTTGAACCAAACAAGAGATTTTTTTCTGTTCCAACTTGTATTAGTTGGCACAATAGCTAAGTGTGTAGGAGGAAAGAGGAGAAAGAATGCATATTTTGGTTTGGGGAGAACAAAAACTGCCTCAGGATAATGTTTAAATGCATGACCACCAACCAGAACCAATCAGCACAAACTTTCATGGGAAAACACTGAAATGGCTAAAACTTTGGCATAATGGCTTTGCAGATCTAAATGTTTGCTTTTTATTGAGACTCTGTGAGCAACCCAGCTTTCTTAGCTGAATTTATTAAAAATGAAAAAAATGGGTTGAAATTTGCTAAGCAGAAAAACCAGTTCAAAATCAGAGGGAATTTTGCTTCACTGAATACTTTTTTTAGCGTTTGCTACATGAAGAAAGTAATGCAAAGTAGTTAAAGACAGGACCCAACTGCTGGTGCATCAGAAAAATAGCACATTATGAATACTCACTTTTGTTTTACAAGCAGACGAAGAGAAATGATGGGAGCGTTGGGGGATTTCCAACAAGTTACTGCCCGGGTGTTTGTTACTGCTCTGCTCCCTTAGTCTGCTCTTGTCAGATAAGTGAGGGACCACATAGCCACCTGCTGGGTGGCAGATTTATAAATGGTATCTCTTTCCAGTTTAATTTGCTCCTGCAAAAGTGTCTTCTCATCAACCACTTCCTGTTCTGTGCAGTACAGAAGCAAATATAGTCTGTCCTCTTCTATCATTCCAGTGAATTTTTCCCCTGAAATTTAGGTACTTTTCCCAGATAGGCAGGCCTGTGCTGTCCAAGGATATTTTCTCCTTGTCTTCACTTTTTTTTGGAGACCTTGAAAATGTTAAGAAGTTTGGCATGGCTGTACTAATTCCACAAGCTGTGAACTGGATTAATACAATCCTCTCTTAAACACTTACTTGTGTTGGAACGAACCTAGAAATATGACAAGAAGTGCACTGATATCAAGCACACATGTAAACTTGAAGCGAAGTTGGCAGATCTTTAGGCGTCCCAGTGGCTGACATGCATTTACTGTTCTGACTTCAGTATCTCCTTAGTCTGAAGGCCAAATGACTTCTTAGGGTGATCAAGACAAAGATTACCTCATTCCCTTTGGCTGAATTTATTGTCTTGACTTTAGCATGATGTATCAGCAATTCTTTGCAAGGTCAATTTTCACCCTATTTATGTTATTCTTTGCAAATCACTGCAAGAAATATAGCCCCTCTATCAGATTTTAATACTATTGTAGAAATTAAATTGCCTTTGTACTCTTCTGTTCATTCTGTGAGCATTGTTTTCATAAAGAACAGGTTGGTTTCAGCTTACAAATGAGATTTTTCTTCCCATACTTCATTTATCGTAAGAATAACAAATATAATGTTTAATTTGTACCAGAAACCATTCTAAACACATTGTGTCTTTAACTTGAGGGTTAAATCATTTCATTCATTTCATATATGGGGAAATTAAGGCATAAAGAAGTTAAACGTCTGCTTCATGGCCACAGAGCAAGTGGTGGGACCGATGTCTGAACCCACATGGTTCCTCTCTGGACTCTGTGTCTATTTCTCATGTTATCTCCCAGAGGTAGCTTTTTAGTTGCTTGTTCTGAATTTTGAGTGTGTATAACCCTCCAGTTAAACAGAAAATTTTCCTTTTTTAATTTATAATATTGTAGCTGATTTAAAGTAGTGACAGTTTAGCCCAAGACCTAGATGCTAGAAACCAGAGAGAGTGAGTAAAGAAACAACATGAAGACCTGTTTTTCTAAGCAAGACCAACCCAGGACAAAGTTTTGTAGGAGGTAAAGCACATCCTAGGCACCTTCTCACCATTTTTAGCCACTTTTTTCTGTTACTTTTTGGCATTCCTCTTTTTCACCTTCTTCTATTCTTTCTGCCGTTGTCAGTACCTTCAGCCTGTCCAGTCACTGAGAATGGCTAGGTGCTCATTCGTTTTACCACAAATGCTTCCATAAAAGGAAAGCAGTATAGCTTCCCTCTGACTCCAGAATTGCTCTTCTCAAAATCTATCAAAAGTTCTGAAATGTCAAGACTTTTTTTTTTTTTTTTTTTTTTTTATTTTAGAAACATAAAAGTACAAAAACATATTGACAAACAGACACCC